>UESW01004225.1:213111-367071 GCA_900491605.1 Calamus simplicifolius | reverse complement strand
ATGATTTGTTACTCATGAATAATGATGGTCACGAGTCATGCCTGATATTAAAATATAAGAGCTTGAATCATAAATTTTATTCCATGCGATTTGAGCTCAATGCCTTGGGCTATTCTTTTTTTTTTTTTCTTTTTCTCATTGGTCGATGTTAACTTATACCCATCGCTATCTATGCATGTGCACATCATCCTTATGTTTATCATCCCAATTACGCCTAACTTTGGATAATTTATATGAGTTTTTTTAATTAAGATCCTTGATATTTATTTACCTTGTCTTAAACTTTATATGGATTGACTTATTTTACAAACTCATTGATTTTCTTTTTAATAAGAAATGAAAGGATTATTTGGCTTTTAAGAGTAATCTTATTTTTATTTTCATTTTAACATTTTTGTTTTAATAAAAAATAAAAAATACTTATAAAATTATGCCTGATAAATAAAAATAAAAATAGTTTTTTTTATAAAATATAATTCTAAAATAGCAAAAACTGAAAACAGTTTAAAAGCATTTTCATTTTCTATCAGGAAAAGAATAAGAAAATAAAGAACCAAAGGGCCAACATGGGCCGCATGGCATCATTTTTATTTCTTTTTTCTATTTTAATATAGAAACATAAAATCTAAATAAAAAAAAAGTAGGGGTGGTAATTTTGAATTAATCCATGAATATACTCAATCTTAATACAAAGTTAGTAGGTTTGGATTAAGCAGAAATAGGTTCGATTAAAATCGGATTGACTTATTAAATATAACAATAAGTAAGTCAGGTAATAAGTTAACCCACAATTCAAAATTGATCTATAATTGATCTGATTATTAAATAAATTAATTCATATAATTCGAACTGCCAATTTGGATACGACTTTTCAAACCTATTTATCCAAATTAATACTATATTTTAATTAATTGTTATTTTTTCATGATGATTATATGCTTATATAAAGATTTTATGCTTACCTTTATTTTTCTTTTTAAATAAAAAATATTTATACTTTAATTATAATTATTAATAGAATATAATTAATTTGTAAATGAATTGATATTAAACCTGTTACATAGTGATGAGGGGTAAAATCGTCATTTGCATTATTGAGCACTCACATCGGCGATGGGGTCACGCCCAGTCCAAATGCCCTGCTTGCCAGCTGGCCTACTGGCGCGACATTCTAGCAACAAGAGTCTCCTCATAATGAAGAAAGAGAGCAAGAGGGAAAAAAGGGCCACGTCATGTGCGTGGGTTCTCCCAAAGGCCCCCTCATTAATATCCGTCAAATCAATAAGCCGGAGCATTCAATGGTGCAGAAACTGTCATAATGACTTGGCCAGCATTTAATGGAATGCCTCGGAAAATATAGTTCGGCCAACATGCCTCGGCAAATATAGTTCGGCCAACATGCCTCGGCAAATATAGCTCGGCCATTATAGCTCGGCCAGCCTCAGCATCAGCCAGCTTCAGCATAGCTCGGCCAACATAGCTCGGCCAGCATAGCTCGGCCAGCCTCAGCATCAGCCAGCTTCAGCATAGCTCGGCCAACATAGCTCGGCCAGCATAGCTCGGCCAGCCTCAGCCTCAGCCAGCTTCAGCATAGCTCGGCCAACATAGCTCGGCCAGCATAGCTCGGCCATAGCCTCAGCCAGCTTCAGCATAGCTCGGCCATCATAGCTCGGCCAGCCTCAGCATCAGCCAGCTTCAGCATAGCTCGGCCAACATAGCTCGGCCAGCATAGCTCGGCCAGCCTCAGCATCAGCCAGCTTCAGCATAGCTCGGCCAACATAGCTCGGCCAGCATAGCTCGGCCAGCCTCAGCCTCAGCCAGCTTCAGCATAGCTCGGCCAGCATAGCTCGGCCAGCCTTAGCCTCAGCCAGCTTCAGCATAGCTCGGCCATCATAGCTCGGCAGCCTCAGCATCAGCCAGCTTCAGCATAGCTCGGCCAACATGGCTCGCCATCATAGCTCGGCCAGCCTCAGCAGCATAGCTCGGCAACATAGCTCGGCCATCATAGCTCGGCCTCCGCAACCACGCTAAGTCTTTTGCATCAAGGCATTTATGACCTCATAAAGGCCACTTATTCGCCTGCTTTAAGGCATTCAATGCCTTATTTTCTTCCCTGCATTAAGGCATTTATGGTTGCCACGTTCACCCTTTATGCCTCGGCACTACCTCCGCCGGCCATGATGACTGAACCACAACACCTCTGCGGAATCTGGCGCGGGAGAGTTCAAATTCACTGTAACAGAATAAGATTCCAAACAAGGAATCATGCCAAAACGTGGCCTAGGACCTACAATAGTGGCCTAGGGACCACGCAGCCACTGAGTCTCGAGCCATCGGCCAGCTCTCCCCGCCTCCCAGCCGTCGATCCTCTAACTAACCAGATATGGATCCTACCGGCCCTGTAACAACCTGATTCGAATCCTGTTTCGAATCCCAACAACTTTCAGACCTCATCCAGAGCACGTCCAAGAAGTCAGGTGACCGCCTATAAATACTACCACCCTCAAGCCTCTCAGGTACGGCTATTCTACGCCCATTTTTTCATTTGCAGTTCTTACACTCCGCCATGAAAGCTCCCACGAGAGCTCGGAGGAACTCTTCCCGGGGGATCCTTCTCCCCATATTTGTTGATTGCTGGTCTCCACTGACTTGGGCGTCGGAGGGTCTTCCGCAGAGGGCCACCCCCAACGCCTCTCGCGTGAGGACTGTCTTGCAGGTCCGCCCCGGAGGGAGCCCGCGCTGCAGCCCGATTGCGCCCGAGCCGGAGGACGGATTTCAGCGGCAACAGATTGGCGCTAGAGGAAGGGTCTCAAGTCCCGTTAAACTTGAAAAAAGGAGACAAGGATCTCGATCTGGAAGAGAACCTCTCCAATGGCTAATCGGAGAAGGGCAACTTCTGAAGCCCAGGACAAGGTCGCCTCCCAGAGACCCGATCTGATGAGTATCGTGGCACTGCCGCTGCCACCAGCTGAGACTCCATCGCCACCAGCTGTCCCAGTGACCCAGGACCCGTTCGCCACACTGGTCCAGCAGGTCCAGGCCCTGACCGTCTGGTTCAGGAGCGCCTTACAGCTCCCCATCCAGTTATAGCTACCCCTGCTCCATGCCTCCCAGAAGAGGCCGCAGCTCCTCTTTCTCCAGCCACTTCTTCTTCTGGTCCGCATGGAGTTGCGAACCCCCCATGTCGACCTAAGGAGGCCAGACTAGTCCCGCAAGGGGGCTGCGACAAGGATCTCCCCAGATCTCGCCGGGCCCGATTCATCTCTCCGGTGTCCTCTCGCCACGACTCGACGCCATCTCCACCTTCTCTTTGCCTTGGCACAACAGATCGGCTTCCATAGCCGCGCTATGCGCACCAAGGCATTTATGGCCTCATAAAGGCCATGTGCATCTTCCTGCATTTAATGCCTTATCTCCTTCCATCATTAAGGCATTTATGGCTGCCGCGTTGCCCCCTAGGCACCTTTTGCGTGAGGAAGGATGGCGTCATAAAGCCAAGACAAGGAGTTCTTGACTCCATGCTTCACAGAAGTCCAACGTCCAACTTCAACCTCGGCCAGTGGATCTACCGCACCACACAGAGAGTCCCCACAGGCGAGACCCCGTTACGGATGGCCTTCGGCGTAGAAGCTGTCATCCCCGTGGAGATAGGACCCCCTATCCGCGGATGCTATCATGCCTCCAGAGTCAAAGGGAGATCCTTCTCGCCCGGCGACCCTGTTCTCCGGAAAGCATCTGTCTCCAAACCGCTGGAGCAAGGAAAAAGGCCCCTACCAAGTGGCGGAGATCATTGGACCGGGAACCTACAAGCTGCAAGATCTAAACGGAAAGTCTGTCCCCTAGACGTGGAACTCAGACAATCTCCGTAAGTATTATCAATAGGGTATGTCCTCTATAAGTCCATTTTGATATGCCTTATTATACCTTCCTATCGGCACGTATTTTCGTAATTTACAACTTGAATCATCACACATTATGTTGCCAAATATTACGAAAAGAAACAGGTGCTGCTCACCAATCCTCGGCACGACCGAGTTGCCTATTTGCACAGGAAATCTCCGAACCTTGGCAGGGCCAAGTAAAATATTTCTCCGAACCTCGGCAGGGCCGAGCAACAAATCTCCGAACCTTGGCAGGGCCAAGTAAAATATTTCTCCGAACCTCGGCAGGGCCGAGCAACAAATCTCCGAACCTTGGCAGGGCCAAGTAAAATATTTCTCCGAACCTCGGCAGGGCCGAGCAAAAATTCTCCGAACCTTGGCAGGGCCAAGTAAAAATCTCCGAACCTCGGCTGGGCCGAGCAACAAAATTCTCCGAACCTTGGCAGCGCCAAGTAAAATATAATCTTGAAGGCTCGGCAACGCCGAGTAATTTATTTGGAAGCCTTGGTTACAACCGAGTAGCATCTTGGAAGGCTCGGCAACACCGAGTATTTTATTATTTGAAAGCCTCGGTTACAACCGAGTAGCATTTTGGAAGGCTTGGCATCACCGAGTAATTTATTATTTGAAGCCTCGGTTACAACCAAGCAGCGATTAATATTGGAAGCCTCGGTTACAACCGAGTAGCATCTTGAGAAGGCTCGGCAACAACCGAGTAATATATTTCTAAAGGCTCGGCAACAACCGAGTAATAAATTCCCAGAGCATCGGCCAAAAACCGAGTGATATATTTCTGAAGGCTCGGCAACAACCGAGTAATAAATTCATCCATAAAAGTACGCTCTTTCTAGACCCATTTTTATTCATTGAATTAAATTCTATTTTTAAAGGCCTGCGAAATTCTTATAACTCTCCTTGAAAGCTGCAATAAGAAGCAGGTCGTATAAATCCTCGGCTGGGCCGAGCAATAATTCTCCGAACCTTGGCAGGGCCAAGTAAAAATTCTCCGAACCTCGACTGGGCCGAGCAACTAATTCTCCGAACCTTGGCAGTGCCAAGTAAAATATAATCTTGAAGGCTCGGCTACAACCGAGTAACGGTCTCCGAACCTTGGCAGCGCCAAGTAAAATATAATCTTGAAGGCTCGGCAACACCGAGTATTTTATTATTATTTAAAGCCTCGGTTACAACCGAGTAGCATCTTGGAAGGCTCGGCAACACCGAGTATTTTATTATTTGAAGCCTCGGTTACAACCGAGTGGCATCTTGGAAGGCTCGGCAACACCGAGTATTTTATTATTTAAAGCCTCGGTTACAACCGAGTGGCATCTTAGAAGGCTCGGCAACACCGAGTATTTTATTATTTAAAGCCTCGGTTACAACCGAGTGGCATCTTAGAAGGCTCGGCAACACCGAGTATTTTATTATTTAGAGCCTCGGTTACAACCGAGTGGCATCTTGGAAGGCTCGGCAACACCGAGTATTTTATTATTTGAAAGTCTCGGTTACAACCGAGTAGCATCTTGGAAGGCTCGGCAACACCGAGTAATTTATTATTATTTAAAGCCTCGGTCAACCGAGTAGCAATTAATATTGGAAGCCTCGGTTACAACCGAGTAGCATCTTGGAAGGCTCGGCAACACCGAGTATTTTATTATTTGAAGCCTCGGTTACAACCGAGTAGCACCTTGGAAGGCTCGGCAACACCGAGTAATTTATTATTATTTGAAGCCTCGGTCACAACCGAGTAGCAATTATTATTTGAAGCCTCGGTCATAACCGAGTAGCAATTAATATTGGAAGCCTCGGTTACAACCGAGTAGCATCTTGGAAGGCTCGGCAACACCGAGTATTTTATTATTTGAAGCCTCGGTTACAACCGAGTAGCATCTTGAAAGGCTCGGCAACACCGAGTAATTTATTATTATTTAAAGCCTCGGTCATAACCGAGTAGCAATTAATATTGGAAGCCTCGGTTATAGCCGAGTAGCATCTTGGAAGGCTCGGCAACACCGAGTAATTTATTATTTGAAGCCTCGGTTACAACCGAGGGGCATCTTGGAAGGCTCGGAAACACCGAGTATTTTATTATTAAAGCCTCGGTTACAACCGAGTGGCATCTTGGAAGGCTCGGCAACACCGAGTATTTTATTATTTGAAGCCTCGGTTACAACCGAGTGGCATCTTGAAAGGCTCGGCAACACCGAGTATTTTATTATTTGAAGCCTCGGTTACAACCGAGTGTCATCTTGAAAGGCTCGGCAACACCGAGTATTTTATTATTTGAAGCCTCGGTTACAACTGAGTGTCATCTTGGAAGGCTCGGCAACATCGAGTATTTTATTATTTAAGCCTCGGTTACAACCGAGTGGCATCTTGGAAGGCTCGGCAACACCGAGTATTTTATTATTTAAAGCCTCGTTTACAACCGAGTGGCATCTTGGAAGGCTCGGCAACACCGAGTATTTTATTATTTAAAGCCTCGGTTACAACCGAGTGGCATCTTGGAAGGCTCGGCAACACCGAGTATTTTATTATTTAAAGCCTCGGTTACAACCGAGTGGCATCTTGGAAGGCTCGGCAACACCGAGTATTTTATTATTTGAAGCCTCGGTTACAACCGAGTGGCATCTTGGAAGGCTCGGCAACACCGAGTATTTTATTATTTAAAGCCTCGGTTACAACCGAGTGACATCTTGGAAGGCTCGGCAACACCGAGTATTTTATTATTTAAAGCCTCGGTTACAACCGAGTGGCATCTTGGAAGGCTCGGCAATACCGAGTATTTTATTATTTGAAAGTCTCGGTTACAACCGAGTAGCATTTTGGAAGGCTTAGCATCACCAAGTAATTTAATATTTGAAGCCTCGGTTACAACCAAGCAGCAATTAATATTTGGAAGCCTCGGTTGCAATCGAGTAGCATCTTGGGAAGGCTCGGCAACAACAAGTAATATATTTCTAAAGGCTCGGTAACAACCGAGTAATAAATTTTCAGAGCATCGGCCAAAGACCGAGTGATATATTTCTGAAGGCTTGGCAACAACCAAGTATTAAAGTCATCCATAAAAGTACGCTCTTTCTAGACCCATTTTATTCATTGAATTAAGTTCAGTTTTTAAGGCCTGCGAAATTTTTATAACTCTCCTTGAAAGTCACAATGAGAAGCAGGTCATAAAAAGCCCTGGCCAGAGCCGAAGTGCGTAAGCCCCGGCCAGAGCCGGAGTGCATCTCTCATTATTGAAAGCCCCGGCCAGAGCCGGAGTGCATCTCTTATCATCCAAAGCCCCGGCCAGAGCCGGAGTGCATCTCTCATTATTGGAAGCCCCGGTCAGAGCCGGAGTGCATCTCTTATCATCAAAAGCCCCGGCCAGAGCCGGAGTGCATCTCTCATTATTGGAAGCCCCGGTCAGAGCCGGAGTGCATCTCTTATTATTAAAAGCCCCGGTCAGAGCCGGAGTGCATCTCTTATTACAGGAAGCCCCGGTCAGAGCCGGAGTGCATCTCTTATTATTAAAAGCCCCGGTCAGAGCCAGAGTGCATCTCTCATAATTGGAAGCCCCGGCCAGAGCCGAAGTGCGTAAGCTCCGGCCAGAGCCGGAGTGCATCTCTCATTATCGAAAGCCCCGGCCAGAGCCGGAGTGCATCTCTTATCATCAAAAGCCCCGGCCAGAGCCGGAGTGCATCTCTTATTATCGAAAGCCCTGGTCAGAGCCGGAGTGCGTCTCTCATTATTGGAAGCCCCGGCCAGAGCCGAAGTGCGTAAGCCCCGGCCAGAGCCGGAGTGCATCTCTCATTATTGAAAGCCCCGGCCAGAGCCGGAGTGCATCTCTTATCATCCAAAGCCCCGGCCAGAGCCGGAGTGCATCTCTCATTATTGGAAGCCCCGGTCAGAGCCGGAGTGCATCTCTTATCATCAAAAGCCCCGGCCAGAGCCGGAGTGCATCTCTCATTATTGGAAGCCCCGGTCAGAGCCGGAGTGCATCTCTTATTATTAAAAGCCCCGGTCAGAGCCGGAGTGCATCTCTTATTACAGGAAGCCCCGGTCAGAGCCGGAGTGCATCTCTTATTATTAAAAGCCCCGGTCAGAGCCGGAGTGCATCTCTCATAATTGGAAGCCCCGGCCAGAGCCGAAGTGCGTAAGCTCCGGCCAGAGCCGGAGTGCATCTCTCATTATCGAAAGCCCCGGCCAGAGCCGGAGTGCATCTCTTATCATCAAAAGCCCCGGCCAGAGCCGGAGTGCATCTCTTATTATCAAAAGCTCCGGCCAGAGTCGGAGTGCATCTCTTATTATCAAAAGCCCCGACCAGAGTCGGAGTGCATCTCTTATTATCAAAAGCCCCAGCCAGAGCCGGAGTGCATCTCTTATTATCAAAAGCCCCGGTCAGAGCCGGAGTGCATCTCTTAAGCCCCGGTCAGAGCCGGAGTGCATCTCTTATTATCAAAAGCCCCGGCCAGAGCCGGAGTGCATCTCTTAAGCCCCGGTCAGAGCCGGAGTGCATCTCTTATTATAAAAAGCCCCGGTCAGAGCCGGAGTGCATCTCTTATTATAAAAAGCCCCGGCCAGAGCCGGAGTGCATCTCTCATTATCGGAAGCCCCGGCCAGAGCCGGAGTGCATCTCTTATTACTGGAAGCCCCGGCCAGAGCCGGAGTGCATCTCTTAAGCCCCGGTCAGAGCCGGAGTGTATCTCTTATTATCAAAAGCCCCGGCCAGAGCCGGAGTGCATCTCTTGAGCCCCGGCCAGAGCCGGAGTGCATCTCTTATTACTGGAAGCCCCGGCCAGAGCCGGAGTGCATCTCAAAAGCCCAGGCCAGAGCCGGAGTGCATCTCTTGAGCCCCGACCAGAGCCGGAGTGCATCTCTTATTACCGGAAGCCCCAGCCAGAGCCGGAGTGCATCTCTTAAGCCCCGGCCAGAGCCGGAGTGCATCTCTTATTATCAAAAGCCCCGGCCAGAGCCGGAATGCATCTCTTAAGCCCCGGTCAGAGCCGGAGTGCATCTCTTATTACCAAAAGCCTCAGCCAGAGCCGGAGTGCATCCCTTATTATCAAAAGCCCGGCCGGAGCTGGAGTGCATCTCTTATTATCAAAAGCCTCGGCCGAAGACTGAGTGATATATTTCTGCAGCCTCGGCCAATCCGAGTGATACAACACTAAAGCTTCGTCCCAGCCGGATAATTTCTCGGACACTCTAGTGCAACTAAAGCACCTTATTTTACTTCAGTAAGAGGGCCGCCCAGGCCTTTCTCTAACCTACACAGAGATAAAAACTTCCTCTACAAAGGATCGAATGACACGTCCCCTAAATAAGATTGCTCCAGAATTCTACTCCCTATATCCGAAATTATACTTCGGACTAGGGAGTGGGGGGCATGTGATGAGGGGTAAAATCGTTATTTCATTATTGAGCACTCACATCGGCGATGGGGTCACGCCCAGTCCAAATGCCCTGCTTGCCAGCTGGCCTACTGGCGCGACATTCTAGCAACAAGAGTCTCCTCATAATGAAGAAAGAGAGCAAGAGGGAAAAAAGGAGCCACGTCATGTGCGTGGGTTCTCCCAAAGGCCCCCTCATTAATATCCGTCAAATCAATAAGCCGGAGCATTCAATGGTGCAGAAACTGTCATAATGACTTGGCCAGCATTTAATGGAATGCCTCAGAAAATATAGTTCGGCCAACATGCCTCGGCAAATATAGTTCGGCCAACATGCCTCGGCAAATATAGCTCGGCCATTATAGCTCGGCCAGCCTCAGCATCAGCCAGCTTCAGCATAGCTCGGCCAACATAGCTCGGCCAGCATAGCTCGGCCAGCCTCAGCATCAGCCAGCTTCAGCATAGCTCGGCCAACATAGCTCGGCCAGCATAGCTCGGCCAGCCTCAGCCTCAGCCAGCTTCAGCATAGCTCGGCCAACATAGCTCGGCCAGCATAGCTCGGCCAGCCTTAGCCTCAGCCAGCTTCAGCATAGCTCGGCCATCATAGCTCGGCCAGCCTCAGCATCAGCCAGCTTCAGCATAGCTCGGCCAACATAGCTCGGCCAGCATAGCTCGGCCAGCCTCAGCATTAGCCAGCTTCAGCATAGCTCGGCCAACATAGCTCGGCCAGCATAGCTCGGCCAGCCTTAGCCTCAGCCAGCTTCAGCATAGCTCGGCCAGCATAGCTCGGCCAGCCTTAGCCTCAGCCAGCTTCAGCATAGCTCGGCCATCATAGCTCGGCCAGCCTCAGCATCAGCCAGCTTCAGCATAGCTCGGCCAACATGGCTCGGCCATCATAGCTCGGCCAGCCTCAGCAGCATAGCTCGGCCAACATAGCTCGGCCATCATAGCTCGGCCTCCGCAACCACGCTAAGTCTTTTGCATCAAGGCATTTATGACCTCATAAAGGCCACTTATATTCGCCTGCTTTAAGGCATTCAATGCCTTATTTTCTTCCCTGCATTAAGGCATTTATGGCTGCCACGTTCACCCTTTATGCCTCGGCACTTACCTCCGCCGGCCATGATGACTGAACCACAACACCTCTGCGGAATCTGGCGCGGGAGAGTTCAAATTCACTGTAACAGAATAAGATTCTAAACAAGAAATCATGCCAAAACGTGGCCTAGGACCTACAATAGTGGCCTAGGGACCACGCGGCCACTGAGTCTCGCGCCATCGGCCAGCTCTCCCCGCCTCCCAGCCGTTGATCCTCTAACTAACCAGATATGGATCCTACCGGTCCTGTAACAACCTGATTCGAATCTGTTTCGAATCCCAACAACTTTCAGACCTCATCCAGAGCACGTCCAAGAAGTCAGGTGACTGCCTATAAATACTACCATCCTCAAGCCTCTTAGGTACGGCTATCCTACGCTCATTTTTTCATTTGCAGTTCTTACACTCCGCCATGAAAGCTCCCACGAGAGCTCGGAGGAACTCTTCCCGGGGGATCCTTCTCCCCATATTTGTTGATTGCTGGTCTCCACTGACTTGGGCGTCGGAGGGTCTTCCGCAGAGGGCCACCCCCAACGCCTCTCGCGTGAGGACTGTCTTGCAGGTCCGCCCCGGAGGGAGCCCGCGCTGCAGCCCGATTGCGCCCGAGCCGGAGGACGGATTTCAGCGGCAACACATAGATTATATGAGTTTATATAGGGTTTATACAGATTACATGAGTTATATAAATTATATGAGTTATACAGGTAATACATGTTAAATAGGCTATATAGGTCAAATAAATTATATAGGTTTATTGTATAATCGTGTAATACAAGGATTGGATTCGGATTAAATTTTTGATTCGATTAATAAAAGGTCAGTTTCAAGTTGATCTATTTGTTATTATATTTTAAAGTTGGTTCGATCCATTTACAACTCATTGACATGATTTACGAACCATATAAAAAAGATATGTTTGTTATATTCGGATTATATATTTTTACTTTTTATTTTTAAATAACTTTCAATATTTACTTGAGAACTAGAAGTAATTTTTTATTTCCATTTTTTAAAAGGTAACTATTTTAAGAAAAACAAGCTTTTAAAAATAATATATATTGTATATTAATATAATAATTATATAATATATTTGTTAATATTATATTAATATTAGCTATTATTACATACTTTATAATTAATAATCAATTATATTATTAATATATTATTTATGTTACATGAATAATTATATAACTATTTGTAATAATATAATACTAATACATTATAATATTATTATAATATACATGATAAATTATAGCATTTAATATTATAATACGATAATAATATGATAAAAATAAAAAAATAATAGAGAAAAGAAAAGAAAAGAAAAGAAAAGAAAATACATCTCACCTCACCTCAGGGACTAGTAGATATATTTTCTGTTAAAATACTTTATGCGACCGCCATTGCCCAAACAAAGCACCCGTAGATAATCGACGGCTCGTGATCACCTCCTCACGTCGCGCGGCGCAGACCGCTAGATCGGGGAAGCATCACGCGATAGTTCTCGTCGTATGCGGAAGCGGTTTAGCCCGCAGGTCCCTGCGAACCTGCGAACGCCCTCCAACGGCACGATTGGCCCGTTTGTCGGATCCAACGGTAACTCTTGAATTGCACCGCCCCTGATCTCGTTACCTTGCCCGCCCGCCCTGATATCGTTGCCTTGCCCGTCTCTCATCGCCGCTCCTCTATTATTTTCGTGCCGACTCCTGGAGCTCCGCTGCCTCATTTCTTCCGAGCGCTATCCGATTTCTAGGGTTTCGTCTTCTTGGGTCGATCTCAAGGGTTTCCAGAGACTTCGATCGTTTTATCGATGGCGGATGTGATCGACGTGCCCGCCGAAGCCCTAGATCGCCGGCGAGACCGCCCGCTTGAAGGTCGAGAGAGCCCGACCGACGGATCTCCGCCCCCGCCACCGCCCCCTCTGAGAAGAAGGGACAGGGATTCGCGGGAGAGGAAAGACGAGAGGGACGACCGGCCTCCGAACCGGCGGGACGATTACCACGACGTCAAAAATCGGTCGCCTCCGCTTCCGCCGCCTCCGCCTCTTGGGCCTTCAAGGGGGGAGAGGGATCGGGAGTATCGCAGGCGGAGCAGTCCCAGCCCGCCGCCTTACGGTTACCGCAGGCACTCACCTCCCCGTCGGTCCCCTCCGCCTGGGCCATTTAAGCGGTCCCGGAGGGATGACAGTGGATACGACCGGCGCCGAGGTAGTCCTCGAGGAGGTTATGGCTCAGACGACAGAAGGTGAGTGAAGAAATCGGTTGTTTGAGGATGAATTTGGCGACTAAAGAAACTGGTTCTTTAGCATCAAATCACCAATTTCTCTTGTAAAGGTCCGTCCTTGTTACTAGTTTTCACCTTGAAAGGCTGTCCTCTGTCTCTAATGCTCTGCTTATGCTTGTAGGTATGGCTATGATTATGGTGGGGGCTATGATCGAGGTGGCTCGGGAAGCAGAGGTTGGTATGCTGATGAAAGGCCTTATGGCCGTTACATGAATCGTCCATCAGGTAACTATCGATACCTTTCTATCCTTTATTTTTATTTTTTCACATCAAATGCTGCCACCAATCACGTAATAACCTAGCCTCCATCAGCTTCTGTACTTCTGTGGTCGAATTCTTGGTGCACCATATTTAAAATGAATCAAGCAAAGCAAAGGTCTTTCTGGTCAACCGATGAATCGCAACCTTAACATGAATTCTTGGTTCACCATATTTAAAACATTTGAAGAATCAAGCAAAACAAGGCTCTGCCAAACGTGGCTTCTGAAAGCCAAACGTGTTAAGCTTCTGAAAGCAGTGCCTGCTCAAATTCTTTGTGACTTGGATAAGTTACGGTAACTTATCCAGTCTGTTGTTTGTTTTACTCCTTTGCCTTGTTGCCCCACACAATGACATCCACTCTCCTCCCCTAGAATTGTGTTTCATCTCTGTAACTACTATTATTTTCTACTAACTATTCTGATTTACCACGTATCATTCTCTGCCCATGCTACTTGCACAGTCCAGACAGAGTAGTCATCAATGGATGTATTAGTGGTTAGAACATACGTTGAAGATGCATTTGGTTGTAGATTGAATGAGGGTTAGATGGAATAACGACCTTTTAGCCCTGAGGTTGTTAAGGGGTTGAAAAGTTACGCCTATAATTTTTTTAACCTCCTTTTGAGGTATTTGGTATGGAATTCATTTTTTTTTAGTGGGATATTTTTTTCTCTTCTATATCTTCCAAATTGTTATCAGGTTGAAGGCAAAATTTTTTCAAAAGATAAAAAGAGGCTGAAACATTGGAACTAATAAAATATTTAATAATTCTATCATCTCTCCCGTCTTAACTCTTTTATGTTAATAATATTTTCACATCTTTCATATTAACCTTGTTCCAAACACATTTCATATATATATATATATATATATATTATATTTCACCTTTCATTCATAGACAAAATCAAACACAATTAATATAAAAACTTTGACATCCTTAAAATTTACAATAGAAAATGCTACTTCTGTAACTTTTCACTCCCAATTTTTTTTTTAACCACTTACAACTTTTGGAATTATTGTTTTGGTGGCGAATTGATTGCTAACCAATAAGATTGATATTGGTTTGAAATATAAACATCAGTCCTGTATTCAATTAAATGGTAAAAGATAAGTTATACATTTATGCATGGTTATAGCATTCCTTCATAAACTATATTGATCATTTCCCTGCCTTCCTTTTTAATACATGGGGCTTCCTATTGTTGAATTGCTCATGCAGAAAATATTTGTTCTTGCTTCTTTTTTTTTCCTTTTTTTTCTTTTGGTCTTGGAGCCTTTTGTAGTTTACTCTTTTTGGAAAGATATTATTAGTTTTTTAGTCATTTACTATAATGTCGATAAAAATTCAATTGTAAGCTCATAAAAAATGGACTGAATTAATTTAATGTCTATTTTAAACTTGAGATATGCTTAATATCAGGGATCATCACAGCATTTCTCTTATTTCTGCTTATATTGAACAATATCTTATTTTCATCCTTTTCCTTCACTAAATAAAACAATCTTCAGATTGGCCTGACTCAGGACGTGGTGGTTTTGTTGATGGAGCAGAGGTTATTCAAAGGTTTGTAACATACCATATCTATATCCGGAACCTGTTTTAGCTTCTATTATGGCCCAGTGTAGAGGATCTGGTTAATGTTTTTTGTCCTTTATGCGAGTTTTTGATATCTTTACTATGTGTTTAAATTGATGTTCTTTTTCCTTTTTAGTCGTGCACTGGTTTGTTCTCTTTTGAAACTCTTCTGCATGCACATTTGTTTCATGATTAACTTTAGCATGTAGGATCTATGTTAGTATAAAGTGTTGGTTAGTCTATATGCCGAAGAAAGGACATGATTGACTCTCCCCTACCCTAGTTGTATCATGACTGGCATTTCTATGCCATCTGAACACACTTGCCAAGGAGGTAGCAACTAGGAAGTGTGCTAATTAGGTCATTATTTGATCAGATAGCAAGATTACAATAAGGTTCCATTATGTTTTCAAATATAAAAATAAACTTCTAATGTTGAGTTGTGACCTTTATTATCCATCTTGACCTTCAAATATGAATTATTAAGTGTTTGTCAGCATCCTACTTTAAAAGAAATAAACTTATATTGTCATTAAATAAATTGGTTTTTCAACTCTTTGTTTCTCCAAGTTTACCTTGCAACCAAACTTTCTTTCCATAAATCTATTGATGTATAAAAGAAGCAATAAATATGGGACTCTTGTTTTTGGCTTCTCTTCTGTTCCATCCTCCTTTGGCGATAAATTTATTAAACATTTCTATGCTATATCAAGACACTTGCCAAAGAGGTAGTCATTGTTTTATGATATTGCAAGATTTGTTAGAGTAGGCTTAGTTATATTTTCTATGTGCGAAAAATCTTTATTGATTCTTAACCTTTTCTTATAATGGAAGAAAGATGCCAAATGAAAAATCGTCCATAGTTCTTAACCATTGAGTCTTAACCGTTTCTTATATTAATGTTCTTTGAGCCTGAAGATGACAAGCAAGCTTAAGAGAATCCATGACAAGAGCGAAAAGATCCAGCCTCTGTGGAAGTGATTTTTCTACCAAGCTTGGGATGGCAAAGCAAATGAAAGTTGTCACTGAAATCTAGTTTGTGTTTTTCACAAAAGGCGGTGATCAACATAGGATAACTGTTGGATGTCCGTTAGGTTAGTAGAGATGGATTCATGGTAATCCATGATCCATTATAAGCTTTTTAAGGCCACATCTAATTGCTTCAACATTAGATATACTGTTGCTAATCGAAAACCTGAATTCTACACTGGAAATGTTTTGCATGCTTCATTCTTTTCTTTTTTAATCTCCTTCCACCTCATGTTTTCCAACATGGGATATATTATTGCTAATCAAAACCTGAACTTTACTCAGGAACTGATTTTGCACTTTTCATCCTCTTCTCTTAATCTTCTTCCACCTCATGTTTTTTCTCTTCATGTTCTTTGTTTCCTCTCTTCTTCATTTTTTTCTGGAGAGGCCTGCGGCTGTATTGTTGTCCATTTCTGTTAACCTATCTCAAAATTAGCATTCCACTCTTTTGATATTTTGTTTTTATGATATCAATGTGCTTAGAGTCATTTAATATTGCTCCTAGATGTCCTTTAACTTTTTCCTTCTCTCTTCATGTATTTGTATTTTGAAACTCACTTGTCTTATTCAGGACTTCTGCCTAAGATGACATCAGTAATTTGGATCTTGGCTTACTCATAGAGAACCCTTTTTACTTTTGCTGATTTTTTTCACATTCCAAGCGGCATGAGTTCTGTTTAGAAATTGCTTCGCAACTGGTGTGATCTTTTATGGTGAACTCTGTCCAAGGATATAAGTGCACTAGAGTTAAAATTGTTCATTGTTATTTTCTCTTTTCTACCTAATTTCATTATTTGGTTTGTCAAGGTTATTTGGCATTCTCATTTAAATTTGGTTGAAAGGTGGAATTTATGATGAGTTTTCTTTTTCAATTTTACCCCTAGGATACATAATAATCAATATAATTTGTTCTTAATGTGTCGCATTTTTTTCCTTCCAGGGAAGGCTTGATGTCTTACAAGCAGTTCATCCAAGAACTTGAAGATGATATTTTGCCTGCTGAAGCTGAGAGCAGGTATCTAAAATAGAGCACAGCTGATATTATGTAATAACTTGATGCATTTCATGTTAGCATTTGGATTTGTGTGCTCATAATTGTTTTATTTAGTTTATTGATGGTATTGGCTATTGTTCTACATATTCTGATGATATGAGACAGCATTGTTTTTATTCACTTTGTACTCAAGCTTTGTTGTGATTGTGCAGGTATGAAGAGTACAGATCAGAATACATTTCCACTCAGAAACGTACTTATTTTGATACTCACAAGGATGAAGAATGGTACTGTCACCTTTATTCATAATATTTTTCCCCAATTATGGTTGCAGATTTCTAGCTATAGTGCTCATGCTTTATATTTGAATGTCTTTTGAAGTGTTACCTAATGTGTCTTGACTCATTTGGGTGTAGGCTGAAAGACAAATATCATCCGACCAACTTGGTGACGGTTATCGAAAGGTTAGTTGTTGTCATACATGTACGTGATGTAATCTAGTAATTTGAGGGCTCGTTGATCTTTGGAAGATGATCTCTGTCCCTTTCTCTTGCATGTGCTTGCACATGCTTTGCTTGGTTGTACCATGACATATTGTATGCTAACTTGCATGGTTGGTTGTTACCGCATTCGATTCTATTTATGTAATCTTTCTGCTAATCATGCTTCTTACACATTATTTCAACAGGCGGAATGAACATGCAAGATCTACTGCAAAGGAATTCTTGCTTGATTTGCAGAGTGGAACACTGGACCTGTAAGATGTTTCTCTGGAGTCCCTAGTTTTTGGTTGTCCATTCAGTTTCTTGTTTAATCCTTCTTTGCTTATCTGTTATGACATGCAGTGGCCCAGGATTAATAGCCCCAGTAGTAAGAAAATCTGGAAACGGTAGTGATCCAAACTCTGAGGATGAAACTGACTCTAGTGGCAAAAGGAGAAGGCATGGTAGGGGCCCAGAAAAAGAAAATGATCTGCTTTCAGCTGCTCCCAAAGCTCACCCAGTTAGTTCTGAACCTCGAAGAATTCAAATCGACATAGAACAAGCTCAGGCACTTGTCCGTAAACTTGACACCGAGAAGGGTATTGAGGACAACGTTCTATCTAGTAGCGGTCATGATAAATTGGATGGAGAGAAATCCCACGGTGGATCTATGGGGCCAATTATAATAATACGAGGCTTGACTACTGTCAAGGGTCTTGAGGGTGTTGAGCTATTGGATACCCTAGTTACTTATTTGTGGCGCATCCATGGTGTGGATTACTATGGCATGTCTGAGTCAAATGAGGCCAAGGGCCTTCGGCATGTGAGATCTGACAGTAAGAGCTTTGATGGATCTAGTACGACTGGAGCTGATTGGGAGAAGAAACTAGATTCGTTTTGGCAGGAAAGACTGCATGGCCATGATCCCCTGGAAATTTTAACAGCCAAGGATAAAATTGATGCAGCAGCAGTTGAGGCTCTAGATCCTTATGTGCGGAAAATAAGAGATGAAAAATATGGTTGGAAGTATGGATGTGGAGCCAAGGGTTGCACAAAGCTTTTCCATGCTGCTGAGTTTGTTCATAAGCATCTTAGACTCAAACACCCAGACCTTGTAATGGAGCTGACCTCAAAAGTTCGGGAAGATCTGTATTTTCAAAATTATATGAAGTATGTTAAATGCTAGCATCTTGTCACAAGACTAGAAATTATGATCGAGCTATTCAAGAAAGATATGCTAAACTTATTTGTTTCTTTATCCAATACAGCGATTCCAATGCACCTGGTGGAACGCCTATCATGCAGCAATCTGCACCGGTAGGACTTCTCATTTTGTGAGTAATAATGTTAGTTGGGCACATGACTTGCGCACACAAGTCCTTGCATGTTAATAGGGAGGTGCTTGTGTTTTGTTTCGTTGACCCCCAACAAAGAAAAAAACTTAAAGATGACTCTAGGGTGCTGCTAATAGTACAAGTTATATTTGCAACTCTAGGCTTGTTGGGTGTACAACTTTCAGATACATCTTATTTCCTCTGGTTGTTGAAGTTACATATTTTATTTTAGGACGAACAACAGTAAATGGTTGATGAATATTTTTCTGAAATATGTTATTATTTATTTTTAACGTATTTTAGATTCATGATATCTTGATCAGGATTTGAACTGGTTGAACTTTTGAGTTTCTCCATATTGACTGTGTCCAAGCTGTCTGAGGTTGCTGCATGTTCTCAGTAGTGCAATATTAAAATTTCTAGACAGAATGCAGAAACAAAATATTTAGGTTTCTGAAGTAGCAACTTTTATTATATAATGCAACAGTCTGCAGATTTAATCTGAAGTGTATATTCTGACAATAACTGGCAGCTGTTCTAAAGCATTAGTGAGAAAGGATGTATAGTTCAAATGATCTATTTGAGAGTTGTGAATTTTGATATTTTGTAGCTTTCACAATTGGAAATTACAAGACTCAGTTTTGTATTCCCCTGTTTTCTTAGTTTGATTGTTTTCTCTCTCCTTTGTGATTAGATGCTACTTTCTTTCTTTTGTTTTAAACTGTCAATTTATACAGAACATTGCCACTTTATGGGAAGGAAAAAATTGTTGTATTTTCATGGAACTCTATTATTTAGCAAACGGGGGACTTATATTTTATGATAGGCTAAATCTATCACCTGTTGAAATTTCATTCTTTGAAGTGATGACAACAGTATATTTCTTTCATTTTGTTTTGTTCTCAATCCAAGCTAGTGTTTGGACTTTTACGCTTTTATTTCTTTTTCCTTTTTATATCCATTACCTTCTGAAATAAAATTCGCAGAATCATCTGTGGCTATACTTTGTTCTTTGATTGTGTCCTCTTTGTGACCTGTATGCACATACATATAATAAAAAGAAATGAAGCTTACAACTATAACATGCTTATGAATGGTGCATACCAAATACCTGTTTCATGTAATTAATTGTCTGGATGCACTTATCCTCATTGTATTACTGCATTTTTTGCAGAAGGCCAAGCCCTTAAGACGCAGGCCGGTTTTAGATAACCGTCTTAGGGATGAACGTGGCAATCGAAGGGAACATGACAGGTTTGATAGAGATGATGACAGGTATGATAGGACTGATTACTCACCATCTCGTGATGCAAATGGTGGGCCAGAAGGGGGGAATCATGATGAACCAATGTATGATGCATTTGGTGTACAAGGGTTGCGTGGAGGTCCTTTTCCTGCAGATATGCCCCCTCCACCAGTATTGATGCCTGTACCTGGTGCTGGGTAAGGCAACAGTTCCTAGAGTTTCATATGTGCCTGCCTGATATTTCCTTCACTTCTTATCATGCGCTATCTTTTGTAGTCCGTTAGGTCCTTTTGTTCCGCCCCACCAGAAGTTGCTATGCGCATGCTGAGAGAGCAGGGTGGCCCATCATCATTGAAGCAAATGGTGGTCCTCGTGGTAGGAAAGGAAGGCTTGGTCCACAAGTGGGTGGTTCAGCACCAATTCTTGCTGTACCTCCAGCATTCCGACATGATCCACGTCGCATTCGAAGGTTATTTCTGCTTCACAAAAAATACTTGTGCAAAACCAAACCAAACTGTTTTTTTTTTTTTTAAAGAAAAGAACCGAATTGACTGAATTGCATAAGTTCAGTTTGGTTTTTCAATTTAATTGAAATTATGCTCACCCTTATTCACAAGTATTGGAACAAAGGGTGGATGTGAAAGCCATTTATTTGTTCTTTTTTAATTATGTTTCTCTTAGGCCTCTTTCCAATCCAAAAGCTAACCGCTGAAAAGCATCTTTTGATGGATATTAATGTAGGTCTACTAATATAGAATAGAGTGTGATGATGCCCGATCATCTTGAGTTGACGTTCTTGAGCGTCAATGGATGCACCGTCAGTTCGCTGAAGAAACTTCGCCTCGACACTTAGATATGCAAGAAGTCTCGAATACCAGATATTCCGGTAGGGATCCTCCGACGTTCAAGTTAGTGATCGGTATCACAGTTGTGAGCTTGGTTAAGCTCAAGACGAGAGAGAGAGAGAGAGAGAGTTAAAAAATGAGATGACTGAAATCTCTAAGTATTTGCTTGAGTGTTCATACTTTGGTCTGGGGTCCTTCTTACCATTCATATTGATACTTTGAGTCTTGTGTGTGGCTTGCTTGATAAGATTGGAATCTCATGATGAGCTATGACTTTTGTAGATAGAATGTTAGAACCAGTAGGATTGAGTTTTTCCCCTCTTTTTGGTGATTAGTACTTCATGGCAAACAATCATCTTTCGAAGCTTTTAGCCAGAGTCATTAAATTTTTTTTGATGATTTTTTGGTCCTCATTGATTTGGAGATTTGCAGCTTCATGATGGATTATGACCTTTGGGGCTTCATCTGATCAAGGTCATTAATATTGTCTTATGGATTATGACTTTTAGGGCCTTATTTGGTCAGAGTCATTAATGTTGCCCGACGGATCATGACTTTTGGGGCTTATGCTGGAACTGACGGTTCCTATCTTTTTGGACCGATATGGATTAAGGATGATTAGTGGGTCCAGCTTTGTCGAAGGCAAAGGCTTGCTCGGGACGTCGAGATAAGTTTTGAAGATAAGACAAAACGGTAGCCGCTCAGGACCTAAGGCCAATGAGGAAACTCCCGCAGACAAGGGTCGCCTGGAGTTGTTTCGGGGCCACCTCGGGGCTGCCTAGGGACCGCTATTGCTGGGGCCGCCTAAGAACTGCCCCCGTTGGGGCCGCCTAGGAGCCGCCTCGGGGTCGCTTCCGTTGGGGCCGCCTTCGCTGGGGCCGCCTTCCGCTGGGGCCGTCTAGGGATCGCTCCCGCTGGGGCTATTGATTTTTCAAATAATTTCCACCATCAGGTAATTTTGCCCGTCGACTCACACGTGGCTTCTACCAGCCACATCATATGCCCCCTCGCTTCTGAGTCTTAGCGTTCACATGCGCATCACTTGCCAAGAGAAAGGAGCGCAAATTCCTTCGCTTCGTTAGGTCTCACACGCCATAAATTAGTGGAGGCGGGCATGCTCTTGGAGAAGTAAAGTCTCTTCGGAGTCTTCTTATCATTTAAGGAATGGCATTGGGAGCATCGTAGCCTGGGAGGATTAAGAAAAATGCCTCGTGACTAGCAAGAAAAGGTGGGGTGTCATTATTGGACTGCCTTGCCTACGTTCCATCATTGGGTGCGGATTATGTTCCTCTAATAACTCGCGGATAGTTGGATAGTAACTCCGCCTCTGCGCATCTGCGCGGCATTATAGTGGGCGGGACTTTCGAAAATTATGTACAAAAACTGTCCGTCCATCCCTTCAAGCTTCTTATTCCTTTATCACTTCTTCTACATTCTCTCGACTTTCTAAACACTGGGTTCTTGCTTCTATCCCTTTGATTCAAGGTCAGTTTTTGTTCGCCTTTCTATTCTTTTCTTTTTAACCGCATCGATCCTCGTTTCGATAGAAAGGGCAGGAAACCTATGGTAGAACCTTCTAGGGAGAAAATCCTCCAGGCGTGTCGCGGGCTCCCGGTGGCATCTATTCGTGGTCGATCGGCGATCGCCGCCCCGGCCTCGACTAGGGCTTCTCCTCGACCATTTAGGGCTTCTCCTTCATCCCCTAGGGCTTCTCTATACCCAAGGGCTTCTTCTTCATCCCCTAGGGCATCACCTTCAACCGCTAGGGCTTCGCCTTCACCTTTTCGCTCGATATCTCTTTTGATTACCTATTCTAAATCCGCAGGTTCAGGGGGAATAACCTCCACCATGAAAGCCTAGGACAAAAAAATCTCTGGGCCAAGTACAATATACCAATAGTGTTTGCCTCTTTGCACCTTGGTATGGTGACAAGGTAACCTGCTGCCGATCCGGTGGGATTGCCTTGTAGCCGTTGAACTTTATAAAGGTTCTACGGACTTTGCTGCCAAGTTTAGTGAGGCGGCCCTCGATGCCTATGCTCAGGGCTTTGAAAAGTGTAAGAAGAAAAACTTTCGGATTTATAAAGTGATCGGCCTTGAAGACATTTGGCCCGAGGATGAAGATGAAGATCCGGAGAGTGGTGGTGTCGAGAACAAGCCAGGACCAGCCAAGCCTTAGGTTTAGTTTCTTTTTCTGCTTTCAATATTTTGTAATCGACTAATGTCGGTCTTTTTGTTATGACAATGAGGTTATTGAAATGAAAGAATTATTGATAGAAAAGACATTTCGCCTAAATTTGACGAACTTATCTTTTTGCAACGCTTTGGTCTTTTGAATGCCCATGTCTTGACTTAGCCTTTGAATTCAACAAGATGCACTTCCGTCTCTATGAGTGTACTTAAAGAGCCGATGATTTGACATATGGGCTCCATAGGAACGTTTGGGTTCATATTAACCTCTTAAGCTTTTGCTAGGGTGCTATTCGAATATTGACGCCGGTCTTTGCCATGGGCCCGAAAGATATCATATCTTTCTGAAAGCTTCCATGGGGGTTTCTTGTGCCAGTTCGGGGGTGTCTATGATCGCGGGGCCATCGAGGTCCTTTTGAAAACTACAACGGTGGTTTCTCGTGCCAGCCCGAGAGTTTGACTCGGGACCACCGAGACCATAGAACTTGAACCACCATGGGGTTTCTCGTGCCGGTCCAAGGGTGTCTATGATCGCAAGGCCATTGAGATCCTTTTGAAAACTACCATGGTGGTTTCTCGCATTGGTCCGGGAGTTTGACTCGGGGCCACCGAGACCATAGGACTTGAACCACCATCGGGGTTTCTCGCGCCAGTCCAGGGTGTCTATGGTCGCGGGGCCGTCGAGGTCCTTTTGAAAACTATTAATCTGAATAGAGACATTAAGTTGGAAAAAATCTCTTTTTTATAACCATTGGCCAAGTACACTCACTATTGGTAATATTGGCAGAGATTACTCGCATTCCAAGTACATGGAATTGGCCGTCCGTCTAGCTCCTCAAGTCTGTAAGCTCTTTGGTGAAGTATCCTCGTGACTCGATAAGGTCCCTCCCAATTCAGGGACAGCTTGCCTTCTTCGGTTGGGTTTAGATATCTCAGCTCTCCTGAAGACTAGATCTCCAGGACGGAATGTCTTGAAGCGGAGCCGAGCATGATAATATTTCGTCGCTCGTTGACGGAACATGGCCATTCTGAGCCGTGCTTGGTCCCGAATCTCGTCGACGAAGTCAAGGTTAGCCTTTAGTTGTTCAGAGTTGTCTTTTTCTTTATACGATTCCACTCGGGGGCTAGGAAGACCGATCTCCACCGGGATAACCGCTTCAGATCCGAAGACAATGCTAAAAGGAGTCTCTCCCGTGGGGACTCTAGGAGTCGTATGATATGCCCACAATATACTTGGGAGTTCCTCCATCCATCTACCTTTAAGCTCGTCCAATCGGGTTCTAAGTCCTCGAAGGATAGTTCGATTCATGACTTTCACCTCTCCATTGGTCTGTGGATGCCCTACGGAAGTGAACTGGTGATAGATGCCTAGTTCAGTGCAAAAGGTCTTGAATGCGGCATTATCGAACTGGCGACCATTATCAGTGATGATGGTATGGGGCAGGCCAAATCAACAGATAATAGATTTTCAGAAAAATGTCTTCACCTTGCTCTCGGTGATCTTGGCTAGTGCCTTGATGAGAACCCATTTGGTGAAATAGTCGACGACAACAAGCAAAAATCTTCGTTGTCCTAAAGCCAGTGGGAACGGTCCGAGAATGTCCATTCCCTACTGGGCAAAGGGCCACAGAGCAGAGAGCGGGTTCAGTTGGGAAGCTAGCTATCGCTGAATACTGGAATACCGCTGGTAACTGTCGTACTTCTGGATTAGTTCCGCAACGTCTTTTCGTATAGTGAGCTAGTAGTATCCCTAGCGAAGGGCTTTGTGCAGCAGGGATCTGTCCCCCAGATGATTTCCACATATGTCTTCATGAATTTTTCTAAGGATATAATCAGCATTTGCAGAGCCAACACATTTGAGGAGAGGATAAGAGGACTTTCTTTACAACTGCCCATTCAGCAACACAAACTTGGAAGATCTTCACTTAAGCAGCTTGGCCTCTATGTGGTCCGCGGGGAGAGTACCTTCAGTAAGGTACTGAATGTAAGCATCCATCCACGTCGATTCTGGCATAACCGGTAGGATCTCTTTCGTTGCATAGATACTTGGAGTTTCCAAGTGTTCAACATATATTCTTCCTAAACCGTCGTCTGCCGAGGTGGCTAGTCGCGACAAGATGTTGGCTCTGGCATTCTTTGGGAATATAGCTAATAGTGAAGTAGGCCAATGAAGAGGTCAGCGACTTAATCTTATTTAGATATTGAGACACAATAGGGTCTCGAGCCTCGTACTCTCCAGTAATATGTCCGGAGATGAGCTGAGAGTCAGTGAAGGCATTGAGGCACTCTACTCCGAGCTCCAGGGCAAGCTTGATTCTGGCCAATAAGGTCTCATACTCGGCTTGGTTATTTGTGGCTTTGAAAAAGAATCGGAGGGCGTACTCCAATATGATACCCTCCGGATTTGCCAGAATAAGACCAGCTCCACTTCTTGAGAATTAGAGGCACCGTCAACATGAAGGATCCAGGCCTTCGCCGCGTCCTCTCCAGCATTTGGGCACTTCATAGGGAGATCTTCGGATTGCTCCTTTGTCTAGGTACACTCTATCAGGGAGTCAGCGAACACTTGGGACTTCAGGGCAGATTGGGACTGACTTACGCATCATGGAGCACCTTGCTAGTATAATAAATAGGCCTCTGTGTTCCATCGGAGTCGAGTCGCACCAGTACAGAACTTACTGGCTCCGGAGAGGCAGCAAGATAAAGGAAGAGCTTTTCTCCTTCCTTAGGCTTCGATAATAACGACGGCGTAGATAAAAACTCTTTCAGCTCCTCAAAGGATGTCTGACAGTTCTTCGTCCATTTGAAACCGTTGGCTTTGCGTAGAGCTTGAAAGAAGGGCAAGCATCTCTCAGCCGATTTAGACAGGAATCGGCTTGGAGCGGGTATCCTTCCGATGAGCCGTTGCACTTCTCTCTTATTGATTGGTTGTCTCATATTAAGAATGGCTTGAATCTTCTTCAGATTGGCCTCAATCCCTCGTTGGGTCACTAGGAAATCCAGGAATTTTTTAGCGGTGACACCGAATGCACATTTACGAGGGTTGAGCTTCATCTGATGACGCCGAAGGTTATTAAATGTCTCTTCTAAATCGGCGACATGGTTGGCGCTGTAGGTACTCTTAGTCAGCATATCATCCATATATACCTCCATGTTGCGCCCAATCTGGTCTTTAAAGACCTTATTCATCAATCTCTGGTAAGTGACTTCTGCATTCCTCAGTCCGAAGGGCATCACTTTATAGCAGTAGATGTCCTCAGTGATGAAAGAGGTGTTCTCTTTATCCGTCGGATCCATCCTTATTTGATTATACCCAGAGAAGGCATTCATAAAACTGAGAAGCTCATGGCCAGAAGTAGAGTCCACCAATTGGTCGATCCATGGCAAAGGAAATCTATCCTTGGGGCATGCCTTATTAAGATTAGTGAAGTCGATGCAGATGCGCCAGCTTCTGCTCGCTTTTTGGACTATGACCACATTGGCTAGCCAATCTGGGTATTGAGCTTCTCAGATGTGACCAACAGCAAGTAATTTATCGATCTTCTTATCTATGGCTCTCTGCCGCTCAGGAGCAAAACTTTTCTTCTTCTGGTGGAGGGGCCGATACTTTGGATCAATATTGAGCTGGTGAGTAATCACCTCCGGAGGGATGCTCGACATGTCTGATGCTGACCATGCGAAGACATCTGAGTTCGCTCGTAAGAAAGTGAGGAGCTGATTATTCATCTCTAGAGGAAGAAGCTCATCGATTTGCACAGTCTTCGCAGGTCATCCTCCAACGGATAGGATAGTAAGTGCTCGGCTAACTCTCCTCTTCTTTCAGATTCTCTAGGGTCGAGCAACATTGAAGTTGGTGGGATCATCATTTTCTAAGGATTGGGGGCCATATGGTAACATAATTGTATAGGATTTCACTCCCCGCATATCTCGTCAATCCCTTCACTGGTAGGGAACCTCACGAGCAGGCGCCTAGTGGATATTACCGCGTTCAAGAGGTTTAGACCAGGCCGGTCGAGTATGGCGTTATATGCCAAGAGACACTCGGGCTACAGGAACCTTATTAGGACCGTGCTTTGACACAGCGGCGATCCTGTAGTGACTGGCAAGGTGATTTCACCCTCGACCCTTACTGAGTCTCCTGAAGCCAACTAGAGGTGTGGTCACCGGTTGCAAGGAGTTGAGAGATAAATCCATCCGAACAAAAGCATCATAAGTATGTCTGTTGAACTCCCACTATCTACAAGTATTCTTTTTACAGGATGCTTAGCGATTGTCATGGAGACGATTACGCTGTCATCATTCAAATTGCCCCTCCTCGCTAACTCCCCTTCAGAAAAGGGATTACATTCTCTATTCCCTCATCCCCCTTTGGTCTCTTTGAAGATGAAGCCGCTCCTTATGAGAGCATACCCACCGTCGCTCTATTGAAGTATTGTCAATGTTGGCCTGAATAAGTGGAGGTCCATCAGCGCTGGGATGGCCGAAGGTCCTTCCTTCTGGATAAACTTTTTAAGATAACCCCTTTGGATGAGCTCTTCAATAGCACGCTTCAGGTTACGACATTATTCAGTATCATGGTCGTAATCTCTATGGAAGCGGCAATAGCGACTCCTGTTGCGAGTGGAGTTGGGCCTCAACGAGGGAGGACGCTGGAGATAAGGTTCACTCTCGATGTTCATAAGAATATGAGATCTAGGGGCGAAGAGGGGTGAAATTTTCTTCTTTAGGGGCTAAGTTCTGGTGCCGGTTATCTAGTCGGCGCGAGGGATCAGACTTCTTAAGAGGTATGGTCGGCTCTTTATGAACTGATTTCTTGCCAGCCCCTCTCTAGCATTCCTCCGAGTGAAATCAGCTTCATCGGCACGAATATATTTATGTGCACGATTCAAAAGCTCGGTACAGGAACCGAGAGGCTTTTTATCTAATGAATAGTGAAACGAGAGGGGCGGAGTCCTTGCTTAAAGGCCAAGATGGCCATAGTGTCATCAAGGTGATACACCTCGAGGGCTGCTGTCTTCAATCGGGCTATGAAATCTTTCAATAATTCTTCTTTCTTCTGTTGAACGGAGAATAGACTGCCAGCCATCCAAGGGATCTTCCTACAGGCATCAAATTGTGCTAGAAAGGCTTTCTCCAGCTGTCGGAAGGAGCCGATGCTGCGCGGAGGTAGACGAAAATACCAGGTGCGCGCAGCTTTTCGAAGAGTAGCATAAAAGGCAATGCATAGGAGGGCATCAGTCGCCTCCTGGACTTCCATTGAGAGATTTATAACTCTTTAAGTGGTCCAGTGGATTCGTAGTACCGTCATAAGGATCCAACTGGAAGACGAAACCTGTGAGATATAGGTTCTTCCATAATCTGGCGAGTGAGGGGGGGACGAGCATCATAGTCCACTCCTGGTTGGTTATTGAGCTTCTGGTTGAGCTCCTCCAAACGTCGGTCTTGCTCCTCCAAGCGCCTCTCTATTCGACCATTAAGGTTCTCACTCATTGATTCAGATGATGAGGAGAAGGAATGATGATGCTGATGGTGATATGCGCCCCTGGGCTCCTTCCCCCATCGGCGCTTGAGAGGGGTTGCCAGAGTGATGGATGGGAGACTGCGACCTCTTGGAGATTTTCCGATGGTGCCTGGACGGAGCTTGATGATGGCGATACTCCTTCGGAGAGGGTTTTCTATAAGTAGATTGTTGACTAGCTGATGCGGCGGTTGCAGGTGGTGCAGGGGGTCCAGATTGCTGTTGAGTAGCCGCTGATCGTTGCTCCTGCAACTCGCAAACTACCCTAATAAGAGCTTAGACTTATTGAGTAAGGTTAGCCAGTTGCTCTTATGGGGTAGCTGAGATCGGTAATGATAAGGGAGTAGGAAAGTTGGCCTCTGATAGCTCGACACGACAGGGTTGCCCTCCAGTGGGACTGGAAGAAACCTCTTGAACATGCGTTGCGTCCATCATTGCTTAGGAGAGGGCGGACTTGCAACTCAGGGCTACAGAGTAATCCTTTCTCAGTGTCCCGTCCGCCCCTTCCTGGCGCGCCAATCTGAAGATGCTCGATCACCTTGAGCTGACGTCCTTGAGCGTCAATGGATGCACCGTCAGTTTGCTGGAGAAACTTTGCCTCAATGCCACGATCTGCAAAAAGTCTCGAATACCGGATATTCCGGCAAGGACCCTCTGATGCTCAAGTCAGTGATCAGTATCACAATTGTGAGCTTGGTTAAGCTCAAGATGAGAGAGAGTTAAGAAAGGAGATGGCTGGAATCTCTAAGTATTTGCTTGAGTATTCATACCTTGGTCTGGGGTCCTTCTTACCATTCATATTGATACTTTGAGTTTGTGTGGCTTGCTTGATAAGATTGGAATCTCATGATGAGCTATAACTTTTGCAGATAGAATGTCAGAACCAGTGGGATTGAGTTCCCTTCCCCCCTTTTTGGTGATTGGTACTTCATGGCAGACGATCACCTTTCGAGGCTTATTTGGCTAGAGTCATTAAATCTTTTTGATGACTTTTTGGTCCTCATTGATTTGAAGATTTGCAGCTTCATGATGGATTATGACTTGTGGGGCTTCATCTAATTAGGGTCATTAATGTTGTTGGTGGATTATGACTTTTGAGGCCTCATTTGGTCAGAGTAATATGTTGCCTAACGGGTTATGACTTTTGGGGCTTATGTTGGAACTGACGGTTCCTATCTTTTGGACCAATATGGATCAAGGATGGTTAGTGGGTTCGGCTTTGTCGAAGGCAGAGGCTTGCTTGGGAAGTCGAGATGAGCTTTGAAGATAAGACAAAACGGTAGCTGCTCAAGACTCAGGGCCAATGAGGAAACTCCCGCAGACAAGGGCCGCTTAGGAGCCGTTTCGGGGCCGCCTAGGAGCCTTCTCAGGGCCGCCTAGGGACTGCTCTTGCTGGGGCTGCTCTTTCTGGGGCGCCTAGGAGCCGCCTAGGGACCGCTTTCGTTGGGGTCATTGACTTTTCAAATAACTTCCGCCGTCAGGTAATTTTGGCCGTCGACTCACACGTGGCTTCTACCGGCCACATTAGAGTGCATTAAGTTTCCAAGTGAACAAGGCTGTCTATATGTTATTTCGAATTTCGTAGAAATCTTTGTAAGGTTTTATTGAGAACCGGTTTCCTAGAATAGTAAGAATTTATAAGAAATAAGATTGTGAAGGTTGAAAATTGAAACAATAATTTATTTGGCAAGACTGGAGAAAATGTATTAGTTTTTCGACATTTAATACTTAACATGGTTATTAGAGAAAACTAAAATATATTGAGAAAAGACAAGGGTTGCTCACGTTCTTCATCAACCCAAACGAGATATTTTAATGTGGTATCAAGAAATGAAATTTGATGGGCTAATATTTAGGAGTATATAACATGGCATGTGCTATTTGTAGATGTAGTATTGATTAAGGAGGAGAGGACAAGATTGAATGTGAAATTGGATTTTTCAAGGGAAGTCTTTGACCATGGGGATTCAAAATTCGTAGAATTTGATAAGAGTATGTGATGCAACTGTTGTGAAAATGGAAATGAAATTGATGTTCAAGTCAAAACTAGAGTATGTGATGCCCCTTTTGTGAAAATGGAAATGAAATTGAAGTTCAAGTCAAAACGGATAAACAAAAGTCATTGCAGTGTTTGATTTCTTTCACTAGGACTATTATGCAAAAAGAGTGTTAGATAAAGGCAAATGCAATAAAATTGAAATTGAAGTAGAGGGGTTGCTTTCTGGAATTCTGTAATTGATGTATACCTTGGTAACTCTGCCAAGACCAGTCCCAAGCCCGGGTGAAGGAGGAGGGTTGCATTAGGTAGCTGACAGCCAGCGTAAAACTCCTTCAGATTCTCTAAAACATGAATTTACTAAATCAATAGAGGGAGCATATTCATGTAGCCGATCCTATGTAGTTGGGAAAGGCTTAGATGAGTTGAGTTGAGTTGAGCATGTATACCTTGGCAATTCAAGGAAAGATGGCAACGAGATCCACAACTTTGTCTGTTTCAGAATGTTGGGCAGTCAAGAGGCTATGGTCACAATTATGCAAGTGGATGCTAATACTTTTAGCTGTTTTTTCATAGAATGAACTTCTCTCTCATAATCAATAGCTGTTTTTTACCTACCATGTATCCTACCTTTTTCTTGGGAAAATATTCATATATTTGCGTTTCATTGCTGCCTATTCATTTCTCGTGTTTTCTTGTTGAGATGTTTTGTATTTGGCAAGATTTGGTCTTGAGCCTGAATAAGAAGGTGCCTGGATGGTTGACATTAGGTTAACAACATATTATAAAAGCATGTTAAACTTTGGAGTTGATTCAAATTTGGTATTTATAAATGCAATTGGTCCTCCGCAACCGGAAGTTGTGAGAAGGATATGGCAAAGCTTAAATTGACAAGAGGGCCCCTAAATGGGAAAGCATGGTGGATGTGGATTCATAAAGCTGACAAAATAGTTGATGGTTACGGTTTATGTCTGAGTAAGATCTTGCTATATTTGTTTCGAGTATTTCTTTTTTTCTTAATCCCCATGGCAAATTCTTAACCTGAATCTAAGCTATGTTTAATTTATAAAGGTTTTGCATTTTGGTTTTACATGCATAAGATGCAGTTATTATTCTAAATTATGGTTTCTAATTTATCTTAACATAGATCTATAATTGTATTATTTGTGACAAGCTATTCAGTTATTTATTTTTTGGATGGTGAAGTTCGTAAATATTAGGATTCTTTCATGTTCTTGAATAACATTTATCATGTAGTTTGAACTATTCTTTGATATGATAAATATGATACTCTTGTAGTATTTATACCAGCATTATATCCTTTGTAAGCATTTGCCAATCCTATGCTTTTTGGATACCAACTTCTTATCTGTGCGCATGCATCTGATGCTGTCTTGGCCATTGCAGTTACCAAGACCTTGATGCCCCAGAGGATGAAGTTACTGTTATCGACTACAGGAGCTTGTAAAATCTTCATTTCCTGTTAATACTTTGGAAGGATATTTACCAGGTTATCTTGGAGTATAGGCTTTAAAAGCATGCCTGTGGTCTAATTGCAGCTGACTTGTTTTGATGAATGGACCATACTTTTGTACCATAGTCACAGCTATGTGAGACAATTTGGTTTTTGGTCATGTTCTTGTTTGCTTCAGGAAGAGGCGACATTAATAAATAGAATTTGTTGGTGTAATTTTGTCTTTCTTTTGCTATGATCCTGAACACTTGAAATGCTGTTTTAAGCATAGAATCCCAGAGTTCGAGTTTACCATGCATGAAGCAAAATTGGTGGGTTGGTCAGAGAAGGAAACCTGGTGGTTCTGGTTATATCATCAGGGATCATCGTGGAGCCTTGATGGCAGCTGGTGGTGTGTGGTTATTTGGCACTAATCTCCCTATGAACGAACTTGTAGCAGCGAGGGAAGGAAGGGATGGTATTTATTTGCTGTTGAGAAATTAATAGCTGAGAAGATTTGGCCGGAAGAAGACCGCATATAACTTCCATCCGTTGCTTATTAATATAAATGGGCGACGTCCACTCAGCTGGAAGCACTCCAAGCTACGCATGTATGTCGCTGGGTCAACTCTGCTACAGACTGGGTCACCACTTGCATTGCCAAGCGTTTGATGGCAATTTTTGAATTATTTTGATGATTTTAGATCTGGTTTTAATTCTGTGGTGTTCTGATTGCTAGTTATCAAAGTTCACTATATTTAGTATGTTATAACATAATGATCAAGGTTATTAATCATATAATATAATCCAACAGTGCTGCTGCTTCACGTATGCTGGCTTAAGGCGAAAGGAATGGAATAGCAAGTGGCCCATAATTAGGGGTATCATAGTGTTTTGTATAACATTTTTTTTAGTTTTAAGTTCAAATTACATTAGTCTATCATAATTTCACAAACTTTGATGAAGCAATGGGGCCATCAAGATGAGTAGGTCGTCGGTGTTGAGCTTCAAAGATGCATTTCATACCATCATGATGCCTATATACACTAAAAAAATATATTAAAATCATTTCATTTTAAAGAATGCAAAAAATGCATTAATTACTTGCATTTTATTAAAGAAATGCATTCATATTAAAGAATATGAACGGTATTAAATGCTTCACCAATTTTTTTTTTTAAAAAATATTAACTCAGGCTTTTGTTTGATTTAAAATGTTATATGATTGTCCCACTTCTCTTGGTTCACGAAGCTATCATCATTCGATCTAGTTTAAATATTAAAATTTACTTTTCATGATCTAATAACACAACTGTGTAACCAAAGAAATATTTTAAAATGCAGAAGCATCTGATGAAAAGTTTTTGATGTTTTAAAAAATAGTCAAAGAGTTTTAGCATGCCGTTCCAATCAAAGCATTATAAATATAAAAACAAACGACACTAAGAAGAAAATTCGAACTTCAAATCAATTCAAGGCTCATCATTAGATTCTTGTACCGTAGAAGTAGTTATAAATTACTTTAGGAGTAACCTCTGGAACTTAGTTACTACCTATGTCCTCTATTTTCTCTATCCTTTGTAACTTAGATACTTCCTAACATAGTAGCCTCTGTAACTTAGATACTTCCTATCTATTCTATTTTCTTTATCCTCTCTTCTCAAGCCATTGTATTTCACTCTTATATCAAGCAGGTGTGAAAATGAGTTAGTCCACTACTTGTTTGTGCTGATTCATTGCAATTTTTCTATTGCAAGTAATAAAAGGTAAATTTTGGTATGCCTAAATTGAATCTGCATGATTATTTGATCAATAATAAAATTTTGACACGTCTGGTGGAACACTAAGGGTTGTCATGATATTTCTTTATACTACAAGATGAGAAGGTTGTTTCTTTTCTTTTATATTTTATATATAGCTATCCCTTATTAAGCCATGTAATTGTCTCTTTATATTGCAAGAAGGAAAGGTTATTTCCTTCCTTCCCAATATCACACGACTACCCTTATCAAGCCATGCAGCAGGATGCTTTCATACTTTTAGCATGTTTTATTATTTATTATTATTTTTGGCTCCATGAAGAGGGTAATTGAAGCCATAGATAATTCGGCAAATTTTTTTAATGATTTTATAAACTGGATAATTAAAGTATATATATAATTTGATAATAATGTTTTATTATGATTTGGTAATTTGAAGTCTAGAGATGTTTCCTTGTATTTTGAGAACATCCCAGTGCTTTCTAAGATAAAGACATAAATTTACGAAAGCCAAAATCCATAAGAGCAAAGAATCGGTTTAAACTCCTTGATGTGGCATCCAAAAATATAAGATCGAATCTCTCTCTTTGGCTCAAAATATTCAAAGATTGAAACCAAAACCAATAGTGATAGAAAATTAGTTGGAATTCTTCGGTGCATCGCTCAAAAGTATAAGGCTAGATACCATGACTTTAGCTCAAAATCTTCAAAGGTTAGACTAGAGATATCAAAATAACCAAATACCTTATGTCTGATTGTAAGCTGAATTTAGTTTATAATTCAGGTATCACATATCCACAAAATAATCAGTGGAGCTCGGGCAAGGATCCATTTGACCGAAATAATGTTAGAAAGATAAGTTAGTTTTAGGTAAACCAAAATACTTATAATTGGGGCAACCCTAGTAATTTAGCCTTATCTGAATTATGACAGCCATATATGTGGTTGAAAATTAGCACTAAATTAGATGGAATATTTTTTTTTGTCACAATCCGGGATCAGTAAGTGAAACATAAAAACCTAGGACCAAAAAGGATAAGACAAAGTCTTAAGGGAAGAAATAAAAAAAAAAAAAAAATATGAAAGATGGATGAAAAAGAAATCATGATATTTAAAGTCTCAATGAAAGTTATTTGGGATGTTACGTCAAAATTGTGGTTTGAAAAGATGCGGTGATTATCTTTATTTACTGAGTACATTTCTTAGCGTTTGGCTCTTGATTGTGTTAGCCTTGGCCCCTGGGGTTTCCATGCTGCTTCGGCAGCGCACCGGAGTACGGTCTTTATTTTGGGAACCTCCTCCTCCATAGTTTGTCAAAATCAATTTTGATGGGAGTGTTCGTGGTAGATCTGCCGGATCGGGTTATGTCATTCGGAGATCTGATGGTTCGCTGCTGTCTGCTGGTGTTTTTAGTCTCCTGGATTCCTCTGTGCCATTGGCGGAGCTTTATGCTGCTTGGACGGGGGTTTTCTGTGCTATTCGTAGCCTCGGCGCCCGTCGTATTATCCTCGAGGGGGATGCTCTCACCGTGATCCGGTGGCTTCGTCAGGATCATTGTAACCAGATGCCAATCAACCCTTTGATTTCAGACATTCGATCTCTCCTCCAGGAGGCTCAGAGCATTCAGATCTGTCATATCTACAGGAAAGCCAATTCAGCGGCTGATTGGATTGCCGCTAGGGTGACCGATCATTCTGGCATCTAGCGCTGGTTGCCAGGTGACAGCTGTCCTTCTATCATTGCTCAACTTTTGTATTCTGATAGTTTGGGTTTATGTCATCCTAGACTGATATGATCATCCGACTGTACCAAAGATGCGGTGATTATTGAAAAAACGTAATAAATATGCTACACACAAGTTGTCAAGGGATAATTCCTTTCAAATTCTCAAAAATTTTGAAAATTTAAACTTTGAAAAATAAAATTTATAAGTTAAAAAAAGGTCGAGAAAACATTCCTTTACTCTTGATTTTATTTCTAACCTTATTTTAGATGCAATTTATTGAAAGATGAAATATTGTTCTAGTTACTGCCGGAAAACGATTTTAAAGTCATTTGAATAAAGAGTAGTACAGAAATATTAGCTCTACAAGGAGAACTTGAGCCCATTTACTGTGATGGGACATTACTCAAGACCAAATAATTATATTTTCTAATATGATAGGACACCATTCAATTAAGTTTGACTAGTTTTTCTTAAATTTGGCTAACAGTGATTAGATCTTTAGGTTTCTATGTTAAGAATATGAGGTTTTTCTTGACTGAAGCAAGTTTTTCTTAAATTTGGCTAACAGTGATTAGATCTTTAGGTTTCTAAGTTAAGAATATGAGGTTTTTCTTGACTGAAGCAAGGGTTATTTTCTCTTGACGGAAGGAAATAGTCAAAAATATTATATTTTTACTTTCTTTTTTGGCCAAAAGGAATGAAATGAAGAGAATGGATAAGCAATATATATGTTGGGATGCTTTCGATTCTCTTCTTTTGATCGAAAAAGATGAAAAGAAGACAATATTATATGTCGCTTCCAATTGATCTTTCTTGACCAAAAGAGTCAAAAGACAGCTCCACTTTCTGAACTGAATGAATCAAGAGAGTTGTCATTCTATATTACTCCCTGGACCAAGTGAGTAATGAGTTGGGCCAAAAGCATTGTTGTTATAGTGCTGCTTAGCTAAATGAGAGGGAGTATAGAGCTAAGAATCTCCATTCTCTTGACCGAATAAAGTAGAGCTAACATATATTGGCATGGAATGGAGCCAAAAGGAGTTAGCATATTGATATGCTTTTTTTTTTTTTAATTCAAAAAAGAGTTGTCCAAGAGTTAGATTGGCTCAAGTTATCCAAAAGTGGACTAAAAATATAGAAAAGGTTATATGTATGTATGATGTATGTATGTATGTATGTATGTGCATATACAGAGAGATAAAGCTAAACTTGGCTACACTTAAATGTAGCTAAGCAATACAATCATCCTTTTCATCCTTTAATTCATACGAATCACAAATCCCAAAGATGAAAAAGATAGAAAAGATGGAGTAACTTTCAAATTCATATGGATCTAAGGATAACAGCGATGATCGAATCTATAACTTGGCTACATGCAAGCATGGTTAAGTTTAATTTTATACATGCATAAAGAGCTAAAAAAAATCAAATCAAAGAGCATATTGCTTTCGGCTGATAAGGATATAGTGGTTGGTCAATACATGGTATTTGATCCTTTATTGATCGGTATATGGTACATAATGCTTTCAGATGATAAAGACATAGATATCGAATTTAATGCAAACTACTTTCATCAAATCAAAGGAGTTCAATATGTAGTATTTGATCAATAGTGGAATCATTTCATCTAGTTTCATATGAAGGTAGTTGGAGGAACAAAAAAAAAAATGACCAAAAGCTATTTAAAGAGGTCATTTAATGCATTGTGTTAGTGCTTCTTGTTTGATCCATTTCGATCCAATTTTATTAATTTATATCTTTGGGTGGTGCATCTATGAATATGAAGTTTATACAGTAAATTTGAATTAAAAGGATAAGATATAGGGTTCAATTGCTATGCTTTGTAAAGGAATTTTTTAAAATAAAAATCAGCTCCAATCCTATTCGGTAAAGGCTACCATTTATTTCCTTTAGGCCTTTACCCAATACCTTCTATCTTTGACATTTCATAATTTATAATACCATTCATGCTACAAGCATGATAGCAAAGTCCTAAACTATAATATGACTCCTAGCTTGTTTCCATTTGAAGTCAATCTATAGTGAACCATGGGCTCGTTGCAAGGGGGCATTAATCCATGGAGTTTTGTTTGGTACAAATTTAGAACTCCAAAATTGACCCAAACTATCAAACTTGGGTGTCCCATATTAAACTAATACGAAATTAGGTTGATTTGTTAGATTGGTATGAAAACTACTGCATACTAACCTATTTTAATATGTATCTAGTAGAATTATCTAGCCCCATCAAGTACTGGCCTATACTACTTGATTTTGTATGGTATTATCATTAAAAAAAAATGTTATGTAATGTTTTTTTTTTTTGGTACAAAAAATGGGCGATCACACTAACCTAGTGCGAGTCAGCCCAGAAAGATCCGAATACAAAATTTGCTGTAAAATAGAAGGACAGGGATCGCTCGGCTTCCAGAACCACGATCCAGCATGCTGGGCCATAAAGGACGCTACCCAGTCCGTCGCCGAATTGGCTTCTCGATAAATGTGACGAATCTGAGTACAGTCGACCTTAGAAAGGATAGAATGAATGTCCGTCAGCATCGGATTAGTAGGGCCAGAATGGTAATTCTCCTTCTGCAGCTAGGAAATAACCGACATGGAATCACCCTCAATGAAAACCCTCTGGGCCTGAAGAGTCCTGACAGTATAAGAAATGCCGTCCAGGCCGCATAAAGCTCAGACATCAGGATGGAGGAGTCAATAGAACCAAAACCTCCCGCTCCTAGAAGCTCACCCTGAGGGCCACGGACGAGGAAACCAGAACCAGCAGCTCTGCCACGGACACTACCATCAAAATTGATTTTGACGAACCCTGGAGGAGGGGGATCCCAGGAGATGAACACCGAATGACGGTTCACTGCCGAAGCAGCAGGGGATCCCCAGAGGCCAGAGACGTCAGAACCAACCCGGGCACAGTCCATGACCAAAGATCTGATTTTTCTCATAATCCTAAGGAAGACATAGGGTCGTCCGTGAAAAGAATCTGGTTTCTCGATAACCATATATGATAAGCCTTGGCAATCCAACGACTACACCTCTGCGGAGAAGCTCTACGAATATCCAGGAAGAAAGAAGAGTGAGGAGAACCCAGATCGTCCATCCTGAAAGAATAACCCACCCTATGCCATATCCGTCTCGCCCTGGGGCAGGTAAAGATAGCATGGTCAGAGGATTCGTCCTCCACCCTACATAAAGGACAGCACGGCTGAATCGACAGACCCTTCTAGAGAGAAAAGACAAGTAGGGAGATAATCCCACAGAAGCTTCCACATAAATAGCTGCACTCTGGGGAGGGTGGGAAGCTTCCAAATCCAATCAACATCCATCGAACGCTGGAAATCTGGCCTGAAAATCATCATCAAATCCTTGATAGGAGCCCTAGAGAGACAAGATCTCTGCCAAAGCCTGGAGTCAGATGAGCAACCTGGGATAAGGGGCATCGAGAGAATACGTCTAGAAAGCTCCAACCCGAAGAACGGGTCACTGAGGGGATATGCCAGGCAGGGAGATCAGAAGAAATCAAATCCTTGACCCGAAGGTTGTAAGGGATGTCAATACTGATAAAAGAGGGCCATCGTGAGAGAGGAATCTCAGAAAACTAAATATCCTGAATAACATCAATAGATGATCCATCTCCCATCATCCACGTAACATTACCCCTGATAGACTGATCAAATCTACAAACTTCCTTCCAAAAAGAGGAGCAACCATGAGGTGGCTTGATATAAGAATCCGGCATCCAGGCACCGTACCTAGCACGCATCAGGTACTCCAAAGGCAATGCGGCTCCAGAAGGAATCTAGAAGCATGTCTGGTAAGAAGGGCATCCCTTCTAACAATCAGAGACTGGATCCCAAGCCCGCCGTCTTGGATAGGCATACAGACAGTTTCCCAGGATAAAAGATGCATACCAACCTTCTTGCATAGAAGCCCACAGAAAATCACGGAAACTTCTCTCAATCCTCTTAAGACAAGTAATAGGAATAATAGAATTAGACAGAAGGTACAGGGAAAGGGAGGAGAGAACCGAGCGTATAATAATAATTCTGGCCATCATCGAAAGGCCAGTAACCTGCCACCCCTCCATACGCTGATGAACCCTTCTCTCAAGCTCATAGTAGTCAGAGCAACGGGGACGTCTTCCTGTGATAGAAATCCCCAAATACATAAATCTGTCAGCCTGATTAGAAATACTCGATAAAGAAATAATGACTTCCCTAATAGATCTAGGAGTCTTTGGGCTGAAACATATAGTGGACTTTAGAAAATTAACCTTCTGGCCCGAAGCCTGATAGTATCGCTAGATAATAGAATAGAGAGACGACGCATTAACAATGGAAGCCTGGCCCAGGAGAATGTAGTCATCCGCAAACAGGAGATGGGAAACCATAGGGCCCTCCGCACCAGCCATAAATGGGGCTATCCTCCGATCTCTCTGATCCTGATGGAAAGCACGAGACAGATCATCCACAGCTAGAATAAACAACAAAGGGGATAAAGGGCAATCCTGTCGGATCCCCACAGTAGAGTGAAAGAATCTGGTCGGACTCCCATTAATAATTATAGAAAAGGACGGCGTCTGAATGCAAGCCATAATCCACTAAATAAACAAGCCATCAAATCTAAACTTCGTAAGAGAGCGGTGCAAAAAAGGCCCAATTCAGTCTGTCATAGGCTCTCTCCATATCAAGTTTAACAGCCATAAGACTTCTTCTGGCCGGAGCTCTCTGCAAATCAAACATAAATTCCTGGGCAATGAGAATATTATTTGAAATAGAACGCCTTCTAATAAACGCCCCTTGTTCAGCTGAAATGAGTCGAGGAATCACCAGAGAAAGACGGCGAGCCAAAAGCCGAGCACAGACCTTATAAAGAGTAGTGCAAAGACTAATGGGCCGAAAATGCTGAGGAAGGGAGGCATCAGGACGCTTGGGCACCAAAGAAATAAAGGTCTGATTCCATTCCGCAGGAATTTGTTTAGCTAGGAAAACAGACTGAATTGCCAAGACCACCTCCTGACCCACAATGTCCCAATAATGACGATAAAAGAAAGGCGAAAACCCATCAGGCCCAGGGGCCTTATCCGGCCAAGGTCCCAAAGGGCCGCCCTAATCTCGTCCGCAGAAATAGATCTGGCCAGCATACTGTTATCCAAGGAAGAGACTTTCACAGAATCTGAAACCGGAATTACAGGCCCCCCCGCACCAGAAGAATCAGCCCATCTAGACTTGAAAAAATGAAGAAGCATCTCCCTAATAGATTGGGTATCCTCCTGAGTATTCCCCTCATCATCAACTAATCTCCGAATTCTATTGGCAGCATGCCGCTTCAAAGTAGCCTGATGGAATTTATGTTTAGAATAGGTACAATAATTGAAAGTGTGCCAAAAATTTTATTATGAATTTGATTTGAGATTACTAAAGGCTTTATAAGGTATAGTGACATAATTTATAGCTGTTAATATAATCTCTTCAAGGTTATATATATATAATAGATAATTATGGTACTACAGTAGCCATATATCTTCAAAAAGAAAATAAATACATTTCGAACATCTCCTAATATAGAAAGATGTTTATTTTTTTTAAAAAAAATATTAAGCTACCTTTTTTTAGGATTAAGAAGGAGTGATAGTTTGCCTTCAGTGGAACCCATAAAGTTAAAAAATAGCCGATGCAATACATGAGCACTTGATTAGTTAAATACGAGTTTTGTTAATGGATGCTCCAAATCACCCATTAAATATCCTATCTATCAAACTGTTCACAAAAAAATAAGAAAAAGAAGAAAGAAACTTTAGAATAGACATTTAGCTCTTTAATTTTATGCAACAATACAATCTTAAAAAATTTTAGAAAAAAAGTTTTGCAACTGAAATACCTTTATATACGTGTCATTGAGACCTTCAAAACTACAAGCTTTTATCTCATAGGGTATATATGATTGGTTGCTTAAGTAGCCATAGATGGCTATAATTAGTGTTTATACATATATGAATTGTGAATGCATGATTCATGATCATCATGTAGCCAAGATAATAGTGATTGCATATTTATTTAATTTTTACTTCTTTTAAAAATTTTATTGCTCCACATTAAATGTTTCTTTAAATATGCTTCTAAAATTCTTTCTTTCTCACATTATTATTATTATTTTCTATGAAAACCAATTAAATAATGCATTAAATGCGGGCACTCACTTGTCAATAAAACCCGTTAAATATTACTATCAACTCTGAACCGAACTTACCGTTTAAGATCGATCGATCGAAACAACCGAACTTTCCAGCTACGAGAGGCGTCCAAGAGCGGCGCAAAGGCAGCGACGTGGGCACAAGCATCCAACAACAACAACCCACAGTCTCCCACGCTCCAAGTCGCCATCACAGAATAGGGAAAGTCTCTTTTGCACAGCCTTCCGTGGATAAAGTTTGTGTGAAAAAAAAAAAAAAAAAAAAAAAAAAAAAGAACAAGAAGAAGACGCATTAGGGTTCAATAAATCATGGCATACATGTTTATATTATAGTTGTCAAATTTGATTGAGACATCAACTTGGTCAAAGGCTTGGATCATCGGATACTTATTCAATCATTGGATACCGATTAAATTATCGGTTCAATTATTTTAATATAAAAATATATTTATATTAATAAAAATTAATTTTTTAATAAAAAAATTAAGATTAATATGATAATAAATTTTAACATCTAATGTCATAAAAAAAATTTAATTATAACTATACAAACACATTAAATTAATAATTTAAAATAATATATAATATTTTTTTAATTTAAATATAAAGAGTTAATTATATTCGCTTGTGAATCTAATAAAACTTTTTCTCTCTCCTTTCTCTTCTTATGCTTTTAAATTTTGTCTTTTCAGAATGGAGGAAAATAAGGAGAAAGACGAGGGATTCCCACCTAATGTTTTTATCCTCGATCAAAGGAATTAGAAGGGGAACTTATTGAAAAGAGAGAGAGAGAGAGGGGGGGAGGAACGGTCAACTTGAGAGGAATTTGATTTTTCCCTTCTTGTGGCTTTCCATCATCTTTTGAAATTTTGGAGGGCTAACAAAGGAGCCTCTCTTTAAGTTCCCTTTAAAGTTAAAAAGAGCGAAGGTTCAGATCGGATTGATCAATTCATGAATGAATCAAACAAATTAATCGAATCATTTCGGGTATCTTACATATTTAATTTTATATTAAAATTGGATCAATTTGGCCTTTGAATTTTGGTTCAATCGGTTTAATCGATCAGCTCGATTCGATTCTGATTCATATAGATATGCGGATGTACAATTAATACGCATGTTTAATGTGCATATATATATATATATATATATATATATATATATATTAAAAAAAAGGGTTTGTGCCTTCTGATGTAAAGTCACGCATAAAACGTGCGAGAGTGCGGCCCTACAGCGGCAAACCCGGGGAAGCCCGTCAAAAACCTGACGCTAAATGAACAAGCGCGGATGAAGAAGAAGAGTCCCGGCCGGAACCTTCCTCGGTCTATTATTTACACACCGGAGGGCTGCCGCGAGAGGGAGGGAGGGAGGAGAGAGAGAAGGAATGCGCTTCGCGTTCTTCGTCTCCAAGGAGGAAAGGGTGTTGGGAAGCCAGCAGGCGCCGGGGAGCTGCCCCTTCTGCGGCGGGAAGGTGATGGCCACCGACGTCGAGAGCGACTGGACGCTCTGCTTCCTTCCCCTCTGCTCCAAGCTCAGGAGGAAGTTCCGGTGCGCTCTTTGTGCTCGACGTTTGTCGCCGATCCCCGTCGCTTCGTAGGAATTGAAGCGCTAAAAACTTTAAATTATATATAGAGATCGATCGAAAGGTACGTACGTAGATGCAAACAAATATCACCACCTATCTATCTATCTATCTATCTCCCTTGTGATCTTAAACAGAGTGCGTGCATGCGTGAAATATCCCTTCTGGTTGGTTGGTTGGTTGTAATAAAATCAAATCAAATCAAATAAAAAGAGAAGGAGAAGGAATATTTTCATTCGATGATGTGGTGCTCTCGACACTGGATTGAAACCTTTTCTTCGTTTCCTTGGCTATGAGCTCTCTTTTGATCGATCTCTTCCTCTCTTTCTTAATTTTAGAGGATTGAGTCAATATTTCTACGGATAGAATTATTTCTAATTTTTTTTTTTTTTTTATTGATTTATATTAAGAATCTACCTTAAATCTATATCTTTTTATATACAGATGAATTAATCAAATATTATTTTACATTGATGAAATTAAATTTGAATTAAATGGTAAGATAAAGATTTTAAAAAAGAGACTTTAAAATTTAAAGGTTTCAAAATTAGAAAAATTAAAATTAAATATATAATATAATTTTAGTAAAAATAAAAATAAAAGTAAAAAAGAATGAATATTGCATGCTAAAAAAAAACATTGAAAAGTGAAAAATTTAGATATTTAAAATTAATTATTTAGAAAAAAAAGATGAAAATATGAATGATAGAGTTAAGATAGGATAGATTAAATGGAGAAATGATTCGGAAATATATATTGTATGATCCATGCATCCTATTAAAATTAAAAGAAAAATTTTATAAAATCACTATTAGATGAAGTATACTATATGGAATAGCAATAATAGTGAATAAATTAAGTGTAACAAAAATGTGCATGTTAAAATGTAGATATGGTAAAACTTTAAAAGATAAAATTAAAAATAAATATATACAAAAAATTATAGAAGCAGTTCTAATTGAAGATAAAATGAAAGAAAATTGATTACGATGATTTGGATATATATATATATAAGTGATCTTTTACCGTTCATAATACTGATAGACCTAAACGCAACAGCTCACATACCATCTCGTTTGTTGTCAAGTTTTAAATTTTATGTTATATACGAGAAATATGATCGAGATGCGTCTGAGAGTTGGAAGGTCGGTTTCATCCCACCATGAGTTTATATTGGGGAAGTTGGCGCTCCTTTTTGCCTTGCTATGTTTTCAAGTGGCACTTTTTTTATCTCATCTCTACTTCTTAATTTCGTAACAGCACTCAGAGAGTGGGTGGCTCGTGATGATTTCCGATAAGAACGAACCATAAAACAACGTTCGCCGCTATCCATAAAACAACGTTCGCCGGCGTCCGGTTTAGAGGTCAAAAGTCTGGCATCAAAAGCAAAAAGTTATCAAAGGTTACACCACGGCAGGAGAAGTCGTGGTTTTAGATTTGGAATCAACTCATTTATGGAATAAATTGACATGGATAGGATAAATCGACAGATCATTGGTCCCAAGAATTCATTAATTGCAATTGGTTCTGGATTGAATTGATTATGTTTTTTTTTTTTTTTTTTTTGGTATAAGCGAGCGATCATACTAATGTAGTGCGAATCGGCCTAGATACATCATAATACAAAATTTGCAACAAAACATAAGAACAAGGGTCTCCCAGCCTCCATATCCAATAACAGCATGCTGAGCCACTGAGGCCGCCGCCCAGTCAGCCACCGAATTGGCTTCACGATATATATGACGAATCTGGACAGTATCCACTTCCTATAGGATGGACCATATATCCCTGAGAATCGGTTAGTGGGGGCTTCGAATTAGTGGGGGCTTCGGAAACATTCTCCTTCCGCAGCAACCTAATGACCGTCATAGAATCACCCTCGATCACTAGCCTATGTGCATGAAGAATCTGAGAAGCATAAGTAATACCTACCCAAGCAACATAAGCTCGGTCATAGGAATAGAGGAATCAAGGGTACCAATCCACCTGCTGCCAGCAATCACCCTGAGGCCCATCGATGATAAAGGCCGAACCAGCAAATCTTCCATGAACACTCCCATCAAAATTGATTTTGATGAACCCTGAAGAGAGGCTCCCAGAAAATGAAAATCGTACGCAGGTTCATTGTCGAAGCAGCAGGGGAACCCCAAAGGCCAGAGGAGTTAGAACCAATCACTTGAATAGCATGGGCACAATCCGTAGACAAAGATTATGTTTCAAATGCAATCTAAAATATTTAGTTCTAGGTTACGGTGAAATCGGATCATGTTTCCATTTAATTCAAGCACATAGCTATTATTTTATAATAATTAATAATTAAATATAGAGTTGTTAATAAATAAATGATTTTTTTTAAAAAGCACGTAATATAATTATGATTTTTCAAAATGTTTTAATATGTTTGAAGGTATTATAAATAAAAATTTATTAAGATGAAAAAAATTAGTTTAAATGAAAATAAAAAGTAAAAGGAGCAACATATATATATATATATATATATATATATATATATATATATATATATATATATATATATATATATAATTGATAGTTATGAATTGAATTCAATCGAGTTCAAATTGAGTTGAATAAATTAGAATGAAATGATATATAAATCTATTGAATTGTAAGTTAAATAAAAAAATACATGAATTCAATTTTTAAACCTAATTCAATCTTTAAATTTTTTAAATTCGAATCAATTCAAAACCAAATTGGATCATGAAATTTCCAAACTTGTCTATTAATAAAAAGTGCATATCATATCCAAATCGAATTGCCACTAAATACAGAAGAGCTACTAAAACCCTATAAGTATGATTTTCATACAAAATGTTGTACATTTAAAAATATATATATATAACCAAAAAAAAAATTAAAAAGTATTGGACAAAATGCATAAAAGTAATATCCCAAGTTTGTGTTTTTTTTTAAGTTTGAATCATAACTAAAATAATTTACTTTCTAGATACAATATTGAGTTAAGCAAATCATAAGTTTTGATGTCTTGTATGATTCAACTAAGATACTTCTTTAAAATTTTTTCAGTGCCTTCAGCCTCTTTTCCTTTTGCTTATACCCTTAAAATTTTCTTTATTTATGATAGATGCAACAAGAAACATCATATTTAACGCCTTCAACTCTTTAATTTGCCACTTGCTTATACCCTAAAATCTCTCTTTATTTATTGGTAGATGCAACACAATGCATCGTAGAAGAAGCCATGTCTTGCGTCTGGATGTGTATAAAAATCCAAACGTCAGCAATCAATGAAGGTGTCTGGATGTATATAATTAATATCCGAAGAATTAAGTACTTGTTTAAGTTAATACTGTTTATAATGTTAATAATATAGCGACAATTAACTATTCAAAATAACCTTTTGCATCCTGAAAGAGTTATATTAATTCAAAATTTGAAGTGAGATAATTATTATAAATATTATTATTATTTATGAAAAAAAAATATAACGTTAAATCTGCTATCAAGATCCTGGTGATAGAGCCAAGTTGTTACGTAATTCGAGTTGCAAGCTGGTTGCAACTTGCTCGCCATTGTTAGAAAGAGATATACGAGGGCATGAAGTTGGGTGAGGAAGGAGCAAAGAGAATGAGGTTTGGAAGTGGGAAGCCTTGATCGATGCTAGTGCAATTATCAAGCAAAGGTTAGAGCCAATGAGGAGATTAACCTTATACTTAGATAGAGGTTTGGAAGGAAGTAAAAAAGAAAATTTTAAAAAAATTACTAAAATATTTTTATTCGTGAGCTTTTTAAGTGAAAAAAAATGATTTTAAAAAGAGTTACGTTATCCTCTTAAATTTCTCAACATAATAATTTTTAATTCCTTAAATTAAAGTTTACAAGAAAAAAAAGAGAACATTGTTATTTTTTTTATGCTTCTTATTTATCTTCAAAAATTATTAAAATTTATAAATTATCCAATCATAAAAGACTCTTGTTTCATCTTCTCTTTACAAACAAAACCTATCTACCTCTCTCTATCTTTTTCTTGCAGTTGTAGGTTCTTTCATGCAACACCCCTCTCTCTCTCTCTCTCTCTCTCTCCTCATATGTAGCAATTTTAATCTTCATTTTTATATTAATTAACAAATAAGTTAAGATATAATGAAAGATTTATTTTAACAAATAAGAATATATTTATCATATTAAATATATAGCTTATTTTTTACTCTTAAACCATATAAAAGTAGGATATAAAACCTTTTTTTTTATGCTTTATGAGACTTGTAATCCCATCTTTAATTATCTTCAGTTCTTTCATCTTTTTTTTTTTTAAAAACTCCTTTTCCTTCTTCATTGGATCTCAAACATGGCTAGATGACTGTGAAGCACTTGCCTCCTCCTAGCTTGTCCCATGGTCAACTTTGAGCTGCCAAGCCCTGCACCTTAGCTTGCAGTTCGTACTTCAATTGTAGGTATTCAAATATATACTTTAAACTTCAAACTTTCATTCAAAATTTATTTGGATCAAAATGTTATATTCTTGATATTTTCTTAAAGTTAATTAAAATTGATAAAATAATTAATTATTTATCCTTTCAATCTATTCCTACATTGTATTAAAGTAACATGTCAGTTATTCTACATTTTTTCAAAATATATAGAAGTAAATTGGATCAATCGAAAGTTTAGGAATCAAAATAAATTTTAAATAATAGTTTAAGAATCAAAATAACTAATTATTAGTTTTGGTTTGATTTGGTTGGAAAAATGATGGTAAATTGAGTGCATGCAAGGTGGTGCATACTAGGACAACTAAATCAAACACAAATCATATTTTTGTAATTTTCAAATAAAAATAACTATTTTATAATTTTCAAATCTAAAACCAAACTAGACTAAATTAAGGAAGGTAGTTTCTTTCATTATTTTTTTTCTAGTGACACTACTAATTTTTTTTTTTAAAAATAATTATTTTTTATTCCTGTGAAGTATAGTTTAATTTCATTTAGTTTACCTATGCTTTGGAAAGTAGTGCCTAAAGTAATTAAGCTCCATTCAAGCCTATTAAGTCCTATTAGCTATTTAATGATTCATTGACTCAGGTTAGTTCTTGAAAAAAAAAAAAAAACATAAAATGAGAAGATGCAAGCAAAAAAAAAAAAAAAAAATTTGAGATTCAATTTTACTAATATTTTTTTTTTCAAAAACATCAGATTCTTGCATTTTTTTAAATATATTTTCACCAAAACGATCGGCATTGGGTGTGTCGTCCGAAAATTTTATTTTTAATTCTAAATAAGTTTTAAATTTAAATTTTAATTTTAATATGCCTTAAATGATCAAAAAATATTTATGAAATGAGATACCCTTGATAAGACATAATCCAAAATACATTTGCATCATCACGTCCCAAAAAAAAATGTAAGTAATCTATAAATATCCATTAAAATATTTAAAATTCAACTAAAAATATAAAATAAAAAGAAAAATAGCTTCAAAATGCTACTTTCTAAACCATGATGAAATAAATAAAATCGAACCACACGGTCACCTCATGTAGATAAAATGTAATTCTTTTATTATTAATTTATTTAAAGTTTTACTTTTACATGAAAGCTTTTTAATCATCCTTATAAATTCATTATTAAAGATCAGATGTCAGATCTTGACCTAGATAATTAGTAAAGGATAAATGAATTGATGTATATAATTACATCCAAAACTCGACCATTTAAATTTTTAAGCATCAATGAACAATCCAACAATAATCCAAGATGATGTGGCTGATCCAATGCCGTTAGAGAATCGTGAAAGAAGAAAACTGACGGAGCCCCCCTTCGACCTCAGCTCCCAACACCCATCCACGACATTGCTCTCGTCATAACGAAGAAAGAAAATAAGAGGTCATGTTATGTGCGTGGGTTTCCCAAAGGCCACCTTACGTCATTAATGTTCGATCGAGTCAATGGGCTGGAGCCTTTAATAGTGCAGAAATATTCATAATGGCTTGAAGAGCATTTAATGGAAAGAAGTGTCGCGAGCATCTTGCCTTGGCTCTCCTTCTCAACTCCTGGGCCGACCCCTCCAGGGCCGACCCCTCCAGGGCCGACCCCCCAGGGCCGACCTTCCAGAGCCGACCCCTCCAGGCCGACCCATCCAGGGCCGACCCTCCAGGGCCGACCCTCCTGGGCCGACCCCTCCAGGGCCGACCTCCCAGGGCCGACCCCTCCTAGGGCCGACCCCCCAGGGCCGACCCTCCAGGGCCGACCCCAGGGCCGACCCCTCCAGGGCCGACCCCTCCAGGTAACAGTGCCATGCAAGTGAACAGTGCCATGCAAGTGTTCACCCTCGATCTTTTCTGAAGCCCATCCAAGGGCATGAGCGGTGCCACACAAGCACTCCATAATCAAATGCTCTACGAGGGATAGTTGGCTTCAACTCAACAGCATTTCCCCCCTCCACGACTGTACCTTGGGGCCCACACGACTAACTTCATCACCCATCACCACTGTCTGCGCAGGACAACCAATGATGTGACGTAGGGGACACGTCTGGCAAGCACCGTAACGATCGGCCATGCCCTGCAGCCACCAACTCTGACAGGACACGGCTTGTGGCATGACACGTCATATGGAGGTAAGCTCCACCTTACTACCAATCAATTAATGCTCTGACAAGTGATCACGCCCCAAGCCCACGAATTCCAGGCATCTATAAAAAGGTAAGAGGGACCTCGACCAGGGGGGGTAACATACTCATAACACTCCTAAACGCCCACACAGAGGGGGCTCCTCTCGGGGCCTCTCTCTCTTCTTTTCTCTTTCGAGCTTCCTCAAGCTCACGGCTGATGTCCAGACCACTGACTTGAGCGTCGGAGGGTCCCGCTGGGGCCCCCTCCGGCCCCTGGGACTTGCTTGCAGGCGCGAGGAGCTCACTGGAGGAGACGACCGCACGCTCGAGGCCGGTGATTTGGCGTTATCAGATTGGCGTGCCAGGTAGGGGGGGAATCAACGATGCTAGTTTGCAGATCCTCATCCCTTTTTGTCAAAATGGTGGATCGTGAAGATGGTGGATTGTGAAGATTTCACCAGTTAAGCTGGGGGGCACCTTCAACGAGCTGAGCAGCAGGAGGCCAGCCTTTCGTTCCATCATCACCACTATCTCAGACCATTCAAACAGAACATGTTGCCACTCATCCTACAAATCCAAACATTGACGGTGGCTATCCAAAAGCTCTAGAAGCCACATCTTATGACCACGCAACAGCGAGCAAAGGCTTCTACTCGCCCTTTGGTCACTGCCCAGGCCAGCCATCCTTCATCCCGCTGGGAATCTCCCCAGCAAGAGGTCCAACGTCATCAAGTCCATCAGCGACTTAAAGCTCAAAGAGCCACCACTCGCCGCACAAGCAGCCCTCTCTCCTATGGACGGCGACGCAGAGGAAGGTCTGGCCATGACTCCGGTTCCCGACTCTGCCCCGAGGCCTCGGCTCTTCTCCAAACCCGGTGCTAGCGCCTCGGCTTCAGATCCAGCCCCAAAGGCTCCCGTTTCCATGCTCCTGGCACCACATCCCCGAGCGCCAGGCAAGCTTTTCTTCCTCTCTGCCACATCCTAGGTCCGAGTGAAAGCTCCCAAAGCAGCCGCGTCCAAATGCATTACATGCACCTATGCACGTGATGAGACTTCATAGGAGAGAGAGGGACCATGGAAGCTGGAGGGCTCCTTACCTTGAATCAATGTCGAGGCTGCCCGAATCCTATAACTCCCAGCAACATCATCTCCTAACTGTCCAACTTCAGCGGACTCTCCCAGCCGCTCATCTCCAACGACCGTTGGCTGCTCGGGCTTCCCTCGGCGACCTCTAGCTCCCGAGTTCGACTCTGACTCTTGTCCGTGGCTCCGCTCCAGCGTCCCCAGCTCTGGATTCCATCTCTCTCTTCACTGCACTCCAAAGATGGGTCCCCAGCTTCATTTCGGAAAGGAGCTGGTCATCAACCGACTCCAGGCGCCGTCCCAACTTGATTCCCTGGGGGGCAGACAACCAGCGGGCGGAAATGCTCAAGTCCACATAGGAAAAACAGGGGTGCTACAAGAGCTAAGTACGATGCACCTAAGACAGTTTTCTTTCATTGACACTTAAAAATGTCATGCAGGGAAGACCAACCTTGTATCAGCCTTCAAGACAAACCTCGTGTTGGCATTTCAAAAGCCCAGTGTACCACTGGCAGAGCGGTGTACCACCGGCTCTCAGCAACAAAAGCCCGACCCCGGTCAGCACCAAAGCCCTGGGCAAGCCAGGCATGAAGCCCAGTGTACCATTGGCAGAGCGGTGTACCACCGGCTCTCAGCAACAAAAGCCCGACCCTGGTCGGCACCAAAGCCCTGGGCCAGCCAGGCATGAAGCTCAGTGCACCACTGGCAGAGCGGTGTACCACCGGCTTTCAGCAACAAAAGCCCGACCCCGGTCAGCACCAAAGCCCTAGGCCAGCCAGGCATGAAGCCCAGTGCACCACTGGCAGAGCGGTGTACCACCGGCTCTCAGCAACAAAAGCCCGACCCCGGTCGACACCAAAGCCCTGGGCCAGCCAGGCATGAAGCCCAGTGCACCACTGGCAGAGCGGTGTACCACCGGCTCTCAGCAACAAAAGCCCGACCTCGATCGGCACCAAAGCCCTGGGCCAACCAGGCATAAAGCCCAGTGTACCACTGGCAGAGCGGTGTACCATCGGCTCTCAGCAACAAAAGCCCGACCCCGATCGGCACCAAAGCCCTGGGCCAGCCAGGCATGAAGCCCAGTGTACCACTGGCAGAGCGATGTACCACCGGCTCTCAGCAACAAAAGCCCGACCCCGGTCGGCACCAAAGCCCTGGGCCAGCCAAGCATGAAGCCCAGTGTACCACTGGCAGAGCGGTGTACCACCGGCTCTTAGCAACAAAAGCCCGACCCTGGTCGGAACCAAAGCCCTGGGCCAGCCAGGCATGAAGCCCAGTGCACCACTGGCAGAGCGGTGTACCATCGGCTCTCAGCAACAAAAGCCCGACCCCGGTCGGCACCAAAGCCCTGGGCCAGCCAGGCATAAAGCCCAGTGTACCACTGGCAGAGCGATGTACCACCGGCTCTCAGCAACAAAAGCCTGACCCTGGTCGGCACCAAAGCCCTGGGCCAGCCAGGCATGAAGCCCAGTGTACCACTGGTAGAGCGGTGTACCACCGGCTCTCAGCAACAAAAGCCTGACCCCGGTCGGCACCAAAGCACTGGGCCAGCCAGGCATGAAGCCCTGCACCAACCAGGCATGAAGCCCGACACCCGTCGGCACATGAAGCCCTGCACCAGCCAGGCATGAAGCCCGACGCCCGTTGGCACATGAAGCTCGACGCCTGCCAGCACATGAAGCCCTGCACCAGCCAGGCATGAAGCCCGACACCCGTCGGCACATGAAGCCCTGCACCAACCAGGCATGAAGCCCGACACCCGTCGGCACATGAAGCCCTGCACCAACCAGGCATAAAGCCCGACACCCGTCGGCACATGAAGCCCTGCACCAGCCAGGCATGAAGCCCGACGCCCGTCGGCATATGAAGCCCAACGCCTGCCGGCACATGAAGCCCTGCACCAGCCAGGCATGAAGCCCGACACCCGTCGGCACATGAAGCCCTGCACCAATCAGGCATGAAGCCCGACGCCCGTCGGCACATGAAGCCCGACGCCTGCCGGCACATGAAGCCCTGTACCAGCCAGGCATGAAGCCCGACGCCCGTCGACACATGAAGCCCTGCACCAACCAGGCATGAAGCCCGACACCCGTTGGCACATGAAGCCCTACACCAGCCAGGCATGAAGCCCGATGCCCGTCGGCACATGAAGCCCGACGCCTGCCAGCACATGAAGCCCTGCACCAGCCAGGCATGAAGCCCGACACCCGTCGGCACATGAAGCCCTGCACCAACCAGGCATGAAGCCTGACACCCATCGGCACATGAAGCCCTGCACCAACCAGGCATGAAGCCCGACGCGCGTCGGCACATAAAGCCCTGCACCAACCAGGCATGAAGCCCGACACCCATCGGCACATGAAGCCCTGCACCAGCCAGGCATGAAGCCCGACGCCCGTCGGCACATAAAGTCCTGCAACAGCCAGGTGTGAAGCCCGACACCCGTCGGCACATGAAGCCCGATGCCTGCCGGAACATGAAGCCCTGCATCAGGCGAGGATCAGCCACTTGGGAGGTAACACCCCTTTCACCTTGCTGGGGTAGGCCCGCTTCGTCTCAGGGGCGAGGGGGCATCTGATGTGGCTGATCCAACGCCGTTAGAGAATCGTGAAGGAAGAAAACTGACGGAGCCCCCCTTCGACCTCAGCTCCCAACACCCATCCATGGCATTGCTCTCGTCATAACGAAGAAAGAGAATAAGAGGTCACGTTATGTGCGTGGGTTTCCCAAAGGCCACCTTACGTCATTAATGTTCGGTCGAGTCAATGGGCTGGAGCCTTTAATGGTGCAGAAATGGTCATAATGGCTTGAAGAGCATTTAATGGAAAGAAGTGTCGCAAGCATCTTGCCTTGGCTCTCCTTCTCAACTCCAGGGCCGACCCCTCCAGGGCCGAGCCCCCAGGGCCAACCTCCCAGGGCCGACCCCTCCTAGGGCTGACCCCCCAGGGCCGACCCCTCCAGGGCCGACCCCTCCAGGTAACAGTGCCATGCAAGTGAAGAGTGCCATGCAAGTGTTCACCCTCGATCTTTTCTGAAGCCCATCCAAGGGCATGAGCGGTGCCACACAAGCACTCCATAATCAAATGCTCTACGAGGGATAGTTGGCTTCAACTCAACAGCATTTCCCCCCTCCTCGATTGTACCTTGGGGCCCACACGACTAACTTCATCACCCATCACCACTGTCTGCGCAGGACAACTAATGATGTGACGTAGGGGACACGTCTGGCAAGCGCCGTAACGATCGGCCACGCCCTGCAGCCACCAACTCTGACAGGACACGGCCTGTGGCGTGACACGTCATATGGAGGTAAGCTCCACCTTACTGCCAATCAATTAATGCTCTGACAAGTGATCACGCCCCAAGCCCACGGATTCCAGGCATCTATAAAAAGGTAAGAGGGACCTCGACTAGGGGGGGTAACATACTCATAACACTCCTAAACGCCCACACAGAGGAGGCTCCTCTCGGGGCCTCTCTCTCTTCTTTTCTCTTTCGAGCTTCCTCAAGCTCAGGCTGATGCCCAGACCACTGACTTGAGCGTCGGAGGGTCCCGCTGGGGCACCCTTCGGCCCCTGGAACTTGCTTGCAGGCGCGAGGAGCTCACTGGAGAAGACGACCGCACGCTCGAGGCCGGTGATTTGGCGTCATCACAAAATATACTACCTTGACTACTTGTATTGCTGCATCATGGTATATTTCATACAAACCATTGAATCTACTTTGCATCAGATCTCAGGTGCCATCCTGATATTTATCACAGTCCCTATTCACAGAACTTATACCAAATACATGCAAGCTAATAACATTTAATTATATTACTCCATGGCAACAAACGATCCTAAGAGCTTAAGCAGCAGTGCTACGTACCAAAATTTATATGTGATTTTAATTATTTTCCAGCATCATTCGAGAGAGGAGTCCACCTGATGGACGGCTCTAGCAAACGCAAGAACATCCGACGGGACGCTCGCCTCCTCTGCCGCCTCGTTCCGGCCACCACCTTGGTTTTCTTCTTTGGGTACCGGCCCTCCCTTTGAGATGGTTCGGTGAAGCAACGACGCCGCCGTCGGACTAAGGGTGGACGACGGCCGATTACCACCGTCGTTGCGCCGTTCGTCTTTTGCCGTCTCTCCTACGTTCTTCCGGCCGTCTTCTTCCATCCTCTTTCTCGCTCTCACCCCGATCGAGAATCAGAGTCCAACCCTACCCACCTCCCTTCTTACCCACCCACACGTGTACGCTACCAGGTACACACGTGTCATGCAAACAAGCAAGCTCCGAAGCCCAATCATGTGACACCATATCTACTATCATCACTACATTTATATTTTTATAAAATAAAATATTTTTACTTTATTTTTTGAAAGTAGAAAAAAAATATGATGATAAAAGGCACCTAAATCTAGTAGTCCCTCATCAAATTATTATGAAGACCGTATGTCTTTTTCCAGGTTGGTGATAAAATTATTCAATTCAAATTATTATTATTATTTTTTTTGATACAAGCGGGTGATCATACAACACGAGTACGAATCAGTTCATACTGATCATAATACAAGATTTGCTATAAACCAGAAGGGCACGAATCCCCCTGCCTCCATCTCCAGTAATATGAGTGATGTGCCACTAAGGATGCCACCCAATCAGCTGTCGAATTAGCTTCACAATAGGTATGACGAATTTGACTTCTGTGGACCTCCCTCAAAATAGCCCAAATATCATGTAGGAGCGGATTGATAGGGGCTTGAGAGCCCTCCCTTCGCAACCACCGGATAATAATCATAGAGTCACCCTCAATAATAAGGTTAGAAGCATGAAGAGTCCGAACTGCATAGGAGATACCCATCCAGGCTGCATAGAGCTCAGACATTGGAACAGAGGAGTCCAGACTACCAAAACCACCTGCCGCTGATAGGTCGCCCTCCAGCCCATGGATGACAAAAGCAGAATCCGCTAGTCTACCTCGGACACTCCCGTCAAAGTTGATTTTGACAAATCCTGGAGGGGAGGCTCCCAAGATATGGTTTCCTGGAGGGTAGGCTCCCAAGATATGAAAACCATATGCCGGTTCACTGCCGAAGCAGCCGGAGAACCTCAGAGACCAGAGGAGTCAAAACCACCAGTAATAAAACCACGGGCACAATCCAACGTCAGGGATCTGATTTTCCATATGATCCTGTGGAAGGATATACTGTTATCTATGAAGATAATCTGATTCCTAGACAACCAGATCTGATAAGTCATAGAAGCCCACAGAGCACATTTGTACTGAGAGGCCTTTCGAAGGTCATCTAAAAAAGAGGAGCACTGAGAGCCCATATTATCCGATTTATAATAATAGCCAGATGACTGCCATATCTGCCTCACTCTAGGACAAGAGAAGATGGCATGACTAGTAGACTCCGCTTCCAAACCGCATAACGGATAGGTAGGCTGGATAGGCAAGCCCCTCGCAAGCAAAGCACAAGTAGGAAGACATTCCCACAGTAGTTCCCATATGAAGAACTGGACCCTAGGGACGATGGGAAGCTTCCAGATCCATGTCGCATGCAATGACCCCTGAGACTGAGGCCTGAAAATCTTTACAAGATCCTTAGTGGGGGCCCTCGAAAGATAAGATCTTCGCCAAAGTATGACATATGTGGAAATACCAGGGATGAGCGGAATGGAAAGGATCCGGCAAGAAAGCTCTTGTCCAAAAAACCGGGTCACTAGCATGGCACTCCAAGAGGTAGGATCAGAAGAGATCAAATCCTTAACTCTCATACTACTAGGGACATCAATGCTAAAGAAGGAGGGCCATCGAGAAAGCGGGATGTCAGAGATCCAAGAATTATGAATAACATCAATGGAAGAGCCATCTTCTATCATCCATGAAGTGTTTTTTAGAATGGAGCTACTATATCGACATACTTCCTTCCAAAAGGTAGAACACCTTCGAGATGGCTGTATATGCAAGGAGGGAGTCCAATCCCCATATCTTGCCCGCATAAAAGAACTTCATAGGCACTGCAACTCCAGGATAAACCGCGATGCATGCTTGGCCAAAAGGGCCTCCCTTCTGACAGCCATCGACCGGATCCTCCAAATTATTTTTTAAGAACACAAGTTTTCCATGTGATGCTATCTCATTTCACCATCTTTATTTAAATCAACATTATATAAAAAATAAAAATTACTTATATAGCATAATCTACCATAATACAAATTGGAGATATTTAAATAAAAAATACTTATGATAAACGGAAACCTTTTTATTTATAAAAATATGTATATTGCAAGAGAATTATAGCATTTTCTTTTTCTTTTTTTTTTTTCGTTGGATTAGTGCTGGTGACAGCGGATAAAAGTTAACAACTCTTGGACAAGCAAACTTTTTAGTCTGAATTGATTCCATTCAATACATGGCTTAAAAATGAAAAATTAAATCCATCTCAAGTCCAAGCAGTGCAACTCATCTTATTCATTAAATAATTCTAAATTAAGCCTATAAATGATGCATTATGGGTTAGCACAATATTTGTGCCTGAGTCAAGTTAGAGAAAAGTCTTTATATACCGTATGCAGAATGATGAATCATCTGTGCGAGCCCATGCCGAAAGACTTGCTCGTGGATCCCATATCGCAGATACGACTTGCTTGTGGATCTCATATCGCAGATATGTAGGCCCATGCATGGATGAAACATTGTGCCCGATGCATATTATCCTGCATCAGAGCGGTGTATAAAGACTTCTTCATCCGTTAGAGATGGCCACCTATTATTTCTTAAAGCTTTCCTCCAAAATCCAATCCACTCCCTCACAATCCTTGAGGTTCACCTTCAAAACTAACTGCTAGACATTACGTTAGTGAGCCATTCCTTCACCAAACAACTAACGAAAGGAGAGCCTCAAACAAATTCCCCCTTATATTAAGCCAGGATTGAACCCCCATGAGATTCATGATTACATTACTCATTCCTTCCTTATTTGTAGACGAAGCTAATTTAAAGTCATCTTTCATTCAAACCCTTGCGTAGGCTCTTGGCAATAAAACCATACCAGTCTTATCACATCAATCCCACAAGTCTCTTATCCATTCTCACTCAATCATGGAAGGAAACAGGTTAAAATAGAATAATAAATACTAGGGGAAGGATAAGTCTAATGCACACTCATGCTATGAGAGCTAGTGTTATATACTAGAATCGATGGAAAGCTACATGGATGCCACAAAGCTGAGAAAGCTGCATTCAGCATAGCATATCAAATGGGCCAACATCAGAAAACAAGACAAGTAGTTAGGATAAATGCAATAAAACATCGATTTCAAGGGTGAAGACCATTTAAGAATATTTATACATTAACTTTTTTTTTTTTTTTTCATCCTTTCCTCTCTGCATTCAAGCTATATTTTATGACAGCCTTTCAAATAACTAAATGACATGTAACTCGATTTCAACCAGTTTGACTGAAACTAATATAGACCATATGCATCTGCCAAATTATCGATAATTGAAAAGCCTTTCAAAGAAAACAAATCATTCTTTAAAGCACATCTAAACCTGCCCGTCTAAAGAATGGATTCAACCGCCTAGAGACATTGATCTATGATGTTAGTAAGATGATCGCTAATGTCCTCATCCTGTGGATAGGTTTTTTCTACAGATTTTGAGATTTTAGCTCGCATGTTATACCACTCCTGGTTCCTCATAAGACAGTGCTAACTCCAAGATAATATAGACCTCAAATTTTTTTCTAGGGAGGCAGAACCACCCAAGAAATATTATCTAGACTATCACAACATTTAAATCAAGAAATATTATATAGACTATCACAACAAGGTATTCCACCCAACTCAACTAATGATAATTAATAGAAACCTTCCTACAGGCAGCATTGCAAATTTATCATAAAATTACAGTTGAGAAATGTCAAATTCATATCCAATCATTCAAAAAAATGAAATCGCAAACTGGTTATGTGTTCTCTCCACTACAAGCAAATGCCTTCCTACCATTGTGAAAAGGATGAATCTAAAGCTCAGTTATCTGCCTTAAATGAAAAACAGACAACACTGGAACCTCTTAAAGTGAGAAGTCTAATTCATCCTTCTGATGAGCTCATTAATATAGTTCTCACGGTTTCCTGCATCCCCTCCCTCCACATAGTGCTTTCTCTTCTTCTTCAGGCCACCCAATGGCGCCTTAAGCTTGAATGGCCACAAGAAATTGTTTGCCTCCTTGAAGTGTGGCCCCACAGTCATGATTTCATGAACAAGATCCTCAATGCTTATAATGCCATGCTTGCCCAGGCCCTGAATCCGACAGTAACGCATTACAATCAACAGACAACAGCTCAAAAACATATAAACTGAATGATAAGAATCATTAGCATCAGAAAAAAATGATAAGAATCTCAGTCAGCACCATACCTGTTCTATGATCGAGTTATCTGACAGAGGAATCCTCTGCTTGTTAAGCTTCCCATATCCCCTCTTGTATATCAACTCTCTGACACTCTTTAAATTAGGGTACCTAAAACATCATATTTTCACAAGTTGTAACGCACTATGGCATGCATCATTAAATTCTCAAAGCAAAATCTAAGTGAAAGCCATGGCAAGATCTAGTACCCATATGTCACATATGGCTCAACCCGACGCAACATGTTAATCGTGGCCTTGTTAACTTTCAAGAACACACCGTTAAAGATCTGTAAACAAATTGAGCAACACGACATTAACCAAGCAAAACACAACAAAATAAAAATGCAAACTTTAAACAAAATAACGACGAAAGAATCAAGAGAATGCATGCTCACCTGCCTAAGCCTCAAGAGCTGCAGAATCTTTCGGGTTTTCGGGTGCATGGCATTGATACTACATGAGAAGATCAGAATCAGATGGAGACGAAAAAATCCAATTAAGAACAGATAAATGACATACTGGTCAATAGCTTGGATGGATAGCAACCTGGGATCCAAAATACTGGAGAAAAAAAAAGAGGAAAAATCGAATTTTGCACTCACCCACGGATTCGGATGATGAAGAGAAGCTTGGCTTCGGGGCTGACATAGAACCCTCCCTTTAACCTGGCCTCGCGTTTCAGGCGGACGAGCTCCTTCTCCTAATACACAATGCCCATTTTTTTCACCAATCAGCCAAAAACAGATTATATATATATATATATAAAGATCGAAGCTTGAGAGGTATAAGATGAAAGGAGAAAGGAAAGGATTAGGGGATGCAGAACCTGGGACTCGTACTCCTTGGCGTATTGCTGCGCTCTGGCGAAGATAAGCTTGCGGTTCTCGCGGTCCTTCTTCTTCTTGGCCTCGAGCACCTTCTTTTTCGCCAGCGCCCACTGTTCCTCCCTCTTCCTCTTCTTCAGCACCGACTCCGGGATCACCGCCGTCGCCTCTCCCTCCGCCATCTCCCTCCCTCCTTCCCTCCTCCGCGGAAACCCTAGCAGAGAGAATGAGTCTAGAGTCCGGTCCGAGCGCCGCCGGATCAGAGAAGAAACCTGGGGCTGCGTTTGGATGAAGGAATAAGGCCTAGAATAGGGCTTTATTCCAGCTTATTTCATCAAACGCCGAATTTAAGCGCACGTGGGCCTCACTGCTTTTCTTATTCCCATCAACGCTTCTTATCCCCCTTTCATATTCCACCGGACCTCATGGAATAGCTTGTTTCATCACTGTAGCTATTCCAGGGCATCCGAGGAAAGTTAAAATCCCAATCTAGTATTGGCACTCGGTCTTCATCCTCCTCTCGCGACTAGAGTTTCTTAAAAGACGAAGGCCATCTTCTGAGCATTTCTCTTCCACTTTGGCCTTCTTTCTGTAGATGCTTTGTAGCGACTGAGTAACCTGGAGGAAGTTATATGCTCGATCTATTCTCCAGTCTCTGTCTTCATCCTCCTCCTCTCTGGACTAGGGTTGCCTAAAATCTGGAGGCCAACCTCTGAGCCTTGCTCTTCCTCTCTGGCCTTCTTTCTGTGGATGCTCCCGAGAGTTCTCCCAACTCTTCACTCCGCGTGGACGACGAGGATCAAGCCGATCTAAACTGCTTCTTGGTTTGGTCTTCCTCCTCTTCCCTGGAAAGTATCCTGTGGGTCTTCATCCTCTTCCTATAAACTTCTCCTCTTCCTAAGGAGCTCGTCGAGAAAGCCACCGAAAGTGGTACGTTTGCCCTAATTTTTCCCTTCCTAGCTGTTTCCGCTAGGGTTCCGTATTTCTTGCTCTTCGAAGGGAATCGATTTCGTTCTTGGTGATTAATGCTGAGGAATTTCTTCATCCACATGATTTCCCTAAACAATAACATGGAATATGCTATATATGCAAGGTCGTTGTTCTGTTACTTTACTTTGTTATGCAGCTAATTTACTCCCTATCGTCCTTCATTTTTGCCGCCAAGGGTTTTCCGATTGCGACTGATCTCCAGTGCATGGAAGCATGACATTTAAATTATTTTTGCTCTTCAATACCTCTACAATTACATAGAATGTAAACTATGGGAAATTACATTTCACTAGCTGGCAGGTGTGTAGACAACATAGTCAAGTTTTTGGCCTAATCAATTTTGGATGATTAATTGTTAACCCATGATCATGTCCAATTGGCTTAGACTGCAGGGAGGCATAGATTTTTCGCATGACTTAGCCATATTACTAATGCAAGTATAAGTGCTCAATTCTACAAAGAGTCTTATTGATTAACTGCATAGAACCAAGCTTCACTTATATGCTCGTTCAGTCATGCAAGGTCTAAGGCTGGGTAGTTGACTAAATAACTCATTATGTGTTGGACCAAACTGAAATAAGATGAACTATTTATATGCTTCACCTAATAATAAAGTCATGCAGAGAAGTGTTTTAACAGTGGATGTGTTTGCTGCATCATGAGATGTTAAGAAATTGGATTGTGATAATTTGTAAAGTACATATGCCTGGGACAGTCAAGGTCGGTAAGTCATTGTAATAACTTATAGACTAATTATAGTGGTAATAGTATTAGAAAGTGTGATCGTCCGGTTTTCAATCTTATCAGATGTTCCGACATTTCAATTGAGTGTTCCTATATCTCAAAAACTACCATTTCCGCCTTGAAATCAACATGCAATGTAGTGCATATTTCTTAGTATCCAATTTAATCTATTAGTGGAAGGTCCTTCAATTTACTGCATATAGTTTCGTATCATATCATTATGTCACATGAGTCCTACTTCCTTTTTCATCCAATGTGACAAATTATGAACGATTGTGCCCCTGTAGATAATATGCCGAAATCAAAAAAAGACAGTGAACTGTCAACTGCTAGAGAAGGATCAGGTCGTACTAGAGCACCCAATTGGACCGATGCTCTCGATACAATATTGCTTACCTGATGAGGCAAGAGAATGACGATGGTAACTGTCACAAGTACTTTCTCACAAGAAACATAGAAGAAGATTACAAATTTGTTCAACGAAAGGACAACAATGTCCTTCACATATAGAAACCTGAAGAATCGCTTAAAGGTTTTGAAGAAGACCTTCAATTTGTTCTATAACCTAGCTAATCGCTCAGGTTGGGGATGGGATCCTGCACTTAAAGTCCCCACGTGTGGTGATGAACAAATGTGGGACGAAGTCATCTCGGTAAGTGCTTCATTGATGTTAACGAATCTTAGCTTCGATGATTTTTATAACATTACAATATTTGTAATCAATAAATCTCTTAACAGGTTAACAAGGACTACGCTCGGATAAAGGATAAGTCCTTTCCTGTATACGACGACATAGACATTCTGTTTTTAAAGAATATAGCCACTGGTAGACGGGGGGATACATCTGCTATTCCAGAGGGGGTATCCGACAATGATACGTCGGACGAGGAGGTCGAACGGATGAACCTGGACGACATAGACTGTTGCCACCAGCCACGAAAAAGTGCTGGACTATTGTGCTCATCATCCAGTCATTTCGATCATCTTTTTGATGATGTACCCCCAACCAGCCCTAGTACTTGTGCCTCGACCCAATCCACAGATTGTTCTTTAGATCCAGGTTCGTCAACTAGTATCGGAAAGAGGAAAAGGTCATCCACCATAACTCCGACAGCACGTAACATTAGGTCCACTAATGATGCTGCTGATGCCTTTTTCGAACTGGTGGTTCAAGGTAAAAAGAGGTTGGAAATTGCTAATGAGATTCTGAGGAGAGAGCAGCTTGCCCGTCCAACTGTGTACTCTATTGATGAATGCATGCGGAAATTAGAGAGTCTCCTTGGGATTACACCTGAATGTATTCTTGCTGTGGGGGATAGTTTAAAAATTGAGAGCAATAGGTGGTTTCTGATGCATTATGAAGGGTCCCTACTTCAAGCTTGGCTTAAAAGATAAATGTCTGAGTTCTACCATGTACCACCTCCAGCGGGTGCACCTCATGGAAGTTTTGCTTCGACGCCTAATCTCTTTATACATCAAATGCATGGTGTCCATCAAGATGGTCCATATGTATTTGTGTCTCCTACGATGCATGCTTCGACTAGAGGTGAACATATTCATTCATGCAGCTAGTATTCAGGCCAAGCAGTGACAGTAGCATATCCCAGGGTCAGACCCCTTTTCCTACTGGTAGTGCGCAAGAATTTGTTTGTACCACACCTGCATCTTCGACGCATGATTTTGATTTTGCCGGTGATCATTGGCCATGACATATAGGCATATTAAAGTACTTAAGGAGGGATATTTCTTGTTTTGTTGTTCATATATATGTAACTAAGAATTACATCAGATGTTATATTACCTTTTAGTAGCTATTTTGGTGTACATGTCTACATATGTTGTTGTTTAATAGCATCGTAAGTTACTGTACTTTGTATCTACGCATTGCTATTAACATTACCTCATGCATATGGTTGTGTCATTAACTACTATCTTTCTCTAATAGATGGACATATTCCATGATGTCATGGTTTTTAATTGATAAGGACAACTTTTGGGACGACGTCCTAACTATGTTGATAAGTAATGGGTTCATTGATTTACAAAATTGTAACGTTATTTCCAAGGTGCCTTGCTGTACTCGTCCATTCTCGGGTCACGAACTCGTTGCAGATATTTTGAGTGGACATCCAAATAGAGGTTATGATCACTTTAGGATGACAAATACTATTTTTCAAGCGGAAGAATTGCTTATCTCGCAAGGCTCGTAAGTAGCACACGCAACGTATTGATACAGGAGCAACTAGCAATTTTTCTTTACGGCATAGGTCATGGTGTCAATAATAGAGTGTTGGCTGAAACCTTCCAGCACTCAGGGGAGACAATATCGACACTTTAACAACATATTGAAAGCAATTTGTTTGCTTAAGCAAGAATTTATCGTTCAACCTCAATAGCATACCACCGTGCACCCACGAATCCGTGACAACAACCATTTCTATCCTTACTTTATGGTACGTATGGAACGATATTAATGCAATTATATAATTTGCAATATTATCATTACCTGCTCCTTGATATATTTGCTTGCATGGCAGAATGCTAGGAGCGATCGATGGTACCCATATACCTGCATTAATCAAGAAAAGCAAACAACTGCGCTTTCGTAATCGAAAGGGCACCATCTCCCAAAATGTCATGGCTGCAGTATCATTTGATCACTCATTCCTTTTTATTTGTACTGGATGGGAGGGATCTGTAGCCGATATGAGAGTCTTATGTTGGTGTATCGAGTCAGGAGGTCTCCTTGTACCAGAAGGTATTTCATTTCTCATAGTTGAATGATAATTTTTTTTTTTGTGATTCATAGGGTATATGTCAAGGCATTATTCTTGTGTACAGGAAATTTTATCTTGTTGACTCAGTATATGGTAATACGAATAAGTTTCTTGCCCATATCGGGGTAATAGGTACCACCTAAGAACCTTCAACAATCCTAGGGCTCGACAATATAATAATTATCGAGACTTATACAACCATCGACATGCTCAACTCCAAAATTGCATGGAGAAGGCCTTCGGAATTCTTAAGAAGCGATATAAGATTCTTATAAGTCCATTCCATTTCCATTCAAGGTTCAGAAATGTATTGTAATGGCTTGCTGCATCATTCACAACTTCATTCGATGCACCCAAGGAAATGACAAATACTTCAACATGTCTATAGAACCCTTGCCAGCTGATCGTGATGAGGATGTCGATCCTTATCTCATTATAGGGGATGACGAATCCTGAAGAGGTGATGAACTACGCAATTCCATAGCTAATAGGCTATGAGTTGCTCATCACACGTGAAGTAAGTGTACGATGCATCCTTTGACTACGATCATACCATGTTCTTCAATTGTTTAAGTTTGTCTTCTGATCACGATTGATGTTATTAATAGTGTAATGAATTATGCCTTCTGAGTTTCATATTGTATCCCCGTAATGTAGGAAATCAAGCTGCTTGATCCTGAGGTTTAGAAATGTCTGCCCAAAGTTATTATGTAGTTTTCGTGGGCCGTAGACGAGGGATTTATGAATCATGGCCTGAGTGTTAGCGTGAGGTTAGTGGGTTCAAGCATGCCTTGTACAAGAAGTTTAAATGTAGACAAAATGCAATTAATGCATTTCAGAATTATCGTAAACCTTCTGACCATCAATATATCAAAAATTTACTGAAATGGAATATTAACGAGGAAAAAAGGATGAAGACATGGCCAGGACTGTGGGTGCACCTGTAAAAACAATTATATTGCTTTTCGTATCCTTTCTTGTAGTCTTCCTCTTGGGTTTCAGTTTGGGCAGGCTACGTTAATGCTTCGATATTGTTAGCAGCACTATATCTTGTAATATCCTAATGACTGCTAATATTGATGTTTTGAGATGCTTTGTGATGGGCAGACTACTTTCCTACATTTAGATGTAATGCTAGCACTCATCTTGTTTTTTAATTTGTTATGCTGAGATAATATTAGGTAGACTTTCACTTGTTTGAAGCAATATTTTCTTATATTAAAGTTCTGATTATATTTTGTTGAATTGGAAAACTAACCTGTGTTTTTTTTAATGATTCCAGTGCCATTAAACTTTCCTACAAATATTTGCTTGACCTATTTGATATCGAAGCATCGGCTGTGAACTCATGACTTGAGGGTATTTATAAATGCAACCGTTGTGAAGCATCACAGTCAGGTGCTCTATCAACGATGAGGGCCATGATGTTTAGTAGACGCATAGCATTTCCTGAATTGGATGCATGCAAAATGTGACCGTCAGAAAATAACTGCTGATACTGTCTTCCTGAGCCCACTGAATATAGAATCCATTTTTTGCAAATAGATTATGTCGGTAAGTTGCTTGAACAATGATGAAATTGGATTTAGAATCAATCGATTGTCAAATTGTAAACATTTATGTCATTCTAGTAGGCACTTATGTCATATTAATGATACTAATTTATCAAATAATGGTTTCAACTCTACGGATTTGGTTAACTCTTTCGACTATTAACTTCACATGCATTAAGGAGCTGGTTTCTCGTTGTACTCTTCCAAACTTTTCCATCACCGTTGATCAATTTGAGTATCAATATGTCATTAGGGTGAACTGCCTTGTGCTGTTACTTTATTTTGATTGGTTTTTAAAATTTTAGACATGAGATACACTTGTTTTGAAAGTTTGTCTGGAGTATGCTGTAACATGAGTACTTGGAGTATGATGCTTTGCATGACACATTATAAGCAGAATGTGCCGGTTCTTCACCAGGGAGCTGCCAGGTAAAAGAACATTGTCATGTCTAGTAAGGGGGTATTTTCATGGCATTTTTTAACATTGTTTTTTTGAAAATTGCATGGCATTTTTCAACTTTGTCTCAGGCCGTGACATATAGATTGTGATGTGGTTGGCTTAATTCTAGTTTTGAATTGTCTGGGGATATTTTCATGGCATTTTTGAATTGTCTGGGGGTCTTGTGTAGGCAGTAGAGGTTGGTTTTTTTTTTGTTTCTCTTATCAGCTCTTGGTTGGGATTTATCTTTAAAGATGTGACCTTGGGGTGTGGGTGCTCTTTTCTTCTAATATTTTCTCGTTAGGTGTCCAGGGAGCTCCTTTCTCATTGTACGCATTCCTACTTTTTCATAAGAGTTGACCTATTTGAGTGTCAGTTGGTGATATGGTGGGCTGCCTCATGCTGTGAGTCTACTTTGATTGTTTAATTTTATTTAAGGCTTGAGATTCCTTAGTTTTGAAAGCTGCCTCTTATGAATGGTGTTTTATGGATGCATAGCCATTTGTAATAGGCAGTTGATGAAACGTAAATCCAATGTTCTGAGTTCATAATTTTATAGTGAAATTAAGGATTTTGAGTACAATACATTGCTTGATCCTTGTGTACGTGAAGTGTCAGCTGAGTTGATTAGTTTATTGGCACATACTTACAAAGAGGTGAGTAATTTAGTTACTACATGCTTTCATGGAGGAAATATTCATAAAATTGATGCATCTAATGCAAGACTTCACTTTCTTATGTTGAATGAACTTGCTACTGCGGAGTTGTTCTTCTGAGCCACCGGAGTGGGGGATTCTGTTTGTTTTTGGGGTTTATGGAGTATACTGATTTATATAAGTATTTAGAAATCCATGTCATGTTGCTCTCAAGGGATCTGCAACATCTGTCCTGTTGTATATGTTAAATTATTAATCCAGGATCATGATTGTGAAATCCTAAACAATTCTGCTTTCTAAAGAATCTCTTGTCAAAAATTATCATTACATGTCATGATGCTCTCAAGGGATCTGCAACATTTGTCCAGTTGTATGTGTTAAAAAATTAGTAATCCAAAATCATGATTGCGTTCACCTTTCAACTTCATTTTGGATGTTACATGGTGGTCTAACTTCAACTGCTGTTTTGTTGCAAGTAGTTTGATGGCCTTAAGAAGCAAACTATCTTAAGAAGCAATTTATTTTCAAGGAGGTTTCAGGATGGCATAACTTGTTTTATACTTTAAAGTAGGCCAAATATTATCAATTGAACTGTCTTGTTTAGTAAGGGGTTATTTTCATGGCATTTTTTAACATTGTTTTTTGAAATTTGCATGGCAATTTTCAACTTTGTCTCAGGCCGTGACATATAGATTGTGATCTGGTCTGCTTGATTCTAGTTTTGAATTGTCTGGGGGTATTTTCATGGCATTTTTGAATTGTTTGGGGGTCTTGTGTAGGTAGCAGAAGTTGGTTTTTTTCGATTCTCTTATCAGCTCTTGGTTGGGATTTATCTTCAAAGATGTGACCTTGGAGTGTGGGTGCTCCTTCTTCTACTATTTTCTCGATATGTGTCCAGGGAGCTGCTTTCTCATTGTACTCATTCCTACTTTTCCATCAGCGTCGATCAATTTGAGTGTCAGTATATCATTAGGGTGAACTGCCTTGTGTTGTTACTTTATTTTGATTGTTTCTGAAAATTTACGCCACAAGATACACTGGTTTTGAAAGCTTTCTTATTTTGTCTCCCTTTTGTTGGATGCATAGCCATTTGTAAAAGGCAAATGATGAAACGTAAATCTAATGTTCTAAGTTCAGGACTTTATACAGATAAATTTAGGATTTTGAGTACACTTCATTGCTTGATGCTTGCGTATGTTAAGTGTCTGCTGTTAACTCATGACTTGGAGGGCATTTCAAAAATGCAACCGTTGTGAAGCATCACAGTCTGACATGACACATACGCCGAGGGCAATGTGTTGGAGTATGCTGCAGTGCATGACACATTCTAAGCAGAATGTGCCGGTTCATCCACAAAACCGACACATGAAGAACTGTTAAATATGATTGTTTTCGCTGCAGTTACAAAGGGTTTCACCAATATGGTATTGAATTGTCTGGTGCTCTCTTTCTTGTATTGCTTTTTATGTTGGTATTTGCAGTACATTATGCGGGCATGGAACGGCTTGGGGGTGGTCCCTCTGCAGAGGTTAGTGGTCTCCTCTCCTCTCCTCTGCTTTTCTGTGACTCTGAGCTCCGACAAGATCACCAGGACTGAGGCTCTGAGGAGATGGATTGGAGGTTTCCCAGGATGATCAGGACTGAGGCGATGGTGGCACCAAACATCTCCAGGGGAGCCGCAGGTAAAAGAACACTGTCTTGTCTAGTAAGGGGGTATTTTTATGGAAATTTTGAAGTTTGTTTTTTGGCATTTTCATGGCCATTTTGAACTTTGTTTCAGGCCGTAAGCAATAGGTTGTGAGGTGGTCTGTTTGATTCTAGTTTTGACTTGTTGGGGGTATTTTCATGGCATTTTTGAATTGTCTGGGGGTCTTCTGTAGGCAGTAGCAGTTGGTTTTTCTTGGTTTCTCTTCTCAGCTCTTGGTTGGGATTTATCTGCAAAGATGTGTCCTTGGGGTGCGGGTGCTCCTTCTACTATCTCCTCGATAGCTATTCCAGGAGCATGACCTAGGTTTTGTTTGCAAATATGATTGTTTTATGTTATAGGCTCACCTGGTTTGAAATTTAAAAAAGGTAACTATCATCTCATTTGCTGGCAGTTGCAAATAGTTTCAACAATTTGGTATTGAATTATCTGGTGCTCTCTTTCTTGTATTGCTTTCGAAGGATCTGCCCACATCTGGACATGGTAAATATTAATCTTGGCACTGCTGCTGTCTGGAGGCCCCTTTGTGGCTTTTATTGGACATAATGATTCCATTCTAATAGTATCAACTTGAAATATTGTTTTCCATTTTCTAAGCTTTGGTACTACTAATTTTATTTACCTACTTGCCTATTTTTGGTCCTTGAACAATGATCATCACCCCTTCTACATGCTACCTAGTTAGACGTTGTTTCTGTACCATGCTTATTTTTGAAAATAGTCAATAGATTACCTTGAATTGGCCCATGTTGGGAGAATATTACCCAGGCTTGCACTTGTTTAAAGTAATCCTTTCTGATATTGTAGATTTGATAATATTTTCATGAATTGTAACAGGTTAACATGTGTTGCTTTTTGGTGGTTGCAGTGCCATCGATATGGAGTACTAATAATGCCTTCCTGAGCCAACTCAATCAATGTCCCTATATATTGCAACTGGATAATGTGGGTAGGTAACTTAAACAATGATGAAATTGGATTTAGAATCAATCATCCATTAAATTTGGAGGCAACTATGTCGTATTGTTGACAATTTTAAGTAATTAATTAATTTTCTTTGAAGATTTGGTCTATTTCTTGTACTTTTATTTTCAGATTTTATCACTAAACCGATTTCATGTTTAAATCGTTCCCATCTGTATTTCGTCACAGTTGATATATTGATTGTCAGTTGGTTGTTAAGGTAGCCTGCCTTGTGTGTTTGTCTACTTTGATTTTTGAATTTAATTTATGACCTAAAACGGCTATGGTTTCAAAGTTGCCTCTTATGGATGATTAATTTGGATTCACGGTTATTTATAGTAGTCATATGATGAAAGCTAAATCCTATGTTCTGAGTTCAGGATTTTGAAGGGAATTAATGATTTCATGGGCTAATTCCAGTATGTAATTGCTGACAATGGAGGTGAGAATTCAATGGATGCACTGTAGATAAGTTGCAGTTTGGCACTCTATCTTGTATCTACATTAGCACTAAATTGCAGGTAAGTGCCTGGTGCGGTAGTATTGTAACGTTATTTCTAATGGTATAAAACTCTCCTTCCAGGTAAATTACATAGTAGAATAATTATGACATTATATGGTTATTGTTTTGCATGTTGTGTGCTTGGAGTCATTGAGTTTTGCCTTTCTGTAATCCTCACTGAAACGTATCACAACATTTGTACATATGAATTATGCAAGTATAAATTTTTGAAGGGGGCTTTTTAATTCGTAGATCTGGAGACGTTTGTAGAAACCGATGGGACCAAATGATCTGACACATTGGTGGGCACTGGAAGAAATCATTCATCGAACAAGTGAAAGTGCTCTCTGGACGTTATTGTATATTGTTGTCGTGTCTGTTGTATCTGCAACCATTTGGAACATTGGTGATAGAGATTGACTCTGAAAACATGCATTTGCATATAGCGCTACTGCTATTGTTTTTCTTCACTTGAAGAGCAATAAATTGATGTAATTTATATTTGGATTTTGTGCAATATAAACTCTTGTTCCTATTCAGGATGTCTAATAAAACCTGGGGTCTGATATCTTCATATTCAATTATAAGATGACTTTAAGAATCTTATAATTAAATGATTGTTGGTCCCATAATCGAGCTCGCTTGGTGTATAGATCATCATCTTTCAAAATCTGCTCATTAATGTAACACGCTAGATTTATTTAATGCTAGAATCGTTATAATGTTTGATACATTTGCTTACGAGCTGTTGATGACATGGTGCCCGGCTTGTACTTTTTTAATCAAATATAGCATTCCTTTGATTGGAAATATATATACTGGTTTGGGATTCTCAAATTTTAAGTTTCGTTCCTATATATTTAGTTATAAACTTTTGAATTTGTTGCATTGTACGTTAAGGTCGAAGCCTCCTATGCTTTTCGAAGGTGCCAGGTACATTCATATTTTAAAAAATAATCTAAACACTGGTGTAATTATTTAGATAAACAACTATTTTAATTTTTTTTACATATATTTATATTGCAATTTCTTAATTTAATATCTCAAATTTAATAATAAATATTTTATTAAGTTCATTCTTATTTTTTTACATTTATATAAAATTATTTTCACTTCTTTTTTCACTTTATTTATTAATGAAAAATAGTTTATTAAATATTAAATTAAAAAATAATTTTTTCTTCTTATTGGACAAGGGTATGTTTGGGATTACTAAAAAATTCATCATCTATTCCTAGTGGAATACAGGCTTATTCCATGTCATCCAAACAACATTTGGAATAACATTGCATTAATTGCACTGGAATAACATGGAATAGCATATTTTCATCCAAACATAAATTTGAAATAACAAGGGGAATAAGCTATTCTTGAAGAATTTGTATTCCTATTTCCGAAATAACTTTTTGACATCCAAACACAGCCTATGGGTTTTGGGGGCTCTTACCAGCCCTTGATCGAGATGGGTGGAGTCGAAGGGGCTCGGAGGGCTCAAGTGAGCGATGGACTCGACGATTCCAACGGTCGTGGTATCGCATGGGTGTTAAACATGATCGGGACCATAGAACTCTAGCTGTTCGCGTTGTTCGTAGGAACACAGGCAACGGAACATGTTTCATGGCTTCCATGATTCCATCTCTAGATCCAGGCCGTCCAAATGTAATAATATTCGTGCAAGATAATAGCACGTTCTATCTTAAGGATCCCGGGTTATCTTGGTTTTTTTTTTTTTTTGGGATCAGGCCTATTTTAAAAAAAAATTCTTCTACAACGCGTGATGCAAAAATGCATGCATGCGATCACAATGCGCAAAAGAATAAAATTACTTTTGATCATGCATAATTATATGTATGGTGTGTGTTGAGGGGTAAAATCATCATTGCATTGATAACCGTGCTAAGGGGCTAAGATCAGCCCCATCCCCCTGCCCGCTACGTTACGCCTATGAAGAAAGAGCCAACTAATGTGGTCCAGCGGGCCGAGCAACTTATAGCTCGGTTCTACCGAGCCACCCATAGCTCGGCTATCCCCGAGCTTCCCATAGCTCGGTTTCTTCCGAGCTTCCATAGCTCGGCCTCCCCGAGCTTCCCATAGCTCGGCTTCCCCGAGCAATCCATGACTCGATACTCACCTCCATGGAACCCGACGCGGGAGAGCCTAGGCCTATCAACAAAATCCCAAACAAAGAATCATATTGAGGAGTGGTCTAGGATCTAGAATGACGGCCTAGGACCTACGCACTCATCAGATCTCAGGCCATCAGGGGACCCTCCCGGCCATCGATCCTTTAACAAACAAGATACGGATCCCACCGGCTTCATAACAGCTTGATTCGATTCCCAACAACCTTCGAATCTTCCAGAAGGTGCTCAAGATCCAGGTGATTGCCTATAAATGCGACATTCCCAGATTCTCTCAGGTATGCGCTGACAGCCCCCGGCTCACTCTCACTCTCACACACACTCTCTCTCCTCCTTTGCTCATCGGTGCTCCCCTGGAGCTCCCGATTGGCCACCCCTGGAAGGACTCCCCAGAGAGATCCTTCTCCCCATTTCTGTTGATCGCCGATCCCCGCTGACTTGAGCGTCGGAGGGTCTTTCGCGGAGGGCCACCCCCAATGCCTCTCATGTGAGGACTTCTATGCAGGTCCGCCCAGGAGGAAGCCCAGATCAGGAGACCGGCCATGCCCGAGTTGGAGGACAGATCCCGGCAGCAACAATTGGTACTAGAGGAAGGGCCCTCAAGTCCCGTTAAAACTTGAAGAAAGGATATAAGGATCTCAATCTGGAGTAGAACCTCTACAATGGCTAATCGGAGAAGACCAACCTCTGAAGCCCAGGACCAGGTCATCACTCAAAGACCTGATCCGACAAGCAATGCGGCACCGCAGCCGCCGCCAGTTGAGACCCCGTCATCGCCAGCCATCCCAGTGACCCAGGACCAGTTCGCCACGCTGGTCCAGCAGGTCCAAGCCCTGACCCATCTGGTTCAGGAGCGCTTTGCAGCTGCCCCTGCTCCACGCCTTCATGAGGAGGCCGCAGCTCATTTCTCTCCGGCCACCTCCTCCTCTGGTCCGCATGAAGTCGCGACCTCCCACACCGACCCAAAGGGGACAAACCAGTCCCACGAGGTGGCTACAACAGGGATCCTCCCAGATCTCGATGAGCCTGGACCCTCTCCTCGGTGTTCTCCCGCCATGATTCGATGCCGTCCCTGCGCTCTCCTCGCCCAGCTCCTCCTCTTACATCTGAAGAGGAGATCCGTCGACAAATCTGGGAGATGCATCAGGAACTGGACGCCGCCAAGCAGGCCCATCCGCCTCAGCCCAAGGCAGAGTAGGGCATCCCTTTCTCCAAAGGGATCATGGAGGAAGTGATTCCCTCCCATGTCAAGCTACCCGCTGTCGAGCCCTACCACGGCTCCTGACCCAGATGATCATCTTAGCAGCTTCCGATCAATAATGATGTTCCACGGAGCATCCGACGTAATCCTCTGCCGCGCCTTCCCCTCCACCCTCAGAGGATCTGCCCGAACCTGGTTCAACGCCTTGAAACCAGGTTCCATTGATTTATTCGACGAGCTGAGCCGTCTTTTTATTGGCTAGTTCGTTAGTAGCCGCCGTCACCGGCGGAGATCCGACTCCCTCTCCAAAGTTTAGCAGAGAGAGGGGGAGTCCTTGAGAAATTATCTTGGCCGTTTCAACAAGGCCATGCTAGAGGTGGACCACCTTAATCATGAGATGGCTATGTCCACCTTGGCGGGGGGAGTTTTGAAGGAGAGCGACTTCTACCTGGCGATGGAAGTCAGCTACCCCCCAAACCTCTTCGATATGATGGCCCTGGCAGACAAATACACCAGGATCGAAGAATCGCGGAGAGTTGCCTGCGCCGAGCTGGCGAAGAAGAAATAACCTAAAGGTTCCGACAGGCACCGACCCGTCCGTCGGCCAAGCCCGCCTCGTCGCCAAAGAGCTCCCCCACCGCCGCCGAGAAATCACTCCCGGAGCCTGCCCAGGCGATTCGATTGGTACACTCTGCTCACTATACCCAGGGCATAAATTCTCATGGAGATAGAGCGCCAGCTCCCCCGGCCAGCTCCTCTTCGAGGGAATCCAACCCGGAGGGACCCCACCAAATACTGCCGCTACCACCGGGAGCACGGCCATGACATCGAGGAATGTTGGCAGTTGAAGAATGAGATTGAGAGGCTGATTCAACGGGGCCGACTGAACCAATTCAGGAGGGCACCCAAGCCAGGACAAGGGGGGGATTGCCAGCCTGAGCTCCAACAGCCTCCTCCTCCACCAAATCCACCTGTAATCGGCCACATCAACATGATCGAGGAAGCCGGTGGCTCGAGCTCCAGAAATGATGATGAAGGATCGGCGCCAAAGAAAGCGCAGATGGGTGAGCTCTCCTTCTCTGACAATAATCTCCGAGGGATACAGTTCCCCCATGACGATGCACTAGTTGTATCCCTCAATTTAAATAACTATGATGTAAGCCGGATCCTCGTTGACAGTGGAAGTTCTGTGAATGTTTTGTACCTCGATGTGTTTGCCAAGATGAGATTGCTCATGAAAAACCTTTGAGCTGTGGATTCCACCCTAATGGGATTCACAGGCGACGTTATCGTCCCAGAAGGGGTCGTAACCTTAACAGTTCGGGCAGGAACCTGGCCCCTTGTGGCCACTGTCCACACGGACTTCCTAGTAACTAAGCTCAGGTCACCCTACAACGCAATATTTGAGAGACCCGGCCTGATGTCCCTCAAAGCTGTTGTCTTCATCCCACACCTATCTATGAAATTCCCCACCGGATGGGGAGTTGGACTTGTCCAGGGAAGCCAAACCATGGCTCGACAGTGCTTCGTCACCAGCCTTCAGTCTAGAATGCCGAAGTTGACGAGCTGGATGCTCGGGAGGACTTTGCCGAGCAACGGGGAGAACCAGCCGAGGAACTGGAGGAAGTGCCATTGGACGAGACTCGTCCCGACCAAACCATAAAGATCGGGTCGCTACTGAAAGACGAGTCCCGGCAGGAGCTGATCGACTTCCTCCGGAGCAATGCCGATGTTTTCACTTGGTCCGCCTCTGACATGCCGGGAATCAGTCCTGAGGTTCTCGTCCACCGCCTTAACATGAATGAGGCGCATCGGCCCATCAAGCAGAAGAAGAGGAGCTTTGCCCCAGAGTGGTAGAGAGCTATTGAGGAAGAGGTTGATAAGCTCATCAAGGTGGACTTCATTCGGAAGGTGAATTACCCAAGCTGGCTATCGAATGTTTCATGGTGAAGAAGTCGAGCGGTAAATGGTGGATCTGCATCGACTTCACTGACCTCAACAAGGCATGCCCGAAGGACAGCTTTCCCCTCCCCCGAATTGATCAACTTATGGATGCCACCTCTGGTTATCAAATGTTGACGTTCATGGATGCCTACTCCGGCTAAAACCAGATCCGGATGGCCCCCGAAGATGAAGAAAAAACTACCTTCATAACCGACCGAGGTACTTACTATTACCGAGTTATGCCTTTCGATCTTAAAAATGCAGGCGCCACCTACCAGAGGCTGGTCAACAAGGTCTTCAAAGAACAAATCGGCCGGAACATGGAAGTATACGTTGACGACATGCTGGTCAAGAGCAAAGAAGCATCACGGCACATCGGGGATCTCTTGGAGAGCTTTGCAACACTCCGCAAGTATCAGATGAAGCTCAATCCGACTAAGTGCACCTTCGGCGTTAACTCTGGGAAATTCCTCGGCTTCATGGTCTCCCAGCGGGGTATCGAAGCTAACCCCCAAAAGATCCAAGCTCTTCAACAGATGGCGCCCTCGGCATCTATTAAAGAAGTCCAGCGCCCAACCGGGAGGATAGCGGCTCTCACCACTTCATGGCACGCTCAGCCGAAATATGCCTCCCCTTCTTCAAAACTCTCCGGTCAGCTAAGAACTTCCAATGGACCCCCGAGTGTCAAAAATCATTCGAAGATCTCAAGAAGTACCTCGGCTCCTCCCCACTCCTCAGCAGTCCAAATCCTGGCGAGACACTATTCCTATATCTGGCTGTTTCGGAAGGTGTCGTTTGCTCGGTGTTGGTCAGAGAAGAAAACAAGGTCCAGAAGCCAATTTATTACGTCAGCAAGCTACTTCATGACGCGGAGACAAGGTATAGCCGGATTGAGAAGATGGTGTTGGCCTTGATCACCTCAGTTCGGAAGTTGCGGCCATACTTCCATGCGCATTCTGTAACAGTCCTGACTGACCAACCCATCAAGGCGGTGGTCCACCGCCCGGAGACATCAGGGAGAATGACTAAGTGGGCCATCGAGCTGAGCGAGCATGACATCCATTTTCAGCCTCGCCCGGCCATCAAAGCTTAGGTGCTAGCCGATTTCCTCCTCAAGTGTACCATCCCAGAGGACGGCTCCACCCCCGACTCCCCCGAGAAACCAAAATCTGGCGCCCGGTGGCTCCTCCATGTCGATGGGTCATCCAACGCTCATCGCTCCGGTGCGGGCTTGGTTCTCACCAGTCCGGAGGGGGTGACTTTTGAATATGGCATCCGCTTCTCCTTTTCGGCCTCCAACGACGAAGCTGAATATGAAGCCCTGCTAGCCGGTCTCCGGATCGCCCGCAGCCTTAAGGTGGAGAAACTGAATGCCTTCACCGACTCCCAGCTGGTGGCGGATCACGTACGAGGGGAGTTTGAGGCCCGGGAACCGAACATGATCCGATATCTCCAAGAGGTTCGGAGCCTACTCTTCCATTTCCCCGAATTTGAGATTATTCAGATTCCTAGATCTGAAAATGCCCGTGCCGACCTGCTGTCTCGTTTGGCAACGGCGGAATCTATGGACACCGAGCAAAAATTCCACCTAAAGATCTTAGAGAGACCCAGTGTCGCGGAAGCCGATTGAGTAATACAAGTTGAGGCCGAGCCATCATGGTTTGACCCCGTCCTGAGGTACCTCAAAGAAGGGTCACTTCTGCCCGACCGGAGAGAAGCCAGAAGGCTAAAGCTGCAAGCCACCCATTATGTGTTGATCGACGATCAGCTCTACAAACGGTCCTTCTCCATGCCATTGCTCAGGTGTCTTCGCCCGTCTGAAGCAGATTATGCCCTCCGCGAAGTGCATGAGGGGATTTGCGGCAACCATCTGGGAAGCCGGTCCCTATGTCACAAGGTGCTGCGTCAAGGCTACTATTGGCTGACCATGCAGAAGGATGCATACGACCTTGTCCGAACTTGCGACCAATGCCAAAGGCACTCAAGCATTTAGAGGCTCCCCTTCGCCAGCCTAGTCCCCATATCCTCCGCTTGGCCCTTTGCCAAGTGGGGGATGGACATCCTCGGCCCGTTTCCACTCGCCATGGGGCAGCGGAAATTTCTATTCGTCGCCATCGATTATTTTACTAAATGGGTCGAGGCAGAGGCAGTTGCACAAATAACCGAAGCAAGGGCCAAAGATTTCGTATGGAGGTCCATCATCTGCCGCTTCGGCCTCCCGCACACTATCATCACTGACAACGATAGACAATTCAACAATCCGAAGTTTTGCCTATTCTGTGAGGAGCATGGGATCCGCCACCACCTTACCTCGGTCGGGCATCCGCAAGCCAACGGAGCAGCCAAAGTAACCAACCGGACCTTGCTTCAAGAGATCAAAGCTCGGCTCTCCAGGGCCCGAGGCAGGTGGGCGGACGAGTTGCACCATGTCCTGTGGGCCTACCGCACCACCCCGAGAGTACCCACAGGCGAAACCTCATTCCGGATGGCCTTCGGCACAGAGGCCATTATCCCCATGGAGAATGGGCTCCCTTCTCTGCGGGTGGAAAGCTACTCAGAGGAAGCCAGCGATGAGCAGCTCCGCACCAACCTCGACCTGATAGAGGAGATTAGAGAGAAAGCTCGGATCAGAGTGACTGCCTATCAGCAAAGGGTGGCCCGCTACCACGCCTCCATAGTCAAAGGGAAAGCTTTCTTACCTGGCGACCTCGTTCTTCGGAAAGCATATGTCTCCAAACTGCTGGAGCAAGGAAAGCTGGCACCAAACTGGGAAGGCCCTTACCAAGTAGCTGAGATCGTCGGACCGGGGACCTATAAGCTACAAGATCTAAGCGGGAGATTCATCCCTCGGACCTGGAATTTGGACAATCTCCGCAAGTACTACCAGTAGGGTATGCCCTCTACAGGCTCGCTCCCATATATTTTTGTCGGCACAATGTTTTATAATTCATGACATAAATCACCACAAGTTATATCACCAAAAATCATGAAAAGAAACAGATGCTGCTTACTAATCCTCGGTATGACCGAGTTACCTATTCAAGCCGGAAAATCTCCGAACCTCGGCTGGGTCGAGCCACAAATCTTCGAACCTCGGCTGGGCCGAGCAACTAATCTCCGAACCTCGGCTGGGCCGAGCAACAATTCTCCGAACCTCGGCTGGGCCAAGCAACTAATCTCCGAACCTCAGCAGGGCCGAGCAACAATTCTCCGAACCTCGGCTGGGCCGAGCAACTAATCTCCGAACCTCGGCTGGGCCGAGCAACCATTCTCTGAACCTCGGCTGGGCCGAGCAACTAATCTCCGAACCTCGGCTGGGCCGAGCAACCATTCTCTGAACCTCGGCTGGGCCGAGCAACCATTCTTCGAACCTCGGCTGGGCCGAGCAATAATTCTTCGAACCTCGGCTGGGCCGAGCAACTACTCTCCGAACTTCGATAGGGCCGAGCAATAATTCTTCGAACCTTGGCAAGGCCGAGCAACAATTCTCCGAACCTCGGCAGGACCAAGTCATAATTCTCTGAATCTCGGCTGGGCCGAGCAACGAGTCTCTGAATCTCGCTTAGGCCTAGCGATGAATTCTAGAAGCCCTGGCTAAAGCCGGAGTGCATAAAGCCCCGGTAAAAACCGAAGCACGCAAACCCCGATTAAAGCCGAAGGACTTCCGAATAGTCCCTAGAACTTCGGCCGGTTTGAAAAAATGCACGCTATGCAAAACTACTGACAGACACAAAGTATGCACCTTTAGGTCTTGCCAGGCCCTACACGGTCGCCCACGGGCCCCAGACAAAAACCAGGGAATTCCCCCTGCTGCTAAATCCCCGGAATCTTACCAACCAAACACCTATTTTGCTCCACGGATGAGATCACGACTCAGCACGTAAACCAATGGGACCACCCAGGCCCCCCGACAGTTCAAAGAGAAATGAGTGGTTTTTCTTTTTCTATGAGCTAAACGATGATCTTGGAGAACAAGAAGTTGTCAAAAAAGGCCTTTTATTTATTGAAAAAGTAAATACAAAAAGAAAAGAAGAAAAAGTACAGAAAGAAAGAAAGTGGCCCTCGCAGGGGCCTAACGTCTCCCACCAGGTGCTGTCGGGTCTTCCAAACGCCGGGACAGCTCGGCAACTCATTGGTGGAGGGACGCTATCTCCCCCTTCTGTTGGTCCATGACCCGGCGTAGGGCTTCAGCCTCCCTCATGGAAACGGTGAGGTATTCCTCGACTGCCTTCTCGAGCTGCTCATGGCTTGCGAAGGCTAACGCCAGGGATATACCATCAACCAGCACGGCGGTGCGGCCCCCTTGAGAGCCCCTATGACCGCCGTTGGACGATTGCCCCCCACCTTGAGAGGCAATATCGGAAGTTATTTAGAGGCTAACTGAAAGGATGGTAAGCACTGGCATCCCGCTCGTCCGTATTTGTACCCCTCAGGCGGGTATCTTGATCCATCGGTCATAAATACCGACCCATGAGGATTCGCCACGTGTCGTCGCTCTGACGGGCGCCCACAGGACGCGAGGGGTCGTGCCCCTTCCAAGGAAAATCGGTAAACATCGACGAACTGCTCGGAACTCCCCTCCTTCTCTAGAAACAGGGTTCCTCCCGATCTACCGGGCCCTCGCGCAGTAAATGCCCTCGATACTCCTCCAAGCCGCCTTAAATCGGCCGCCCCTTGGAAAATGCAAAAAAGAAAGAGCGCCGGCACCTGACAATGATTCACTCCCCTCGGGAGTAGCCAAATCATAAATGATGGGCGTACCCATGCGCCGCCCGTTCCGCCTTGACACTCCTCACCGAGTCTCACAGGAACCAGGTATCATGACTCATGGTGGCGACTAAGTCATCTCTCCAAGGTCTAAATCTCCAAACCTCGGCTGGGCCAAGTAACTAATCTTTGAACCTCGGTTGGGCCGAGCCATAAATCTTCGAACCTCGGCTGGGCCGAGTAATCATTCTCCGAACCTCGGTAGGGCCGAGCCATAAATCTCCAAACCTCGGATGGGCCGGGCAACAGTTCTCCGAACCTCGGCAGGGCCGAGTTATAAATCTCCGAACCTCAGCAAGGTCAAGTAATAAATTTCTGAGCTTCGGCCAAAGTTAAGGAATATGTTCCACCGCCGAACAATCTCCAAATTTCCGTCTGAGTTCGGGCAGCTTGCGAGCCCCGCCTAGGTTGGATAGCGCGGGATCCTCGTCCAAGAACGAACGAGATATCCTTACGCCTCGTTTCATTGCCAACAACAACAACTCTTGGCGCAAAAGAGACATAAATTAAGAGAAAGAACAAAACTTTCTTTATTTCATTGCCATCGAAACCGATTACAACCGCCTGAGAGGTATTACAAGTGCATTGAAGTGCATGAAATAAAAACGGGTACAAAACTCGGGCAAACTGCTCCAAAGCAGCTCCGGGCGACTGTGATGCTCCGGCGTCTGGTCCAACAAATCAGATAAACCACGAACCAGTCAGCCCGAGCCGATAATGGGTGGACGATGGCCCAACCGTTGCGACCAGCTTCGGTAAATAATGATATCTCGGCGTCCCAACCGAGATATCAGAGAAATCGGAAAGGGTGGATGGGATATTACCCCAAACCACCCAACCGAGGGGCCCTCCGACGAGTAGGAAGGAAGCTCGCAGACCCTGGCACCAGAGCGCTCCCCCAAATTGGGTGTGTACCGCTCCACCTTGCCCAAACTCAAAGGCAAGGTACCCGCGGGCGACACACCATCACCCCCTCCCTATGTGGAGAAAGATTCCCCGGGCGCGCAAGTCCAGGAATCCAAACCAGGGGAGGAGGAGAAATTCACGCGAGCCATGGGGAGCCCATGTACACTTCCTTCCGTACGTCCCAAGGGGGAACTACAAAGGTCACATAGGAAGCGTATATGTGCGCTCTCCATGCGATCTCTACGGACCTCCTGTGCGCTCTCCATACGATCTCCGGAGCTTCTTTCTTGAGGGCAAGCCACCCCCCGACGGCTCCTTCGTCACCCCAACTGTCCGGAGGATGACGACGACTCGCAGGAGAAAAGCTCGGTCCTCCCGCTCTAAGCCCTAAATAAATAGGCATTGTGTGCGCATCCATAGTTTACAGAAAAGAAAAACTTTGGGATGGCCCAACACAACCCTCTTTTTCCCTTTTTATAGGCGAAGACGGACTGGGAACAACTATCATAGTGGAAAACCTCGGGATTCAAAACTCCAAGCCCGCGCCACCACATGACCTCCTGAAATAAAAAACAGCATCCCACGATGTGCGCCGAGCGCGTCGCCCCAGCCATGACGCACGCCAAAAGATTACCTCTGACCCCCGATCATAAGCTTTAAATGCAGAAGATCGTCCGCCGATCTTGCGGATTCTGGCGGACCTCGGGGATTGTCCTACGAAAATGACATCCTCCAATGGCGAATAAGCACTTACGCCACACGCCAAAGCAGCCCACGTCGGGAAAGATCAACACAGCACTGGTTCATCGGAAAGTCTTGAGTGACCTTTTGCTGGCCGCAGAGCCGTACCACCCACTTCGGTGAAACAAAAATCGGCCCGCCTTGGAAAAGACAAAACGCTGACAGGGGTAATAAATGGATGCAAAGGCCAAACCCACTCTCTTCCAGAAAGAATAAATGGGTGACAGCGAAGGTTCAACAAACCCCCCTCTCTCTTCATCGAAGGCACGACCACAGTCTGGCTACTGGCAATGAAAAGCCCCTCAGCCCTCACCGAGTCATTTTTGCCCCTCGGCCCTCGCCGAGCCATTTTTGCTCCTCGGCCCTAGCCGAGCCATTTTTGCCCCTCGGCCCTCGCCGAGCCATTTTTGCTCCTCGGCCCTAGCCGAGCCATTTTGCCCCTCGGCCCTAGCCGACCCATTTTGCCCCTCAGCCCTTGCCGAGCCATTTTTGCCCCTCGGCCCTAGCCGAGCCACTTTGCCCCTCGGCCCTATCCGAGCTGCTCGTCCCTCGGCCTTAGCCGAGCTAATTCATTCTTCGGACATAGTTGAACCACTGTGTCACTCGGCCTAATCCAAATTAAATCATCTCTAAACCTCCCTTCAAACCAAGCCATGTTGACGTTCGATTCTGCCGTCGGGGCTATCCCTATGCCTTGGCTTCAACTAGGATATTCCTTCAAAATTCGAGCCCGGGAATCAACCAAATGACACTCGTAGTTAGGACTAAAATTAAAGACAAGAAAACTACAACCAAGAAGGACAAATGAATGACAAGCAGCTGATCCATTTATCAGTCTTCAGTCAAACTACAAAATAAGAGAAAGAAAAAGTACATACGGACCCCCAAGGAGTCACGACTTGGGGTCAGACCCAGCACTTCCTGCGGCAGCATCAGCAGGGGCATCGCTTGGCCCCCCCTTCTCGAAGGTGTCACTACGGGATACCTCGGTAGCCGCATCAGCTTCCAGAATAGCTTCGAGGTCGACATCAGATATTTCTTCATACTCGTCCTCCTCGACCCCCGGGGTGTATGCTTCATAATGCTCAGCTTCCAGGCAAGACATGTCCAGGTCAGGATAAGCCTGGGTAACCTTAGCCCGCGCCTCATCTTCGCCAAGCTGAAATGCATCGGCACAGGCCGCCCTGCGTTCGTCGGCAAATTCGGTGGATTTCTTGTACTCCTCCACCGCCGAAGAGGCCCGCGCATTGGCCTCGGCTAATTGCTTCTCCAATTCGGAGATCCTTCGGTGCCTCGAGGCCGCATCCTCTCCGAATGCCGCCAACCGCCCCTGAAACTCCTGGCTCGCCCTGTTCAACTGCAGACAAAAAGCCAAGTAAAGCGGAAGCCGAAAGACCAAGATGGGTAAAACAAATGGTGCCCTACCTGCTCATCCCGCCGGGCTAGCTCGCCCTCCAGCGCGTGGACCCTATTGAAAGCCCTAGAATTGGCCGATTGGTTTTGACGAAGGCTCTCTTCTAGCTTGTCCACCCAGGACTGAGCGTCCCCGGTCTCTTGATGAGCGTAGTCGAGCTCGTCAGAAAGTCGAGCGGCTCGCTCATCCGACCACTTTAGCTGATCCTTTGTATCGACGAGCTCTTTGTTTAGGCAGGTGAGGTGGTCCTACTGCTGCCGGCACTTATGCTCTTCCTCCTCGAGCCTTTTGCTCCAGCTAACTCTATCTTCGGCATGGCTGGCTTTCAGCTGGTCCCATCTCTTATCAAAGAACAGTTGCATGGATTTGACCTTGCTCTCGTGCTCCGCCCTGGCCTGAGCAAGCTCCAGACTAGCCTTCTCGGATTGCTCACGGAGGCTTTGGAGCTCGCCAATCTGTATGGTGAGTTGAGAGGCTCTTTCCCTCTCAACTGCAAGAATCCTGTGAGCCTCCCCGAGCTCCCTCTGGAGTTCACCAACCTGTACAGCGAGCTGAGGGGCTCTTTCCCTCTCAACTGCAAGAATCCTGCGAGCCTCCCCGAGCTCCCTCTGGAGGACCACCAGGGCTCGAGAGAGTTTATCAGTAGAATCCGCCCTCTCCTTGAGGTGATCGGCCGCGTGGCGGGCCCGAGCCCAAGCTCCAACAGCCAGATGCAAGCGCCATTTCAGTGCCCTCATGATCAGAGCATTCTACAAAAAAGGATTATACACATAAAAGGCATAGTCGAACTAACTGACTAAAGACCCAACTTCGGTGCGACAACCTACCCGAGACGCGTAGTCTGTGGCGATCCTCGTGAGAGCAAGATCGTCAATCTCGGGGAGAAGAAAAGCCTCACTCGGCGCTCCGGTGTGACGGAAGGCTATCTCAATAAGGTCCTCCGAATGACCCCCTCCTGTCAAGGAACTCTCCTCCCCTTGGAACGCGGACCACATTAGAGCGGAGAACCTAGCGCTCACTTTCGGGTCGCGTGAGTGGAAGTCTATGCTCAGGGAGCCAGCCTGGGCACCCACGACCCATGAGCTCCTCGGTAGGCCAGCTTCCGCCACCAGGGCCCTCGCTTGAGAAGCTTCGGGCGTTTCGACTCCGGCGAGGAGAGCCCCGACCCGAGCATTCCCTTCGCTCGACGGCTCCTCTCCTTCTCCTTCTTCCTCTTCTTCTGCTTCTATCTCCTCAGAAATCCCCCTACCCACAACAGACTCTTCAGGAACTTCGGCTCCCCCCGGAGCCTCCTGTGCCTCGGCGGAAGGCCCTTCACCAGAAAGCCCCCCGCGAATTTCGATCGTTGGTTCGGCAGGTTCGGCCATCTCATCGTCGCTTGCTGGCTCTCCTACCAGCGACTCAGGCCGAACCTCAGCAGCCGCAACCACTTCCCCCGCCTCGATGGAAGCGAAGGTCGCTCCCACCTCCGCCTGTAACCCCTCCGAGCCACTGGCCTCCAATGAGGAGGGCCAAGCCGCCCCGCCCATGGGGGCCCCCAAGCCAATCGACGTTTCTCCCTTGCCATCGTCAGACAAAACAACAATAGGAGGGGAGGAAATCTCAGCAGCCTCCTCCGAAACCCCACAACATCCCGGTCTTCGCCCCCGGACAGACCCTCCTCCGATGCCAAAAGATCATGCACCGCCGGAACTTCGGTACTTATGGCCCGCGGCGACGAGGAGCACCGATCATCACCATCTCCCCCGACCCCTCTAGAGCGGGAGCCAGAAGGGCGAGACCTCTTCTCGGACCGATGCTTGCTGCTGGAGCCAGATCTTCTGCGGTGCTTTCCCAGTCCCTCCCTCATCTGGTCTGCGAGCGTCGATCTTTCGGCTGTAGGGTGATAAACGCATAAATAATTATCATTAAACCTATTAATTAATAATTTAACGTTTCTATTATTATTTAATATTTTATATAATATTTTAGATAAAACCTTATCAATTTAAATAGCTCGATTTTAGGGATTTAACGATGCAAACAGAACTTAAATCGGATTTAAGATGAGCTCAGAATTGATTTTATAAGGATTTAGCACGGATTTCAAAGCAAAAACGGCAAACACGTTGCCAACTTCATCGTCTTCTCAGCCGTTTTTCTTTATTTTCATCCGATTCTTCTCTTAATTAATTCTAACCATTTCCTCCACCAATTAAGGAATAGATTAGATTGGAAGTTATCAAATTGAGAGAATTAAATTCCTTTAGAAGGAATTTAAATTTTATTGAGGATTTATCCAGATTTTCTTCGTTATTTTGGTGGCTTTCGCGTCCTCTGTTTTGACACAGCCGCGTCCTCTATTTTGGCAACGCTGCATCTTCACCGCGTCTGGGCTTCTACAAATAGCAGCAGAGCTGCATCTAGGAGATCCGTCAAGAGCTGTTCGTGAGCTCTGTTCCGTCCATGCCCAGAGCCTGTTCTTCCTTTTTCCTTCCCTGATAGCTCTGTTCCGTGGCATATGTGAGAAGTCCGTGGGTTCATCCTCTGTTCGTGTCTTGGAGGCTCCGTTCGTTGGCTCGGGAGGCGCATGCAGAAGAGGAACAAAGACTCCATCCCATCTTTGGTTTGGTGTAGAGAGAATTTATTGCTTTCTTATTGCCTTCTTAATGTCATGACTTTTTAATTTATATGAAATAAAGTTTCTATTCATGTTTAATTGTTATTAAATTATATTTAAGTGAAAATAATTTTAGACTGATCTATACTTAAAAGGGACGGGCCGTGATCTACGGGTACGAGTCGTGCTCTTATAAGATAGACCATATCTTATTATTTTGCACTACTAATTATCTACTTAGTTATCTATTTAGTTAGATTTATAAAATTATTTCAAGATAATCGCTAAAGTCCCTATGGAATCGATCCCCTACTCTCTCGCTATTCTAATAGTGAAATTAAGGTGTTTTAATCATTGCGCTATGACACGCATCAGATTTTTGGCGCCGTTGCCGGAGACTTAAGTATGTTATTTTTTAAAAAAAATAAAAATAAAAAAATTATTATAAAAATTAAAAAAAATATAAAAATATAAAAAAATTAGATTAATTTTCTCTTAATTTTGAATAGTTATTGTGTCTTTATTTTATTTCTTTAATTGTTAGAATTGCATATTTTCTTTTAACATTAAAAAAAATTATTACTTTCCTTTTTACCACAAATCCAATTTTAACCTAATCAAATTTTCCTTTTAATTAACTTACCTAAAAAAAAAGAAAGAAAACCCTAAGATACCTTCCATAAAACATAATTAATTTAAGGTAACAAAATAATTTTTTTTAAAAAAATAATAAAATATAAAACAAAATAATTATTTCTATGCTATAGATTGACTTAGGTGGATTTATTTTCTGCAAAACTCAAAATTCTTCCATTGACATCTCATAATTTATTAGAAAATTAGAAACCTAATCACAAAAATCTAAAAAAATAATTAAATAATTAAATTAATTTTGTTTGATAATTTTAAGAGTTGGACATCTGTTTGTTGCATAGCATTTTCATAATTAACTTTAAGGGCACAAACTCGTAATCAAGATAAGGTGGGGATTTCATCACCCTTTCTTAGCCCACAAACTACATCCTTCATTTTGCATTAACCCAAACCTTTAACTCTAAAATTAATTAGACATCAGCCCCTAAGGAACTCGAGCTCAATAGGACAAGGCACCAAAAGAGTTGGATTGGGTCGAGATTGACTGCTTAACTGGTGTCTAGAAAAGGAAAGGAAAGTGGTTACTTAATTGGTTCCGTTCACTTACCTAGTAAGCAACGGAGGGACCCCCACTGACCTTATCTTCAACTGGCTAGTTAATCAGCTAATTTTTGACTTGGAGGGCTCCAAGGCGGTCTTCGAAGTTAGGAGCTGTCTAGATCTAGGGTAAACCTATAGTAGAGAGTCTAATATTTGTTAACTTGATTGCAAAAAAAATTCTTAAACCCTAATTAAATTATTCTTAGTTCTAAGAATCTTTTAGGGTATTTTCTTTAGAATCTCCCTCTTTTTCTTCTATTAAAAAAACTGTTTGCTTTAGAATCATTATTAGGGTGTATGCTTGGTCGCCGATCGTTGCAACCCAACCTTATACCCTTAGATCCTGAGATAGAAAGAACTATTAGAGCAAACAGACTCAGAATTATGGATCATAATAATGAAAATAATCAACCACGGCAGTTAAAAGAGTATTTCACTCCTTCAAGGTATACCTACTCTCCCTGCATTCAAGTGCCTCCAGTAGAGGCTGTCCAATATGAAATTAAGTCAAGTATAATCCAAATGTTACCATCTTTCTATGGACTTACAAATGAGAATCCCTACAAACACTTAGATGAATTCTTGGAAATTTGCTCAACTGTCAAGATTCAAAATTTCTCAGATGATGCACTTAGGCTTAAGTTATTCCCTTTTTTCCTAAAAGATAAAGCCAAATATTGGTTAAATTCAATAGACACTGTTATAATTTCAACTTGGGATCATCTTCAAAGAGAATTTCTTAAGAAATATTTTCCTATAGGAAAAACGAATCAAATCAGAAAAGCCATAACAAGTTTTTCCCAAACAGATGGAGAAATGTTCCATAAGACATGGGAGAGATTCAAAGAACTGATTAGAAAATGTCCACATCATGCTATACCCAAATGGCAACTGGTTCAGTGCTTTTATGATGGTTTATCAGAAAAGCACCGCAAATGGTTGATGCTTCATGTGGTGGGACATTTATGTTAAAAAATGAACATGAAGCTTGGCAACTCTTTGAGACATTGAGTGAGAATTCATTACATCATATGTCAGTTGCTCGTCGAGACCCTTCCGTAGAACCTAAAAGAGGTGGAATATATGAAAGAGGTCATTCTACAGATATCTATACTAAGGTAGATGAATTATCCCATAAACTTGATCGGATTCTACAAGTTGGAAACATCTCTTCCCCATCTACTCAATTACATGAGGTCTGCATAATTTGTTCGAGTCCAACCCATTCTATAGGTGAATGTCCAGCTGCATACCAATTTCCTGAACTTGTTCAAGAGCAAGCCCACCAAGCCCAAACCCGATTAGCTCCTAGAACAGGAAATGATCCATTTTCAAATACTTACAATCCTGGCTGGCGAAATCATCCAAATTTTTCTTGGAAACCTCAACCTGTAGCCAATTCATCGATCAGACCTAATTATCAAGAAACCAATTTTAGAAGCATGCCATATTCACAATATCCAAACATCCACAACCTCCACCGAATAATCAGCCTACTTTTGAAGACAAAGTGTTACAAGCATTGAAAGGGCTAGAAATGAATACTAAATCCTTCACTCCCACACACAATCTATTGCAAAACTAGAAACTCAGATAGGTCAATTAGCCACAGCATTCAGTAGAAGGGAGGAGGGTAAGTTACCTAGTCAGCCTATCGATAACCCAAAAGGACAATTCATGGCTGAAGGTTCCAATAGTCCTGACAAATCTCCAGAACATGCTAAATCAGTCATGACTCTCAGAAGTGGAAAAGCATTGAACCCACCTGAACCACCCAGAAATTAGAAGTGGCTAAACCAGAAAGAGAAGAAATGAAGAAGAAAAGGAATTCAATGATCAAGCAATCATACCTAAAGCCCCATTCCCTAGTGCTTTAGAATCTCCTTTTCCTTCAGATAAGAAGAATATAAAAATGAATGAGATGCTTGAGTTATTTAAGCAAGTACAAATAAACTTACCTCTTCTCGATGCTATCAAGCAAGTTCCGGCTTATGCCAAATTTTTGAAGGATCTATGCACACAAAACGGAAAGCCAAGACACAAATACCAAAAAAGATCCATTGACTGAGCAAGTCAGCTCAGTTGTTCAGCAAATAACCCCACCCAAATTAAAAGATCCTGGTACCCCGATTATATCATGTGTCATAGGAAACTTCACAATCAAGAAAGCATTATTAGATTTGGGTGCGAGTGTAAACCTTCTCCCAAGTTCAGTATATGAGTTATTCGGATTTGGAGAGTTGAAACCCACGACAGTAACACTACAATTGGCAGATAGATCAGTCAAAGAACCTCGTGGAATATTGGAAGATGTATTAGTAAAGGTGGATGAATTCTATTTTCCTGTCGACTTCCTTGTGTTGGATATGGAATCTAGTGGTAATCCTAACCAAATTCCCATCATCCTTGGAAGACCTTTTCTAGCTACCGCTAATGCATGCATAAATTGTAGAACAGGTGTGATGGATGTATCTTTTGGAAACAAGAAGATGAGATTAAATATTTTTAATGCTTCCCAAGGACCACCTGTGTATGATTTAAATGAAGTAAACATGATAGAGGAAGTAGTAGATAAGAAATTCCAAAGTTTGATTGATTCGGATCCTTTACAAACATGTCTTACACATTTTGGAATAGATGACTTTGATATTGATGAGTATACCAAAGAGATAAACATGTTATTAGAACCACCTAAGTTTGACACCATCCCTCCTTGGACTATAAAATATGAACCACTTCCAACTAAACCAAACCCTTTAATACCATCCTTGGAAGAACCACCCCAACTAGAATTGAAACCTCTTCCAGATGACTTAAAATATTCATTCCTTGGACCCAATGATACCCTTCCAGTAATCATTGCATCTACCCTAACCTCTGAGCAAGAAGATAAATTGGTAGATGTACTTAAAGAACATAAAGAGGCAATTGGATGGACAATAGCTGATATTAAGGGAATTGACCCTTCCGTTTGCATGCACCATATTCATAGTGAAATTGAAGCCAAACCACATAGAGACATGCAACGAAGGCTAAATCCGAACATGAGGGATGTTGTTAAGAAAGAAGTAGTAAAATGGCTTGATGCTGGTATCATTTATCCAATTTCAGATAGCCAATGGGTCAGTCCAATCCAAGTAGTACCTAAAAAATCGGTATTACCGTGATTAAAAATGAAAAGGGCGAATCAATTCCTACTCGCACATCAACTAGTTGGAGAGTGTGTATAGATTATCAAAAGTTGAATGCCGTGACTAGGAAAGACCACTTTCCTTTGCCTTTTATCGATCAAATTCTAGAACGAGATGGATATTCAGGATACAATCAAGTCCCAGTATTTCCTGCAGATCAAGAAAAGACCACCTTCACTTGTCCCTTTGGAACATTTGCCTTTAGACGTATGCCATTTGGTCTTTGTAATGCACCAGCCACGTTTCAACGATGTATGTTGGCCATATTTTCTGATATGATTGGTCAATTTTTGGAAGTATTTATGGATGATTTTTTAGTTTTTGGTGCATCATTTGATAGCTGCCTCGAGAACTTAACTAAGGTACTGAAACGATGTATGGAAATGAATTTAGTCCTAAGTTGGGAGAAGAGCCATTTTATGGTTCGTGAGGGAATTGTGCTTGGACACATTGTTTCAGAGCGAGGTATTGAGGTTGATAAAGCCAAGGTTGAATTGATCTCAAATCTACCACCCCCAACCTCAGTTAAACAAGTACGATCTTTCCTTGGTCATGCTGGTTTTTATAGACATTTCATCAAAGATTTCAGTAAAATTTCTCGACCATTATGTAATTTGTTGACCAAAGATAGTTCTTTTAATTTTGATAAAGATTGTCTAACAGCCTATAACATCCTTCGAACTGCTTTGACCACTGCACCAATTATCAAGCCCCCAGATTGGACCATACCTTTCGAAATCATGTGTGATGCTTCTGATTATGCTGTAGGGCAGTTCTAGGACAGAAACTCAATCGAGAACCCATGTAATTTATTATGCTAGCAAAACTCTTTCAGATGCACAAATGAACTATACTACCACTGAAAAAGAATTACTAGCAGTTGTGTTTGCCCTAGAAAAGTTTAGATCATATCTGTTAGGGTCTAAGGTTTTAGTTTATTCAGATCATGCAGCATTGAGGCATCTTATATCAAAAAAGGATACAAAACCCAGACTAATTAGATGGATCCTCTACTACAAGAATTTGATCTAGAAATCTTAGATAAGAAGGGTTCTGAAAATATGGTAGCAGATCATATCTCTAGGATCTCAGTAGAATACAATAAAGAAATAATCAGAGATAAGTTTCCTGATGAGCAATTGTTCTCAATTTCCCATAGCAGTCTTCCCTGGTTTGCCCACATTGTGAATTATTTGGCAACAGGAAAAGTACCTTCCCACTGGACAAAACAAGAAAAAGATAGATTTTTCTCACAAGTCAAATATTACTTTTGGGAAGACCCTGAATTATTTAAGTACTGTTCAGATCAGGTGATTAGGCGATGTGTTCCCGAGAGTGAATTCAAAAGTATACTTAACTTCTGTCATTCTCTTGCCTGTGGAGGACATTTTAGTGGAAAGAAAACTGCAGCAAAGGTACTGCAAAGTGGGTTTTATTGGCCAACTCTTTTTAAAGATGCACATGAATTTAGCCGTAATTGTCTCCAATGTCAACAAACAGGAAATATATCTCGAAAAGACATGATGCCCCTAAACCCTATCTTGGTTGTAGAAATTTTTGATGTATGGGGTATTGATTTTATGGGCCCATTTCCTTCCTCTTTTGGATTCGAATACATTCTAGTGGCGTTGATTATGTGTCAAAATGGATTGAAGCCATGGCAACTCGAACCAATGACCATAAAGTTGTAATCAAGTTTATTCAGCATAATATCCTTAGTCGTTTTGGATGCCCAAGGGCTATAATTAGTGATGGGGGTACACATTTCACGAATAGACACTTTGAAGGATTAATGAACAAATATGGAATTACTCATAAGGTAGCTACACCTTATCATCCCCAAACTAGTGGCCAAGTTGAAATATCAAATAGAGAAATTAAAAATATCCTTGAGAAAACGGTGAGACCTGATAGGAAAGATTGGTCAGAACGTTTGGATGATGCATTATGGGCTTATCGTACTGCATTTAAAACTCCCATAGGAATGTCTCCTTACAGGCTCGTATTTGGAAAAGCCTATCATTTACCTGTAGAATTAGAACACCGTGCATTTTGGGCTATCAAGCAATTTAATTATGATATGAAAAATGCAGGTGTCAATAGAAAACTCCAATTGAATGAGTTAGAAGAGCTACGAAATGAGGCATATGAAAGCTCAAAAATTTATAAAGAACGAACCAAGCATATCATGACAAATTTATTAGTAGAAATTTTTTGAACCAAATCAAAAAGTATGGCTTTACAATTCAAGATTACATCTTTTCCCTGGAAAACTTCGTTCACGATGGAATGGACCTTTTATAGTAACTCAAGTATTTCCCCATGGAGCTGTAGAGCTTAAAGACCCCAAGCAAAAATACATTCAAAGTAAATGGCCAACGTTTGAAACCATATATAGAAGAAATTAATGATGGAGAAATTGTTGAATCAATTGATCTTGTGAACCCAACATTATCATAATAAGTAGCAGGCAACCCAGTTTATTAGTTATTTTTAACTTTTTGTTCTTTTAGTGTGTTCTTTTAGTATGACCAGAGAAGAGCAACAGAAGCAGATTGAAAGAAGATGGCAACAATGAAACTCCAACCTTCAAATACTCTACCAGGTAGTATCTTTCCTTGAAATTAATTTTTTTCTTCCATTAGGGACAATGGAAATTAAGTTGGGGGGAGGAAAAAGAATAAGTAAATCCTCGAGTAAAACTATAATCAGATGTGTGTACCAAATTCTGTCTCGATTTGAAGTTAATCAAGCAGTCTATTAATGAATTAATGGTTAGATTATTTTTGAAATACTGAGGAATAAATTATTAAGAAAACCTAATAAAAGGTAGGGTTTAGCCCAGAATAATTTTTAGAATAATTTCAGACCCTCCTGACCACTGATCTTAATAGTACAATCTACTTAATAAGGGTATGGGTGAAAATGTTATTCAAGAAAAGAAAAAAAAAAGAAAAAAAATCTCTCTTAAAGTTAATAGATTAGGTTCTTAGCATTTTTCACTGAGTAACCGGGCCCGTCACCTAAGAAAGTGATGTTGTTCGCGTAAAAAGGTGGGAATGTAAAAGAACCTAAATAGAGTCAGTCCTACCTAAAGCCTTTTTAACTCGAGTAAGTAAGTCCGAGGGGTGTTTTACACCTAATGCCCTAAAACCAATTGGTTTGGGAGCCATTGGCCTAAAGCTCGCTACAAGGGTTAATTAGAAAGCAAGGGGTTAGGACATTGCACTGACTTTACATATAAATAAATAAATAAAAAGAACCAAATTACAAAAAACACTACACCCAACCCAAATTAAGTTAGAAGACTTAATTAGAGAAGTGGAAAGTTGGTGAAGAAAGACTTCTATAAATTCTTATGGACTACACTTTATCACTAATTGGGTAAACTTAATAATCCAATGAAGTACCTCCCTTATGATCTAACCAAAATTTTAAGAAGAACTGTAAGATAACTATCAATTCTTGGACTAGCTTGGTACATATTTCTAAATTTCTTATTTGCTCGAGGATGAGTAAGATTCAAGTTGGGGGGAGTGATAAACGCATAAATAATTATCATTAAACCTATTAATTAATAATTTAACGTATCTATTATTATTTAATATTTTAATATTTTATATAATATTTTAGATAAAACCTTATCAATTTAAAGAGCTCGATTTTAGGGATTTAACGACGCAAATGGCACTCAAATCGGATTTAAGATGAGCTCGGAATTGATTTTATAAGGATTTAGCATGGATTTCAAAGCAAAAACGGCAAACACGTTGCCGACTTCATCGTCTTCTCAGCCGTTTTTCTTTATTTTCATCCGATTCTTCTCTTAATTAATTCTAACCATTTCCTCCACCAATTAAGGAATAGATTAGATTGGAAGTTATCAAATTGAGAGAATTAAATTCCTTTAGAAGGAATTTGAATTTTATTAAGGATTTATCCAGATTTTCTTCATTATTTTGGTGGCTTCGCATCCTCTATTTTGGCACAGCCGCGTCCTCTGTTTTGCAACGCCGCATCTTCACCGCGTCTACGCTTCTACAAATAGCACCAGAGGGAGGAGGGAAGTCCATCCAGCGCGCTGCATCCAGGAGATCCATCAAGAGTCGTTCATGAGCTCTGTTCCGTCCATGCCCAGAGCCTGTTCTTCCTTTTTCCTTCCCTGATAGCTCTGTTCCGTGGCATATGTGAGAAGTCCGTGGGTTCATCTCTGTTCGTGTCTTGGAGGCTCCGTTCGTTGGCTCGGGAGGCGCATGCAGAAGAGGAACAAAGACTCCATCCATCTTTGGTTTGGTGTAGAGAGAATTTATTGCTTTCTTATTGCCTTCTTAATGTCATGACTTTTTAATTTATATGAAATAAAGTTTTATTCATGTTTAATTGTTGTTAAATTATATTTAAGTGAAAATAATTTTAGACTGATCTATACTTAAAAGGGACGGGCCGTGATCTACGGGTACGAGTCGTGCTCTTATAAGATAGACCATATCTTATTATTTTGCACTACTAATTATCTACTTAGTTATCTATTTAGTTAATTTATAAAATTATTTCAAGATAATCGCTAAAGTCCCTGTGGAATCGATCCCTTACTCTCGCTATTCTAATAGTGAAATTAAGGTGTTTTAATCATTGTGCTACGACACGCATCATAGGGGCAGTATGATTCGCCCATTAGTTCGCACATAAATCAAAGATGGAGCCATGCTAAACTATTGACTATGAAGTGATACTCACCGCGAGGATCGACGGGGCTCTATCCGGCCGCGAAGAGAGCGTCCTTCGATAGGAGAACACTGGCTAGGAGCGCCCGACTACCGCGCAACACGATCAGATCCCTTTTCTCTGACTCGGTTAACTCCGGGTGCGCTTCTGGATCCTTCACGTACTGCCCCCATACCTGAGGGAAATCGAACCAATATTCCCCTCGACTATGAAGAATCGCGACTTTCACTCCTTTATCGACGATGAGTTATCCAATATCATCTTGAAGGATTTCCGAGGGCCGATGTAAGGCCATTCTGAGGCCCTCCCGGAAACCAGATTGAAACACACCCTGAATATCGAAAGGGTCGCGGTCATCCCGAGGCGTTTGCACAACGAGATAAACCCGATGAGGTTGCGCCAACTGTTGGGAGCCACCATGGTGAAGCATATGTTGTAGAACTTCATCACCTCCCGCACCAACGGATGAAGAGGGAACCGGAGACCTGCCCTCAAACTTTCCTCATAGCAGAACGCCCCATCCCCTAATCGGATGTCACCCTGTCCTCAGCCGTCGGAAGCAACAAGACAACATCCTGGGGGATCTTGTACAGGTGGCATATCCGTTCCAAATCCGCCAAGGTCACCTCCGAAGCCTGATCACTTGGGCTCACCATATCTTCAATCGCAGGAGATGCTGAGCAAGATCGCAGTAAAAACGGGAAGACGAAGTTCTCTAAGGGAAAGCGAAAAGGGCACTATGAATAGAGATAGCGCCGCCACGACTCCGTTTTTCCAAGTGAAACCGCCTCAGGGTGAGGGAGAAGCGTCTCAACCTAGGCATCCGGAACCGCCACTACGGGCACCGTGAAAATCGAGATTTCCCATGCGGTGCTTCCCAAGCCATTACCTTCGCCCCTAAGGAATGACAATCCACCTCGAAAAAGCAAAGCGGCCCACCGCATTAATTAGGGCATCATTGCATGGGCTGTCAATTAGATGTCCCCTCGTTCGCAGTGCGCCACCCAAGTTTACACTCCCTACGCCCGAACCTACACTTCGAACTAGGGAGTGGGAGGCATGTGTTGAGGGGTAAAATCGCCATTGCATTGATGACTGTGCGAAGGGGCTAAGATCAGCCCCATCCCCTCGCCCGCTACGTTACGCCTATGAAGAACGAGCCAACTAATGTGGTCCAGCGGGCCGAGCAACTTATAGCTCGGTTCTACCGAGCCACCCATAGCTCGGCTCTCCCCGAGCTTCCCATAACTCGGCTCTCCCCCGAGCTTCTCATAGCTTGGTTTCCCCCGAGCTTCCATAACTCGGTTTCCCCCGAGCTTCCCATAGCTCGGCCTCCTCCGAGCTTCCATAGCTCGGCTCTCCCCCGAGCTTCCATAGCTCGGCCTCCCCCGAGCTTTCCATAGCTCGGCTTTCGAGCAATCCATGACTCGATACTCACCTCCGTGGAACCCGACGCGGGAGAGCCTAGGCCTATCGTAACAGAATCCCAAACAAAGAATCATATTGAGGAGTAGTCTAGGATCTAGAATGACGGCCTAGGACCTACGCACTCATCAGATCTCAGGCCATCAGGGGACCCTCCCAGCCATTGATCCTTTAACAAACAAGATACGGATCCCACCGGCTTCATAATAGCTTGATTCGAATCCCAACAACCTTCGAACCTTCCAGAAGGCGCTCAAGATCCAGGTGATTGCCTATAAATGCGACATTCCCAGATTCTCTCAGGTATGCGCTGACAGCCCCTGGCTCACTCTCACTCTCTCTCTCTTCTCTCTGCTCGTCGGTGCTCCCTGGAGCTTCCGATTGGCTGCCCCTGGAAGGACTCCCCAGAGTGATCCTTTTTTCCATTTTTGTTGATTGCCGATCCCCGCTGACTTGAGCGTCGGAGGGTCTTCCGCAGAGGGCCACCCCTAACGCCTCTTGCTGAGGACTTCTTTGCAGGTCCGCCCAGAGGAAGCCCAGATCAGAAGACCGGCCACGTCCGAATCAGAGGAAGATCTCGATGGCAACCGTGTGCATTATCTGTATCATTTTGCAATGCATAAAAAAAATTATTTAAAAAAAAAATTTATTTCATGCATTGCGTAAAAGCATGTGCATGACGCATGATGATTGGCCGTGAACAAAAAGCTTTTCAAAATTTAAATTAGGGTTAGTAGTACGGACCAGGCCTGCTTAAAGTTGTGCATAACGTAAGCCCAGCTTGGCTCCGGTGGATTAGCGAGTTTAGATTTGGGTCGTCCCGAGATGGGCGGGACGGGATCCATGGTCGGTTGGCTTTGAGATTCACAAGCCACGTATGATGCAGGTTAGCCGCCGTGTGGGAATCTCAAAGCTGACAGTGGAAACTCCCCATTCGTGGTGACGATAAATTTGATTGCTTTTCCGTTCGGGATGCTCATGGTCGGACGTGTGATGTCAGGGAGCTTCTATTCGCACTGCAAAAATTGCTCACCGCACGCCCCACCCCCAAAAGAAAAAAAAAAAAAAAACCTTAATTTGCCCTGCTAGGTAATAAACATTATATCCTTAATTTGTGGAATTAAGGCCTTTTATTCGATCTGTACGACCAAACAGGATTGAGCAAAAAGTCAAATAGAATAAATTTAAATAATAATAATAATAATAATAATAATAATAAATAGAGATTACGATGAGGTTGATAAGAAAAGGTTAGAGAGAAATTTAATTTAAAAGTTTTTTTAATTATAATCATCATTTTATCTCTTATCTGATGGAAAAAAGATCGAGTGGAAAGATGCTTTGCTACTTGCTATCGAGAGAAAATGAAGCTGAATGCTGCCGTTGCTTACTATCGGAAAGGAAGAAAAGTCAGAGTTGGACACTTGCTACCACTTGCCACTGTAGAAAGAAAAGGAAAGAGAAGATGAGGGGAGCCGTCGGGTGAGGTAAGAAAGAGAGGTAGTTTAAAATTTTTTTTTCTTTGAGATATAGAGAAAAAATTACCCTTCACACCTTGAAATTTAAAAACTTTTAAAAAATTTAAAAATATGAAAGCAATTTTTGTAGTGAGAATAGAAGTACCCGCGATGTCATAGATGAGAGAAGCGTGCCAACACTCTTAACTATATACTAAAAAATAAATATTAATATAAATATAAAAAACCTAAATAATATTTTATATTTATTTATTTTAGATAATTTTAGACTGCAAAAAAAAGATACCAAAGCAAATCCAATTTATGACCCATGCAATAAAGTAGAAGAATATTGCAAATAGTTTCTTTTCGGACTAAAGTACAAGCTGGTCATAATGTTTGTAATTTGGATTAGATCGGCTGAATTTGGATTTGATCTTTAGTTTAGCAAATATGGGAGAACTTAAATGGAGAAGTATCTAAGAGTTTATATTGGTGAATATTTAGTCTTATAAATGGCATTGAGAAGATCTTTGCTGCTTGAACAAGATTAAAAAAAAAAAAATTGTATATTATAATATATTTTCACTGGTCCTTTGGGATGAGGTTTAAGTTGTGACAAAGCTTTGATATCATTAATGTCACGGACCGACTCATTAATTGGAACGAATACGTGACAACAGGAATCTAGATGAGATAAAGTCATAAGTCTACATAAATCTAGATGAGATGTAGCAATGAATTATTTAATTACTTTTGTTTCTTTAGAAAAATTCAATGCAGGACCATGCATAGGTCAAACCTTCAAATGTCTATCAATTGCCAAAATTATTGATAAACATAAGAAAATAAAACATCAGAGAGAGAGAGAGAGAGAGAGAGAGAGAGAGAGATTTAAAAATATTTAAGTTTGAGATGTGATAGTAAAAATCTAGGTAAGATGTGATGATGATGTTTTTTTTTTTAGTATAGACAGGTGATCACACCATTCTAGCATGAGTCAATCATGAGAGGTCAAAAATAAAATTTATTTTAGTACAATAGGATATGAGTCTCCCTGCTTCCAACTCCATAATCCAGAGTGATGGGCCACTGAAGCTGCAACTCAGTTAGTCGCTAAGTTTGCTTTTCGATAGACATATTGAATCTGGATCCCGTGTGAATCTTAGAGGATAAACCAAATATTTTGGATTAAGAGATTGATTGGTAAGTGGTCGCACAGATCCTGTCTGACCCATTGAATGACAGTGAAAGAATCTTTCTCAATAGTGAGATTGCGAGCTTCAAGAATATGAGTGATATAGAAGATGCCAGTCATGCCGTATAAATTGGATCAATGTCATAGGTAACTCTCTCAAAGGCTTGTTGAGATGCATTAAATTGGGTCAATGTCATAGGTAACTATCAAAGGTTAAGTTAGGTTGACTTGTGGGGTAAGGAAGAGAAAAATAAGAGATGGGATAAATGATTAAAAAAAAAGATTAAACCTTCAGATGTCTATACTCAACTGAATTTATCTAAGCCTTTTCTTAAATACATAGAGTTGGACACATGAATTTGTTTCCTTCACTCTGCTTTCAAGATCAAGCTGAATTTAAATTACAAATAGTTATGTTTTTTTAATTATTTATGTCAATATTAATTTAGATCTATCTTTATCTTTATCTTTATTATGGATTATTAAAAAATATTTTTTAATTAAAGCATCTAAAGGTTAACGATATATGTATAAAACCTTTGGATGCCTATCAATTGCCTAAATTGCTAACGTATACATATAAGAATATAAAGCATGATCAAAAAAGTTTCCTGAGAAAGTTTTGATATAATTAAAGACACGTGTACAGTGCAACTCATGAGTTAAGACGTAGTAATGAATTTATATTTATTTAACTATTTTTTTTAAAAAAATCTATGTAATATCACGCATAGGTCAAACCTTGAAAGGCCTACCTATTGTCAGAAATATTAATATAAATATAAGTGAATAAAACATCTTCAAAAGAGAGAGGGAAGAATTTTTTAAAAAAATATTTAATTTGGATATTATGAAAATGATGTATTGCTGGAATGTATATCTCAATTGTACCATGGTTGTGAAGTGCAAAATAATATAAAATTAGAAATAAATATAATGTTATAGTAAATACATCTTATAATAAAAGTAATTTTGACATCCATCCTTTTTCTAAGGGTGAGAAACTAATCTCCAACCCCAACCCCAATCCCAAGTTTTCTCTATAGCCAGTGTCAGTGAATATCAAACCTCTTCTTATAAGAGGACTAGTAATGTTTTGAATGATTTCGATAGAATTATGGTTGATGAAATTTACAAAGTAAAATGTAGAAAATGTGCAAAACTTTATAATTGTACTAATACTGAGGGAACAGGGCATTTAAAAAGACATCAAGAGACTCATAGGATGCATGATTCCCGTCAGCAAAGTATCCTTAATATACAAGAGGGATGACTTGTAGGTAATTTTGCATATAACTATAAAAATCAAGGAAATTACTTGTAAGATAGATAATTTAGGATGAATTACCTTTTAGTTTATGTGAATCTTATAATTTTGAACATTATGTTTAATTAGGCCTACAACCTGCTTATAGAAAAACTTGTAGGCGTACATTTAGAAGAGTGGCTATAACAAACCTTTTAGCAATGAAATAAAGTTTTATTGAAATGCTTTCAAATTTAAATGCTAGAATTTCTTTAAGCATATGTAGTAGTAATTGTTTTATTGCTATTACGCTCATTATATTGATAATAATTGGCAACTAAATAAATGAATTCTTGCTTTTTGTGCTTTTAAGGACAATAAATTTCAAATGATATTTATCAAATTATATGCTCAATAATATTAATAATAAAATAATATCTATTACTTTTGATAATGCATCTAATAATAATTCTGTTGTTGTATTATTAAATGACTCTTTGCATCACATTTTAAATGAATAATTATTTCATATTAGATGTGTATATCATATATTAAATTTTTCTGTTCAATTTGGTATGGACATAATTCAAGAGGTTATTTCAAAAATTAAAAATGCAGTTTTTTTTATTCATACTTCAAGAGCAAGACTTCAAAATTTAAATAATTATGTGTAGATCATGGTAAACATTTTAAAAAATTTAAACTTGATGCAATTACTCATTGGAATAGTACCTATACCATGATACATGATGCATATCCATATAAGAACTTATTAAGTGCTTATATTAATGATTATGGATTAGGATTTATATTGACTGAAATTGATTGGAATCAATGTAAAATTTTAGAAGTTTTTTTGGTTACTTTTTATGATGCTACAAATGTTCTTTCTGGTATTTATTATCCAACTTCTTGTTCATTTTTATAAAAAGTATATGTAATTAGTAAAAATTTAAAAATATAGAAATGATGATGTGTTAATGCCTATTATACATCATATGGAAACTAAATGGAATGAATATTGGAATAGGATATGTCCTTTGCATATCTTAGCTGCTATTTTTGATCCTAGAGTTAAATTAAATAGTTTAAATATTTTAATTGATGAATATTGTGAAAACATGAATCAAAATCTTGAACTGCTAAAGATGAGATAACACGACTTCTTAATGATATTTATGCTTTATATGATGACAAAATTTTAGGGGTGGCAATCGTGTCGTGTTGTGTCGTGTCCAGGTCATGTCATATTTTGGTCGGGTTGAAAACACATCAATCCAAATACGACCTATGAGTTAAACGGGTTAGGTAATTTGGACACGAACACGATCTGACTCAAAACATGACTAACCTGACACGACCTGTGACCCGAGATTTATACAGGTCGTGTTTACGTTAACACGACCCAACCCAACCTGACATTCTTTTTTTTTAAGAAAAAATATTTATAAGTAAATGAGAGCTTTACAAGAAACAAAGAAGAAAGCCAAATTTTGGCTTTAAACCTTCAAGACAAACAATTGATTTACTCATTAAACAAAAAAAACTAAATTTACAAGTACAATGCATGGCAGTCCCTGTATGCAACAAAACTGCTAGATGCAAGCAATCTGGTTTCAACACTTGAATACAATAGCTATTCAATCCCATGCCTTTGATCATAAACCACAACCCTTTTCAATCTAGCAGAAGGCATTAAAATCAACCCAACATAACATAACAAAAAAAAAAACAAAAAATTAAACCTGTTTTACATTAAACAAAGACATTAAAACATCACAACTATCCCAAAACAAATACAAATCTCCACAATATTACAACTATTCAAAAAGTTTTACAAATATCCCAAAGCAATATTACAAGTATCTTTCAAATCCTCTTCATCTCCTAAATTTGGCCAACATCCTGCCAAAAATATATTAAGCTTTTAACCCCAATAAATATAGAATGATTATTGTGACAAAAAATAAAAACAAACACATAAGATTGAGAAGAAGAGTTGGATTTTATGACTCACACACATCAACAATCAAGATCCACAATAACATTTGAACATTGCACCGACACATCCTCCTCATTTCTGTTCAAAGTCGGATTTATAACATCTTCTACTAACTCTTCCAATTGCACTTGTGAATTTTCTAAATGACAATACGGAAAGCATATAAATAAAAATTCAATATTTGTAAAAATAATTAAATATCACAGTCATCACAAATTATATTTATTACCTTTTTCTGCACATAACCAATCTCTAGTGCACATCAAAGCCTCAACAACGTGAGGCTTCAAAGCACTGCGATATTGGTCAAGAACCCGGCCACCAATACTAAAAGCTGATTCTAAAGCAACCGTAGAAATTGGAATAGTTAACACATCACGAGCCAGAATAGCAAGTTCCGGATAACGATACTGATGAGCTCTCCAATAATCAAGAACAAGAAGTTGTGTTTCTATGTCAACCCTAGGCTCATCCAAATACAATTGCAATTGACTTTTTTGTGTTTTAAGACCAGATGCATTGCTCTCAATGACAAATGCCTACATTATCAAAATCATAGACTTTCAAATCATATATAGACTATCAATAGTATTAATCTAATACAATAAAAACTATAAAACAAAAAGTTAAATACCTTCAAATCTAACACAGGTTGTATGTTCAAGATTGGCTCACAACAGGGAACAGTCGATGATTGAGATGAAGAGGTGACAACAGATTTGCAGCATTTGCTCATATACTCATCAAATAGAGAAAAAAGTTTGTCTCAAACATGAAAATACTCAAGAGAGCCTTCACCATAAAGCTTCTTATAGCACCACTCCATAAAGTCAAGTTTATAGCAAGGATCAAACACAATTGCAATGGCCAATATCACGCTATACTCAAACCAATGCTTCTCAAATTTTTCATACATTTGACAAGACATTCTTCTCATAAAAGTATCCAAACTTTGCATTTCTCTATTCAAAGTCAATTGAATACTAAAAACTTGCTGAAAGTACAAGTTTGATGTGGGTACTTGGAGCCAAAAAAGATAACAGTAGTATATAAAAGTTTTTTTAAACACATCTGAATCTTTTCAACTTTGATCCATCCTCTTGAGATGTGCAATGCTTAAAATTAGAATCCACAAGTTGCAAATGATAAAAGGCACGACGGTAGTAAACTGCACTTGCAAGCATCAAATATGTTGAGTTCCATCTAGTAGGAACTTCTTGCCTCAAACTTTTCTTGCTATCTAAAGATGTATGTGCAACACACTCTAAGAATTTTGTTTTCTTGCCTGAGAACCTTTTACATACTTGACACTCTCTCTGACTTTTTCCACAGCTAAATCTATTTCTTTCAACCCCTCTTGTACAATCAAGTTTAGAATATGAGCACAACACCGAATATGAAAAAACCCACCATCACCAACCAAAGCATCAATCAAATTAAGTTGATTCTTAGGCATATCAACCATGACATCATTTGCAGAAGCATTATCCAAAGTAATTGAAAACAATTTTTTCTCAACCCCCCATTTTGTCAACAAACCATAAATCAGGTCAGCTAGTGCAATGCCACTGTGTAGAGGAGGCATGTAAGAGAAATTCAGAATTCTTTTTGCAATACCCAATCATTGTCTATGAAATGTGCTGTGAGACTTAAATACCATCGATAGCAATAGATGTCCACAAATCAGAAGTCAAACTAATCCTGCCAGGTATGTCATGCAAGATAACAGACAACCTACACATCTCTTTTGCATGTAATTTAATATCAGCCTTAGCTGTGTTTCTTGTAATAAATTTGACATCTTTATTTAAGTAGCTAAAGATTTGTCTAACACATCCATACTCAATGAATTGAAAGGGCAAATCATGTCTAATTATTGCACGTATTAACATCTCTCAAAATTTTTCCTCGTTAAACTTCAAAGATCGTGCAGTAATAGACCCTTGACTTTGACTTAAAATTAACTAGCTCACATTACATTGTTTCAAACAAGTCTCTAAATAACGCCATAAATTTTCAGCTCCATACTTACTAGCAGCATTATACTCAATCTTACATTTGTTGCATTGTGCCTTTGTAATATTATCTTGATTTACATACTTTCTAAAATACCCCTATACCTCTGATGTGGAAGTACGTTGCCGCTTTTCATCATTCTTATTATCTCCACTTTCTGTATCTGGAGTAGCCACATTATATGCATTCTCAATATTGACATCCATAATCGGTTGACTACATGATGTATCCTCCATTTTCCTGGCAAGATTATTTGACAATTAGAAACCTAATGAACATTCAAAAAAATTCAAAAGTAAGTTAAAGATATAGCTAAAACAAATAAATACAAAAGAAGCTTAGATACTCAAGACTGGGTCCTTCTAGGAAGCTTAAATTTAATTCAGATCAGGTTTATGCTACTGGTATTCTCCATGGAACATATGGAAACAAAATAGCACATATGCAAAGAAAAGCACTTGTTAACAGTGGATATGGCCTTGGGTAGCTTAAATTTAATTCAGATCAGGTCGCTTGCTTTTATCTAGAGGCCTCGGTAGCGGTGACGGACGGATCATGGCGGCGTACATGCGGGCAAAGCGGGTGATGGACCCGCTCGACGACAAGGTGAAGGCCCGCATCTGCGGTGACGACCGGCACCGGATGACCGGCAACGCCAGCAGTGGGAGCAAGCACGATGCCCTCTCCGGCCTTGTCCACGCCTTCCTCGAGAGCAACGACCCCGACCCCGACCCCCATTTCGCCTCCGCCGCCTCCGATGGCAGCGAGGAGTCCGACTCCGATGGCGATACTCCACACAGAGAAAGAGACAGAGAAATAGCGAGAGACAGAGAGCAAACCTGGGGTTGGCAACTCCGGCAGAGGGAAGGAGGATGACGCTGGATGCTGGAGCTGGAGGCGGTGGGTTTGGAGTTTGGACTGGACGAAAATAAGAAAATGAAGTTAGGGTTGAAAAATACCTTATATAGTGGTGGGTCAATTCGGGTCAAAACAGGTCAGACGGGTTCGTGTCAACCCGATTAAATACACTGGTCAATTTGGGTCAATTCGGGTTAAGCGGTTGAACCCGAACATGACCCATTTAAATTTTGTGTTGGTGGGTCGTGTCATACACGGGTTTGTACCAAAAAATAGTTAACCCAAACCCATTTAATTCATGTCGTGTTCGTATCGAGTTATCATATCGTGTCAAAAATTGCCACCCCTACAAAATTTATGGATCTAGAATACCTGCTCAAAGCTTTGCTTCTTCTTCTATATTTCGTTCGTCATCTATTTTTTCATTCATTAGAAGGCACACACATGCTTCATCATTATCTTCTTCTTCATCTTCTTCATCTTAAGTAATGAATTAGAATTTATTTACAAAACGATCTTCATTATGCATATGATGAAGATCAAATAGAGAGTTTAGATGTATTAGTTTGGTGGAAGAGTGTTAGAAATTAATATCCTGTTATGTCTGTCATTGCACGGGATATTGAGCTGTGTCGATGTCTACAGTAGCATCGAAATTCGCTTTTAGTGCATATTAGCGTGTTTTGGATGAAAAGAGAAGTAGGATGACTGACGAGACAGTTGAGATGCTTCTCTGTTTCAAAGATTAGTTGGATGCTGAGGCGAGGCTTCAAGATAAAGATGGACATAACTTAACCAGTGAAGATGATGATGACACAAATACTACTGGTAAGTGAGTTATCTCTATTCTTATAATTGTATATATTTTTTAATTATTAAAGTGAGCCATCTCTATTTTTTTCTCCTTTCTTATTGTATTCTGAAAGATAGGCCTATCCCCCCTTCCTTCATGTACCGTTTTGATTTTAAATTAATAAACCAGTAGGGGTCTATGCCAAATCCTCCACCATTAAGGTGGTTTCATATTAATAAATTTCTTTATTTTCAATAAATTTTTAATTTATTAAAAAATATTTTTATAAAAAAATTTTATCAGGCTCTTATGGGCCGTGCCAGCCCACCCAGGCCCACATGGGCTGTGCCGGACCGGGCCGGGCCGACGGGCTATATTTTTTGAGTCTAACACGGCACGGCTTAATGGGCCGTGCCGATGGGCCATATTTTTCGAGCTCGGCACTGTATGGCTTAATGGGCCGTACCGGCACGATCGATGCCCAGCTCTAAAACATATTCATGGCTATTAAAATTGCATTTAATTAAAAATTTATATGAGTTGTTATATTAAATTAGGATTCAATTGAAAATATTAAATAATTTCATATATTTTTCATGTAATTATTTTTTAATTAATTATCACAAATTAAATGAGCACCCCCCAACGAAAGCAACATGGCTTGTCTCTCTTTTTTCTTTTTTGTTTTCCCGATCCATGAGCTTCGCACTGCATTTTAATATTGAAAGATCTCTTTTTTTTTTTTTTTTTTTTTTTCCAATCCAGGAGCTTCGTACTGCATTTTAATATTGAACTCATGATTAATATTTTTATATGTATTTAGAATTATATTTTTAAGAATATATTTTGTTTTTTTATAAATAAATTTTTTTTACAAAGAAATTCGTTGCAATTAAATGCATTCTAATAAATAATAATAGTAATAAATGTATCCTCTCCAAGTTAATTTGCTTTTTGGTGAGTTCGAGAACTATAGGAAGCTTATGAAACTTGTTGTCGTCAAATCATCTTCTTTGATAGTTAGAAAGTATTCGATCATCTTCTTCAGCAATTTTGGGATCTTTCGGTGGCCTCTCGAGTCTCGATCGGGAGCCTACAAAAAGTCCCTGAGATTGAAGATTCTGATGAAGATCCTTCGACACTCAAGTCAATGCTTTGAGCAACAACCATGAGTTTGAGGATAAGCTCGAAAGTCTTAGAGAGAGATACTCTATGTGAGCGTATATGTGGGCAACATATGTTTTACCTGATTGAAGATTTTTCTTACCCATTTAATGAAAGTTTGCAAAGTCTCTGACGTGACCGTCAAAACGTAGCTCGCAACGCAACTGAATGTTAGAGCATGCGCGGTAGGGCCAGAGTGGCCGTAATTGCATGATTTGTTCATTGCTTGGCATGTTAGGATTGACAGATTTTTTTAGACTTGAGCTATCGTTGTGGGATTTGCTGGGCCTGGGCAGCCGTTACAAGATTTGTCGGGCTTAAGAGGTCATCGCCATGTTGGCAGAATTTGTCAGACCTGAATAGTCAAAATTTGCCAAATTTATACCTCACGTCTCTACGGAGATTTTAGAACGTGAAAAGGTCGTACGACCAGCTCGAGCTATGGGGTCGTATAGGTGGGCCCCACGAAGGATCCTATTCGAATGATCAACTAGAGGTCTTATCTGGATGGTCGGGTTGGAACACTACTTGGGTGGCTGATTGGAGATCCTATCGGGATGGTTGAATCGGGGTCCTACTCAAATGGTCGATCAAAGAGTCTTATCTGAATGATTGATTGGAGGTACTATTCGGATGGCCGACTGAAGGATTCTACTCGAATGGTTAACCGGAGTTGCTCTGAAAGAGTGATCATCATCGTTGATTAGGTGTGGATCGATCAGCTTCATCAGATGATGAGTCTATCCGAAAGTATGATCTCTATCGTTAATTAGGTGTAGCTTCATCTGACCCATCAAAATTATTTTAAATCTTCACTGTTGTCCTTATATTTATTTTTTTTAATTTTTAAATTTTGATGAAAATTCATGCTTAACTTGCTCAACGAAGCACAGCAATAAAATAGAAGCATCCATCTTCGCCTCATCAACAAAGGCTCCATTCCATCCCTTCACCGTTTTATAGAGAAACTGTTGGCTATTAAGATATGGATAGATGCATGACCTGGTATTCAGCGCCACCCTTATTGAATGAGTTCAGTTTAGAAATTCTTGGCCTGACATATTTTCAATTTATTCCGTATTTGTTCCAAGCTGGCGTGATTGCAACATAGGCCACGTTTTTATCTTCACGGTTTATTTAAAACCAAACACCTATCACTAAAAGACAAAGGTCACACCCGTCGAGGTCCAGCTCTCACACGAGCAACGTAGCCCAAGCTTTATCTTCAACGTTTCAAAGTCAAACGCGTGTCACCAAAAGACAAAAATCACACCAATCGAGCCCAGGGCTCACACTAAATCAAACCTTTTTTTTTTCAAGCATACATCGAAGCACAAACCAATCCTAATCAAGAAAAAAACTTTGTGCACCGAAGAAGTCCAATTAATCTCACATAAGCAACATGGACCAAGCTTTATCTTCACTATTTCAAGTCAAACGCATATCATCAAAAGATAAAAATCACACCTACCGAGGCCAAGGCTCACACTAAAATCAAACATTTTTTCAAGCATACCATCAAAGTATAAACCAAACCCAATAAAAAAAAAAAAGACTTTGTGCACAAAGGAGTTCAAGTCTCACACGAAGCAACATGGACCAAGCTTTATCTTCACCATTTCAAGCCAAACGCATATCACCAAAAGAAAAAAATCACACCTGTCAATTTCCAGGGCTCACACTAAAATCAAACCTTTTTTTAAGCATACCATCAAAGTACAAATCAATTCTAACCAAGAATAAGACTTTATGTGCTTCCTCTTATGCAACGCAACCATCAACCATTAGCCGCGCGCTTATGCAAGTGCATGCACGCCCTACATGCATGCGTAAGGATGCACGATCAATGCACGCATCCAATACGCTGCTTTGTACGTCAGAGATGATGCACAAAGACTTTTTCCCTAATCAATGTTTGATTGATCGAGTTTTGGACAGCCCAAAATCATTTTCAGATTTTTAAAAGTAGAAAGTACATTTAAATAGTTTTACAATATTTAAGAAAATTTATAAAGATATTTTCTTATTATATAAAAATTGGTAAAAACTATAGGTAGAAAAGTTATTTGTAATATAATTATAATATAAAAAAATAAGATAACATAATGTTATAAAATACAATAATAATATGCAAATAATATTATTATACTACATAACACTATAATTTTGTAGTATTACTATGATAATATATTATGTTTTAAATTAATAATATTATTGTAGTTATAACATATTGTGTAACATAAAATGAGATATATAATAATATTATACAATAACAAAATATTATACATTATATAATATTATTATATTATTATAAAAATATATCACAATATCGTGATATTATTATATATAATAATGATGGTAATTTTGGCAATATATTATATAATTATTAAGTTATAGTCAGCTAATATATTATAATAATTTTATTATCATTATATTTTTCTTATATTATAATATTATGATATGATATATTTTAATATTATTATAAAATGTTATTATATTATAATATTATTAGAGTAATTTATAATATATTTTTTAATATATTAGAAGGTTGAAATATTATGTGATGTTTTTATTTTTTATTTTAAAAGCACTTTCTTAATTTAGTTATCAAATAGATATTAAAATCTCATAACACTTTAAAATATAATAAAAAGTTTTTTTTTAAAAAAAAAACTTTATTTTTAAAAGTTCTATTGCCAAAGCTAATTTATTTTCAAAAATTTTACTCCCAACAGCTCCATCAAATGGGGCCTAGACGTCCTCGCCACCCTCGTTACAAAGTCTCACCACAGCAAAGATCTCTGTCCCTAATTTACCTATCATTAAGCTGCTTGATGAAAAATCGAATTTATCCTTGTTAGATCGCTTCATTTTTACTTCTGTTAGGACTTCAAAGCCAATTCTAAAGAACTTGGTAATTAGTCAAAAAGTTTGCTGTTGCATTTCTCCCGGCGGCGATGATAGAGTGGTGTTTTATATATTTACGCTACGTGATTTGGTAAAACTTGAAAGGCTCGCTGCAATTTCACTCTCTTTTTTTATATATTTCGGCAAGCGTCGAGGTGAAGAAGAAGATAGAGGCGAAGCAGATCGAGCGGCTTTAAATAGCGAAGGCCAGGCTCAGAAGAAGTTGGCAGTCGCATAGAGTACTGGGAGAATGGAAGCCAAGCCATCATCATCATCATCAGAGGGAAGGCCTCATGCGGTTTGCCTCCCGATGGCAGCCCAAGGGCACATAAATCCTTTCCTTAAGCTGGCCAAGATCCTCCACTCCAGGGGCTTCTTCATCACCTTCGTCTTAACCGATTTCGACTACGCCCGCCTCCTGAAAGCCAGCGGCCCCTATGCCGTCAAGGGATCCGACGACTTCCGGTTCGAGACCATCCCCGACGGCCTCCCGTCGTCCAATCTCAACGGCAACCGGCACATACCCAGCCTGTGCGAGTCCCTCAGCAAGAATGGGTTGGTCCCCTTCCGTGATCTCCTGGTTAGGCTTAATAGCGCTGCAATGGGGCTCCGAGTCAGCCTTGTGATTTGGGATGGCATCCTGAGCTTCGGCCGGAAGGCCGCCGCCGAGCTCGGCATCCCTGACATCATGTTTTGGACTGCCAGCGCCAGTGGTTTGATGGGCTACCTCCATTACCCGCAGCTTATTGACAAAGGCTTGGCGCCACTGAAAGGTCTCTCTCTCTCTGCTGATTAATTATCTACTATTAAGAGCTAGGTCACAAAAAGTCTACCAACCCAATTGGTTGATTTAATTATCTAAAGCCTTTCATTTTTAGTTCTTATATATATATATATCTCGATTTGTCCTCTCTAACCATTCCAAGTAACTTGGGAAGCTAGATGAAGATTATTATATTTTGAAAGCATATTTTACTTGGTTTTTCTAGGTTGTAGCTACGATCTCATTTTGACTCTATGCCCCAACTCCTTGGCCTCTAGCTCAAAACCTTATGTAATAAGTTAAATAAAATAAAGGCAAAATTATATATATATCCTCAACGCTCAAACATTCTCTCAAATTCATTTTGATCCTCAAACTTCTACTTATCATAATTTTATTTTTCATATTTTAAGAATTATATATGCATCCTGATATCTCTTTATATGTAGTAGATCACTTTAAAAGTAAAGAAATAATTAATATGAATACATAGGCTATTATTTAAGCTCTGAGTAATTTGTCATATAGAATAAATGGTAACTTATATTTTTACACTATTAATTTACTATTCCATCGGTTTTAAATGATTCATGTAACAGAATATTGAAAATGTAATATTTTAAATTATGAGGGGGTAAGAGGTAACAACAGAAAGTTTTAGAAGTAAAATAGATTTGGAATGAAAGTTTAAGGGCTAAAAGTATATTTTAGCAGCCTAAAACAAGCAATCTCACTCAAAACCTGCATGGCCAAACAGCTACGATCCCTGGTTCATATGGCTTGCAAGCCCAATATTTTCCCCCTGGTTTCTGTCAACTTTAGCACGCTTGATATGTAGCTTCAAAAGATATTTACATGCAAGCCTTTGGATGTACTACCACACCATATTTACTGCAGTTTTTTTTTTTTACTGCGTAGAGGAGAGTTATCTCACCAATGGATTCCTTGACGCTCCCGTGGATTGGATCCCTGGCATGAGTGGCATGCGATTAAGAGATCTTCCGACACTGTTTCAGGTAACAGACCCGAACGACATCTTGTTTAACTTCGTGTTAAACGAGACAAGAGATGCTTTCAAGGCCTCTGCGATCATGATAAATACTTTCCAAGACTTGGAGCATGAACTTTTAGACGCATTGGGACGAATGCTGCCTCCCCTGTACACCGTCGGCTCTATATCCATGCTTTGCGAGCAGGTGTTCGACGATTCGTCCACACCTCAGCCATCGAATCTGTGGAGAGAGGACGCTAGGTGCATCGAGTGGTTGGATCGGAGGGATCCGAGATCCGTGGTGTACGTGAACTTTGGAAGCATCATAAACTTGTCCATGGAGTACCTGCTGGAGTTTGCCCGGGGAATTGCAAACAGTGATCATTACTTCTTATGGGTCGTCCGGTCCGACCTCGTCTCCGGCGACCGGGCCATCTTGCAGCAATACTTTATGGAAGAAACTAAGGGAAAGGGTTTGGTGGCGAGTTGGTGCCCACAAGTGGAAGTTCTCTTGCACCCTTCGGTTGGGGTGTTCTTGACGCATTGCGGGTGGAATTCAATATTGGAGAGCATTTGCGGTGGCGTGCCCATGATATGTTATCCTGCCTTCGCCGAGCAGGCGACCAACTCTTATTTGGCTTGCAAGAAATGGGGGATCGGCGTGGAGATCGGTACCGATGTCAAAAGGGATGAGGTAGAGACTGTCATCAAAGAGGTGATGGATGGAGAGAAGGGAAAGGATATGAGAAAGATGGTTGCGAAGTTGAAGGGGATGGCAGAGAAGGCTGTCAGAGAAGATGGAACCTCTCATACGAACATGAGCAAGTTATTCAATAGCTTACTCTTAGGACCAGCGTAAGTGCTACTCAGTATATGATTGTTGTCTTCTGGAGTTGGATGCACTCGTGTTGGAGCCGCTGTTGTGGGTTAATTTTTAACTAACATCTTTCTTGGTTTGGATTTTAGAATTTGGGCTGATTTTTATTTGTCTTTGTTTAATTTTCTTTGCCGGGTTAGGTGGATCATAAAATCATAAACTAATAAAAATGCTTATTATTATTAAGGATAAATGGTTTATTCATCATCCCTATGCTTACACTCCATTCTTGAACAGTGAATGATTTTCCTCCGTTCTCATCCTGCATTTCCTTATTCTTTGCAGAAAACTCCTAATTCCATTTCTTTTTTTTCAGAAGAGCGATTAATATCAGACACAATCCTATTATTTAAAAGAAAAAACTTGTTTGGACCCAAAATCCATTATAAATCGGTAGAGATCTAAAATTTATTAAAAGATTCATATTTAAGAGTCTAACCATGTCATTTAGGGTCTATTTGAATTAGCTATTTGCGTAATTACTGACCAACAATTATCTCCCATAGTTGTTAGCTAACAACCATCAATAACCACTTAAAGGTGCTCTAGCAATTAATCCAAACAGAATTTTGGAGTACAATTAGAGGTCCAAATTTATATAATGTATCTATTATCATTCGAAAAAAATTGAAAATAGGATAAAAAATGGGTTGAAACATGGAGATTTCTATCCCCATCTCTGAATCTAATGAGGTGTTAATGAATGCATTTTGAAGCTCAACAATATATTACAATTTAAAACTCACCATAATTTGTTCCTATCCCATTTATTTGGTGAGGATACAAGATGAATAATTTTGACTTCGTATGTCTCACAATGGTATGATTATATGGACATTGTATTGAACATTAGAAGCATGCGGCCTAGATGGTTGTTAGGAGGTAAAATCGTCATTGCATTAATATCCGTGCGAGAAGGCTAAGACCGACCTCCTCCTCTCATCTCCCCCGAGCTTCCAGTAGCTCGCCTCTCCCGAGCTCCCATAGCTCGGCTTCCCCGAGCTTCCGTAGCTCGCCTCTCCCGAGCTCTCATAGCTCGGCTCCCCCGAGCTTCCGTAGCTCGCCTCTCCCGAGCTCCCGTAGCTCGGCCGTCGCGAGCTTTCATAGCTCGGCCTCCGGGTTTTCGTAGCTCGGCTTTACCGGGCTCCCATAGCTCGGCTTCTCCCGAGCTTCCATAGCTCGGCCCTCCCGAACTTTCTGTAGTTCGCTTCCCCCGAGCCTCCATGGCCCGGCTTCACTGAACGACCCACGATCCAATACCCACCTCCGCGGAACCCGACGCGGGAGAACCTAAGCCTACTATAACGGCACCCTAGGCAAGGAATCATGCTGAGAAGTAGTCTAGAACCTATCAAGGCCGCCTGAGACCTACCCATCTACCAGATCTCAAGCCATCAAGGAGCTCTCTCAGCCATCGATCTCTTAACAGACAAGATATGGATCCCAACAGCCTCACAACGGCCTGATTCGATCCACTCTCGTATCCTAACAACCTCTGAACCTTCCAAAAGACGCTCAAGATCCAAGCGACAGTCTATAAATATCATGCTCACAGATTTCCTCAGGTACGTGCGCGCTCACACCCTCACTCCCCACTCTCCTGCTACTCGTCGGTGCTCTCACCCCTCTAGAGCTCCCGATTGGCTGCCCCCCGGAGAGACTCCCCAGAGGGATCCACCTTCCCGTTTTCTGATTGATCGCCGATTTTCTTTCACTGACTTGAGCGTCGGAGGGTCTTCCGCGGAGGGCCACCCCCAACGCCTCTCGCACGAGGACTTATGTGCAGGTCCGCCCCCCTGGAGATCGACTGCGCCCGAGTCGGAGAACGGATCCGGCGGCAACAGATTGGCGCTAGAGGAAGGGCCTCAAGTCCCATTAAAATTTGAAGAAAGGAGACAAGGATCCTAATCTGGAGTAGAACCTCTCTGATGGCCAATCGAAGAAGAGCAACCTCTGAAGCTCAAGATCAGGTCGCTTTCCAGAGGCCTGATCCGACGAGCGGTGTAGCGCCGCAACCACCACCAGTCGAAACCCCATCACCGCCTGCCATCCCGATGACCCAGGACCAGTTTGCTTCGCTGGTCCAACAATTTCAGACTCTGACCCATCTGGTCCAAGAGTGCCTTATGGCTCCTCCTGCTCCACACTTTCATAAGGAAGCAGCGGTTCCTTCTTCGCCGGCGACTTCTTCCTCCAGTCCGCGCGAATCCATGGACCCCCCACATCGACCTAGAGGGGACAAGCCAGTCCCGCGAGCCGGTCACGATAGAGATCCTTCCAGATCTCGGCGAGCCCGGTCTCTCTCACCGGTGACCTCCCACCATGATTCAACACCGTCTATGCGATCTTCTCGCCCAGTTCCTCCTCTGGCTGGCAAAGAGGAGATCCGTCGTCAGATCCAGGAAATGCGTCAGGAGCTGGATGCCGCCAAGCAGGCCCATCCGCCCCAGCCCAAAGCGGAGCAGGGCATCCCTTTCTCTAAGGGGATTATGGAGGAAGTGATTCCCTTCCATGTCAAGTTACCAGCCGTCGAGCCTTACCATGGCTCTTCTGACCCGGACGACCATCTTAGCAGCTTCCAGTCAATAATGATGTTCCACGGAGCATCCGACGCGGTCCTCTACCGCGCTTTCCCCTCCACTCTCAGGGGATCTGCCCGGACCTGGTTCAATGCTTTAAAACCAGGTTCCATTGATTCATTTGACGAGCTGAGCCACCTTTTTATTGGTTAGTTCGTCAGCAGCCACCGCCACCACGAAGATCCGACTCCCTCTCTGAAGTTAAGCAGAGAGAGGGGGAGTCCCTGAGAAATTATCTTGGCCGTTTTAATAAGGCCATGCTAGAGGTGGACCACCTTAATCATGAGATGGCCATGTCCGCCCTAGCGGGGGGAGTCTCGAAGGAAAGCGACTTCTACCTGGCTATGGAAGTCAGTTACCCCCCCTGCCTCTCGGATATGATGGCCCTGACAGACAAGTACGCGAGGGTCGAAGAATCACGGAGAGTTGCCCGCGCTGAGCAAGCAAAGAAGAAGGAGCCCAAAGTGCCCGACAGGCATCGACCCGCCCGGCGACCAAGTCCGCCTTGCCGCCAGAGAGTCCCTCCGCTGTCGCCAAGGAATCGCTTTCGGAGCCCTCCCAGGCGATTCGACCACTACACTCCACTGACCGTGCCCCGGGCGCAAATCCTCATGAAAATAGAGCGCCAGCTCCCCCGGCCAGTACCTCTCCGAGAGAACCCGACCCAAAGAGATCCTACCAAGTACTGCCGTTACCATCGGGAGCACAGCCACGACACTGAAGAATGTTGGCAGCTAAAAAATGAAATCGAGAGGCTGATCCAGCGAGGGCGACTGAATCAATTCAGGAGGGCGCCCGAGCCACAGTAAGGAGGTGACCGCCAGCCCGAGCTTCAACAACCTCCTCCGCCGAATCCGCCCATGATCGGCCGCATTAACATGATTGAGGAGGCCGGCGGATCGAACCCCAGGGGCGACAGTGAAGGATCGGTGCCAAAGAAGGCACGGACGGGCGAGCTCTCCTTCTCCGACGATGATCTCCAAGGGATACAGCTTCCCCATGAAGATGCACTAGTTGTATCCCTTAATCTAAATAACTATGATGTAAGCCGAATCCTTGTTGATAGTGGAAGTTCGGTGAATGTTTTGTACCTCGGTGTGTTTGCCAGGATGAAATTACTCATGGAAAACCTGCGAATCGTGGATTCCACCTTGATGGGATTCACTGGCGACGTCATCGTCCCAGAAGGGATCATCATCCTAACAGTCCGCGCGGAAACCTGGCCCCTTGTAGCCATTATCTAGACAGACTTCCTGGTAACCGACCTCAGATCTTCATACAATGCGATATTCGGCAGGCCCGGCCTAATGTCCCTCAAGGCAGTTGTCTCCATCCCGCATCTGTCCATGAAATTTTCCACCGAGCGAGGAGTTGGAGTTGTTCGAGGAAGTCAAGCCATGGCTCGGCAGTGCTTCGTTACAAGCCTTCAGTCTAGAATGCCGGAGGTTAATGGGCTGGACGCCCGGAAAGACTTCGCCGAACAACGAGGAGAACCGACAGAGGAATTGGAGGAGGTGCCATTGGATGAGGCTCGTCCCAACCGAACTATAAAGATTGGGTCGCTGCTCAAAGGAGAGTCTCAGCGTAGATTGATCAGGTTCCTCCGAAGCAACGCTGACATCTTCGCCTGGTCCGCCTCTGATATGCCTGGGATCAGCCCCGAGGTTCTCATCCATCGTCTCGACGTGGATGAGATGCATAGGCCCGTCAAGCAGAAAAAGAGGAGCTTCGCCCCAGAACGACAAAAGGCCATTGAAGAAGAGGTAGACAAACTCATCAAGGCTAATTTCGTCCGGGAGGTAAATTATCCGAGCTGGCTATCAAACGTCGTCATGGTGAAGAAGTCGAACGGCAAATGGAGAATCTGCATCGACTTTACCGACCTTAACAAAGCCTGCCCGAAGGACAGCTTCCCCCTCCCCGGATCGACCAGCTTGTGGACGCCACCTCAGGCCATCAGATGCTGTCATTCATGGATGCCTATTCAGGCTACAATCAGATCCGAATGGCCCCTGAGGATGAAGAAAAGACCGCCTTCATAACCGACCGAGGTACCTACTGTTACCGTGTCATGCCTTTTGGTCTTAAAAATGCAGGTGCAACCTACCAGAGGCTGGTCAACAAAGTATTCAAGGAGCAAATCGGCCGGAATATGGAGGTGTACGTGGACGACATGCTGGTTAAGAGCAAGGAGGCATCACAGCATGTCGAGGACCTCACAGAGAGCTTTGCAACGCTGCGCAAGTACGGGATGAGACTCAACCCGACCAAATGTGCCTTCGGTGTTAACTCCGGAAAGTTTCTCGGCTTCATAATCTTCCAGCGAGGTATCGAGGCCAACCCCCAGAAGATTCAAGCTCTCCAATAAATGGCGCCCCCGGCATCTGTCAAAGAGGTCCAACGCTTAACCGGAGGATAGCGGCCCTCAACCGCTTTGTGGCGTGGTCGGCTGAGAGATGCCTCCCCTTCTTCAAAACTCTCCGATCGGCCAAAAACTTCTAGTGGACTCCTGAATGCCAAAGGTCATTTTAAGATCTCAAGAAGTACCTCGGCTCGCCCCCACTTCTCAGCAGTCCGGCCCCGGGCGAGACCCTATTCTTGTACCTGGCTGTTTCTGAGGGTGCCGTCTGTTCGGTGCTGGTCAGGAAAGAAGGCAAAGTCCAAAAGCCGATCTACTATGTCAGCAGGCTACTCCGCGATGCGGAGACAAGGTACAGCAGAATTGAGAAGATGGTGCTGGCCTTAGTTACATCAGTTCGAAAACTACGGCCATACTTCCAAGCACATTCCGTGACGGTTCTGACCGACCAACCCATCAAGGCGGTAGTCCACCGTCCCGAGACATCGGGGAGAATGACCAAGTGGGCCGTCGAGCTAAGCGAGCATGACATACATTTTCAACCTCATCCAGCCATCAAAGCCCAGGTGCTAGCCGACTTCCTCCTTGAGTGTACCATCCCGGAGGACGGTTCTACCCCAAACTCCCCCGACGAACCAAAAGCTGGAGCCCGGTGGCTCCTCCATGTCGATGGGTCATCTAATGCCCATCGCTTCGGTGCGGGCCTGGTTCTCACCAGTCCAGAGGGGATAACCTTCGAATATGGCATCCGATTCTCCTTCCCGGCCTCCAACAACGAAGCCAAGTATGAAGCCCTGTTAGCCGGCCTCCGAATCGCCCGCAATCTGAAGGTGGAGAAACTCAATGCCTTCACCGACTCTCAGTTGGTAGCCGGTCATGTGCGAGGAGAGTTTGAAGCCTGGGAGCCGAACATGGTTCGATATCTCCAGGAGGTGTGGAGTCTGCTTCCCCATTTTATTGAATTTGAAATCATTCGGATTCCCAGATCCGAGAATGCCCGCGCCGATCTACTCTCTCGATTGGCGACCGCGGAGTCGATGGATGCCGAGCAAAAGTTCCACTTGGAGACCCTGGAAAAGCCTAGCATCGCGGAAGCCGACCGAATAATGCAAGTTGAGGCCGAACCATCATGGTTCGACCCTATCCTCAAATATCTCAAAGAGGGGTCGCTTCCATTTGACCGAAGAGAAGCTAGAAAGTTGAAGCTATAGGCCACCCACTATGTGCTGATCGACAACCAGCTTTACAAACGATCCTTCTCCATGCCACTGCTCAGGTGTCTTCGCCCGTCCGAAGCAGATTATGCTCTGCGCGAGGTACATGAGGGGATTTGCGGCAACCATCTGGCAAGTCGGTCCCTATGCCACAAGGTACTGCGACAAGGCTATTACTGGTCGACCATGCAGAAGGATGCAGACGACCTAGTCCGAGCCTGCGACCCATGCCAGAGGCATTCAAGCATCCAAAGGCTCCCCTCCACCGAACTAGTTTCCATATCCTCCGCTTGGCCTTTCGCCAAATGGGGGATGGACATCCTCGGCCCATTCCCGCTTGCCACTGGACAGCAAAAATTCTTATTTGTCGCCATTGATTACTTTACTAAATGGGTCGAGGCGGAAGCGGTTGCACAAATAACCGAGGCATGGGCCAGAGACTTTGTATGGAGGTCCATCATCTGCCGATTCGGCCTCCTACATACCATAATCACCGATAACGGTAAGCAGTTCGATAACTCCAAATTCCGCCAGTTCTGTGAGGAGCATGGAATCCGTCACCACCTCACCTCGGTCGGGCATCCACAAGCCAACGGAGCAGCTGAAGTGACCAACAAAACCCTCCTTCAGGGGATCAAAGCTCGCCTTTCCAGAGCTCAAGGCAGGTGGGCGGACGAGCTGCATCATGTTCTATGGGCCTACCGCACCACCCTGAGAATCCCGACAGGTAAAACCCCATTCCAGATGGCCTTTGACACGGAGGCCGTTATCCTTGTAGAAATAGGTCTCCCATCGTTGCGGGTGAAAAGCTACTCAGAGGAAGCTAGCAATGATCAACTCCGCACTAACCTCGACCTGGTGGAGGAGATCAGAGAGAAGGCCCGGATCAGAGTGGCTGCGTACCAACAAAGGGTGGCCCGTTACCACGCCTCCAGAGTCAAAGGAAAAGCCTTCCTGCCTGGCAACCTTGTCCTCCGAAAGGCCTCTGTTTCCAAACCGCTGGAACAAGGAAAGCTGGCGCCAAACTGGGAAGGCCCGTACCAGGTGGCGGAGACCATTGGACCGGGAACCTAAAAGCTACAAGATTTGGATGGGAAATCCATCCCTCGGACGTGTAACTCGGACAATCTTCGAAAATATTATCAATAAGGTACGTCCTCTCCAAGTCTATTTTCATATGCCTCATTATACCATCCTGTCGACACATTTATTCAATGCAAATCATTATGCACTACATTGCCAAAGATTGCAAAAAGAAATAGATGCTGCTTACCAATCCTTAGCACGACCGAGCTACTTATCTAGACAGGAATTCTCTGAACCTTGGCCGGGCCAAGTAAAACATTCTCCGAACCTCGGCTGGGCCGAGCAACAAATTCTCCGAACCTTGGCAGGGCCAAGTAAAATATTCTCCGAACCTCGGCTGGGCCGAGCAACAAATTCTCCGAACCTTGGCAGGGCCAAGTAAAAATTCTTCGAACCTCGGCTGGGCCGAGCAACAAATTCTCCGAACCTTGGCAGGGCCAAGTAAAAATTCTCCGAACCTCGGCTGGGCCGAGCAACAAATTCTCCAAACCTTGGCAGGGCCAAGTAAAAAATTCTCCGAACCTTGGCCGGGCCAAGTAAAACATTCTCCGAACCTCGGCTGGGCCAAGCAACAAATTCTCCGAACCTTGGCAGGGCCAAGCAACAAATTCTCCGAACCTTGGCAGGGCCAAGTAAAATATTCTCCGAACCTCGGCTGGGCCGAGCAACAAATTCTCCGAACCTTGGCAGGGCCAAGTAAAATTCTCCGAACCTCGGCTGGGCCGAGCAACAAATTCTCCGAACCTTGGCAAGGCCAAGTAAAATATTCTCCGAACCTCGGCTGGGCCGAGCAACAAATTCTCCGAACCTTGGCAGGGCCAAGTAAAATATTCTCCGAACCTCGGCTGGGCCGAGCAACAAATTCTCCGAACCTTGGCAGGGCCAAGTAAAATATTCTCCGAACCTCGGCTGGGCCAAGCAACAAATTCTCCGAACCTTGGCCGGGCCAAGTAAAACATTCTCCGAACCTCAGCTGGGCCGAGCAACAAATTCTCCGAACCTTGGCAGGGCCAAGTAAAATATTCTCCAAACCTCGGCTGGGCCGAGCAACAAATTCTCCGAACCTTGGCAGGGCCAAGTAAAGTATTCTCCGAACCTCGGCAAGGCCGAGTAAAATTTCTTCAGGTTAAAACATCGGCGGAAAATTGAAGTACGCAGGCCCCGATTAAAGCCGAAGGACTTCCAAATAGTCCCCAAAACTCCCGACGGTTTAAAAAGAGGCACGCTACGCGAAAAATAATCAGCGCACACAAAGGATGTGCCTCCGGCAAACCCCTAAAGGGTCCAATAAAGCCCCACAAAATCAACCGTGGACCCCGAGCAAAAGCCGGGAAGGTCCCCCTCTTCGCTACTGAGGCTTTTTGGCAACACCCCTATAACTTGCCGAACAAAGCACCTATCCCAAACCGAGCCGTGACTCGGCGCGTGAAAAAAGTGGAGCCACACTGACTCCCCCAACTATTATGCGAATGGCATCTTTAAAGCTAAAAACTCTTGAGATAAGAAAACTATCCAAGCAAGCCCTTCTTTCATTGATGGAGGAAAGGGAGTACAAAAAGAAACAGAAAAAGCAAAAACAAGAAGTAAAGGGGGGCCCATCTAAGATTCGGCATCGCTCCCGGACGCCAGTAGGTCCTCCAGCTGCTCGGTGAGGTCGTCGACCTGCTGGCGGAGCGACGCAATCTCCTTCCTCTGCCGGTCTGCCACCCGGCGCAGGGCCTCCGTCTCCCGAGTAGAGACATCTACGTACTCCTCGATGACCTTTATGAGCTGCTGTTGGCTCGCAAGGGTCGATGCCAGACCCAACCCATCAACAGTGATTGTGGTACCCCCCCTTTGCGGGTGTAACAGATCGTCAAGTGATGCACGTAACTCTTCGAAGGATCGCCCTTGAGAAGCCATAATCTAATGCTATTTCAAGACCTAAAATGAGGGATGGCTAAGGTCAACATCCCTCGGTCTTATTTATACTTGCCAGACAAGTATCTCAATCGGTCGCGCCATAGCCACCGACCTACGAGAGCTCGCCATGTGTCGTCGCTTTAGTGCCTGCGGAATCCGAAGGGCCATGCCCCATCCCGAGGAGGATCGGTAAACACATACGGGCTACTCGGGAACCCCCCGGAACAGAGTACTTTCCAATCTGCCGGTCCCCCGTAATAAATGCTCCCAACACTTCCCCAAGCTCTTTTAAGGCTGGCCCCCTTTCTCGGGAAGAGCAAAAAAGAAAGAAATCCGACGCCTGGCGGTGACTCGTCCCCTCGGGAGGAATAATGTCATACATAAGGAGCATGGCTATGTGCCTCCCATCCCGTCCTGATGCCCTTCGCCAAGCACCGTAGGGACCTAACACTACGGCTCGTAGTGGCAACTAAGTCATTTCTTCGAGCCCCGAATTTCCGAACCTCGGCTGGGCCGAGCTACAACTTCTCCGAACCTTGGCAGGGCCAAGTAAAACATTATCCGAACCTCGGCTGGGCCGAGCAATAAATTCTTCGAACCTTGGCAGGGCCAAGTAAAAAGTTCTCCGAACCTCGGCTGGGCCGAGCCACAACTTCTCTGAACCTTGGCAGGGCCAAGTAAAAAGTTTTCCGAACCTCGACTGCGCCGAGCTACAAACTCTCCGAACCTTGGCAAGGACAAGAAAAGATTTTTTCGAGCTTCGGCAAGGCCAAGCCACAAATATTCGAGTAAGACATAAATCACCAAGTGTCGAATCGAGATAAAGAACGTATTCCGCCGAACAATCTCCAGACCGTTGCTTGCGAACCTCAACTAGTTCGAATAGCGCGGGATCTTCACTTAAGAACGTGCGGGACGCCTTTGTACCCCATGACTAATAACAACAAACTCGGCACAAAAGAGAAAGATCGAGAAATAGAACAAAACTCTCTTTATTTCACTGCCATTAAAACCAATTACAAATGCCTGAAAGGCGTTACAAGAGCATCGAAATGCATAAAATAAAGACAAGTACAAAGCTCGGGCAACTGCTCCAAAGCAGATCTAGGCAACTGTGATGCTCCGGCGTCCGGACTACCGAACCAGATGAGCCGCATCCAGTCAGCTCGAGCCAATAATGGCCGGGCGACTTGGACCAATCGTTGTGACCAGCTTCAGTCAATAATGATATCTCGGTGACCCAACCGAGATATCAGGATGGCCATCCCAGACCACCCCATCGAGGGACCCTCCGGCGAGCAGGTAGGAAGCCAGCAGACCCTGGCGTCGGAATGCTCTCCCAAACTGAGTGTGCGCCACCCTACCTCACCTTGGCTCAAGGACAAGGTGTCGGCGGGCGGCACACTTTCACCTCCTCCCCATGTGGCAAAAGATTCCCCAGACGGATGAGCCCAGGGATCCAAATCGGGGGAGGAGGCAAAATTCACTCAAACCATGGGGAGCCCGCGTGCACTCCCTACCACACGTCTCCGAAGGGGAACCACAAAGGTCACACGGGAAGAGTATGTGTGCACTCTCCGTGTGATCTCTGCGCCCTCTATGTGCGCTCTCCATATGATCTCCGGGACTCATCCCCTAAGGGCGAGCCATCCTTCGACAGCTCCTTCATCGCCCCAACTATCCGGAGGCAAAGAGCTTACAAGAGAAAAGCTCAGTCCTCCCACTCGCAGCAGCAGAAAAACGAGCATGATGAAAGCTCTAGTGGAAAAGAGACTTTTGGGGATGACTTAACACTACCCCACTCTCCCTTTTTTATAAGCCAAAAATGGATCGGGAATAATTACCAAGGCTATAAGCCCTGAGATTCGAACACCTGGGCCTCCACGTGACCTCCCAGGATGAAAGCAGCGCCCTATTGCGCGCTGAGCCCACCGCCTGAACTATGACGCATGCGAAGATTTCCTCTTAATCCCGAATCGCGGTCATTAAATGCAGAGGATCGTCCACCGGCATCACAAAAACTGGCAGGATCAGGGGACCATCCTACGAAAATAATGTCCTCCAATGGTAAACAGTTGCGTGCGCCGTACGTCAAAACGGCCCACATGGGAAAGGAGCACCTTCTGAAAAGTACCAAAATAGCTTTTCTTAACCTACAGTGCCGTATCATCAATTTCGGTGAAATAAAAATCGATTTCCCTACAGAGTGGCAGGGCGCTGGCAGAACCGCAAAAAAGCGCGAAAACTGATCGTCCGCCGATTGCTCCCTGACAAAGTTGGTCGCTCGGAAAACTTGTGCGATAAAATCGAGCATCTCAAAGCAAGAACGAGCGCGAAGGCTATGCAAACTTTTCTTTCACTCAACGAAAGATGAATTGACCAAAGGAAGCGAAAAACATTTCGATGACCACCCTCATATGTCGGCCCCAGCCGACCTACGTTGCCCGTCGGCCCTAGCCGACCTATTTTGCCCGTCGGCCCTAGCCGACCTACCTTGTCCGGCGGTTTTAACCGACTGGCTTCATTTCTCAAGTCCGCAATTGAGGCAAGATTTGGAACAAAAGGCCGTCCAAAGAAAAACACTCAAATAGAAACAGAAAATTCATTCATTAAGAGACATCAATCAAATTTTTAGAAAGCAAAACATATAGGTGGCTCTTAAAGGCTGGGAACCACATCAGTTTTGGAGGAGCCCTCAGTTACATCCACAGAAGTGTGACTAGATTCACCTTTTTCTAATACCTTTGCCCCTTCAGCGGCAGTTTGCGATCGTTCCTCAGAAGCTGCGGCTTCGCTGGGACCCGGGGCGGCACCAAGATCGGTATCGGAGACGTCGATGTATTCATCCTCCTCTTCTCCTTCGGACTCACCGTCATCGGGAGCTTCAATATCTAGAAAAGAGAGATCCCATTCTGGGTGCTCACTGGATATCTTGTCCTTGCACTCTTCCATTCCAAGTTGGAAGGAGTCAACGCCGATCGCATCCCATTCTCCCTTGATTATGGCGAGCTGCACTTTGGTCTCAGCGACTTGCTTCTCAGCCTCCGCAACTTGAGCCCGCATAATAGCGTTTTGCTCCTCAAACTCGTCGGACCGCACCTCGAGTTCTAAGCTCTTATTGTGGCTAGACGCAAGCTCGCCTTGGAGAGCCCGATTCTCCAACCCTAACTTCGCCATCTGAAAAACCAAAGTTAGTCGACATCATAAGAGATCAACAGAAGAAGCTAAAAAGGGGGAATGAGATCGTACCTCCTCCTCTCATCTGGCCAACCTCTTGGTCAGCTCCTTAGCCTCACCCCTGGCTCTTGTTCTGTCAGCCCCGATCAGCTCAACTCTCTCCTGCAGAGTATTGATCCTTAACTGTTTGGCCCCGGCCTCCTCCCGGGCTTGGGATAGCTCGTTGCTCACCCGAGCTATCGTCCCTTGGTGCCATTTAGCGCCCTCCCTCAAGTGAGCAACTTCGCCATCGCGCCGCTTCAACTTCTCCTCCATTTCATCGAGCATTCTAGTCAGACGCCTTCTCTCGTCGGCAGCTTCCCTTCTCAGCCGACCCAGGCTCTCACTATGCTTCCGACGCATCGCCGCCACCTCCGCAGAATGTTTGGACTCGACTCTAGCCAGCTCCAGGCACGCGTCTTCATTCTTCGCCAGGAGTCCCTGCAACTCCTTCGCTCTGCCTTTCTGCTTGGACGCTTCGGCTAGAGCGGCCTGATACGCCGCCTTCATCCCCTCCAAACCTCTGTTGCTACTGGCCAGAAGTTCCTCGAACTTCTCAGACACCACCACTTGCGATCGAAGTTCAGCGTTGTCTCTCCTGGCCTGAACACTGGCCCCTGTCGCCAAACTCAGGCGCCAGCACATCGCCCGAGAAAGCAGGACACTCTGCAGGACAAAAGATGAGTAAAAATCCACGATCAGGTCAATCAGAAAGCATCCGCTACCAAAGAACAGTAACTCACCCGAGATGCATAGGCCCGCATCATCTTCATGAGGGTTGGATTGTCGATATCGGGGAGAAGGTGGATACTTTCGGCCACTCCCTGCTGCCTAAATGCGGCGTCAACCAGTTCCAAATCCGCGAATCTATCCGCCGAAGGATCAGCACCCGGGTACAAGGCCAACCTCATCATGGCGGAAAATGCCTCCTCAACACCAGCGCTCAAACTACTAGGTTGACCATCCCCGCCTGAGGGACCAACCTGGGCGACCTCTGCCTGAGAGGCCTTCAACCTCCCAGCCTCTTCTATCAGTGCCCTAGCCTAGGTTTCTTCGGATAACTCGGCTAACCCAAGCGCCAGCCTCCCCAAAATCCTTCTCGGAGGAGTTTCCATCGCGGGACCCTTACCCCGCTGTGATCCCTCTTCCGTCGCGCCTCCTTCCATCACTATCACCTGCGCCTCCCCTGCAGGCTCCACCGAAGCCTCTGTCTGGCCCGCTCCTTGAACCACCGCGGGCGACCCAGCGTCACTACCACTGGACTCCCCCGCAGGGAGACCGAGAGGGAGCGCTCCTTGGACCTCATCGGCCACAGCTGTCCCCTCTCCCTCTCCTGCTGGAGCCAGTAGTGGTCCCGCAGAGATGGAAGGCCCCCCAGAAATGATCGCTTCCGCCAGATCCGTCGTCAGCTCCTTTTTCATAGGGGACGCGGTCAGACGAACCAATGGAGCCTCGTCTGAACTATTCGATATCTCCAACACAGGAGGGCAAGGGATCATAGTTGTTCTCCCTGGATCCTCCTTCGCCCCCGGCGCTCCTGTCGTGACCGCCCCGGCGTCCGGCGGGCTTCTTGCGGAGGTATGAGCCCTTTTCTCAGGCCTACCACTATCCGCGCCGCTGCTCTTCCCTGGGCGCTTTCCTCTCTTCCTCTTGGTGAGGCTCGACAATGCCGACCTCTTGGCTGAAAGAATGGAACATATGCGATCAGATCCAAACACATTCATCGAGAAAACACATTGAAAAAGGTAAAAGGGAGGACTCACCTTGCGGGTCCAGGGGGCTGAGCCCGGCTGCGAAGAGGGCTCCCTCCGATAACAGGTCGTTGGCTGAAAACACTTGGCCATTGCGAAGGACGTCCAAATCCATCTCCTCTTGCGCAGACAAAATTGGATGCGTTTCCGCATCCCTAACAAAGTTTTTCCATTTCCGAGGGAAGTCAGAACCAATGTTCCCCTCTGCGATAACAAACCGGCTCTTCCATCCCTTTATAGAGGATGGCTTATCCACAATAACGTTGAAGGACCTCCGGAGTCCAATGTAGGGCCACTCTGATTTCCTCCCAGGTATCAGATGGTAGCAGGCGTGGAAAAGGGGAAGAGTGGCGACAATTTAAATTTGGTGGCACATGGAGATGAATCCGATGATGCTTCGCCAACTGTTTGGGGCCACCATCGCCGGGCAGATGTTATAATGAGTCATGATTTCCTTCACCAAGGGATGGAGAGGAAAGCGGAAGCCTGCTTTCAAGCTATCTTCATAAACGAAGACTCCAGACTCCAGATCTCGCGAGACCCTATCTCCAAACTCTGGCACCCGCAGAATGACATCTGAGGGCAAGCCATACCTCTGATGAATCCTTCCCAAATCCTCAGCGACGATCTCTAAAACCACGTCGTCGGGGCTCATCGTCATCTTAACTGAGAAAAACTCCAGGCAAAACGACGGGTATCGCGAAGGGCGAAAGACGAAACTCTTCAAAAACAAAACGAAAGGATGCTGCGAACATGCATATTTATAGTGCGGTTATCGCTTTGCTTTCCCGCTAAGGAAGCCGCCTTGAGAAGACGGGGCGTCCCACCCGAGGCATCCGGAACCGCCTCGACAAACGCCGGATAGATCGAGATTCGCGACGTGGCGCATTCTCAACCGTCACTCTCGGAGAAGCCTTACACACGACGGCACGAGGACCCTACCGCATTAATTAGAGCATCATTGCGCGGGCTGTCTAAATCAAATCACCCCACACAAAGTGTGCCACCTGGACCTATACTCCCTATGCCCAAACCTACGCTTCGAACTAGGGAGTGAAGGGCATGTATTGGGGGGTAAAATCGTCATTGCATTAATATCCGTGCGAGAAGGCTAAGACCGACCTCCTCCTCTCATCTCCCCTGAGCTTCCAGTAGCTCGCTTCTCCCGAGCTCCCATAGCTCGGCTTCCTCGAGCTTCCGTAGCTCACCTCTCCCGAGCTCCCATAGCTCGGCTCCCCCGAACTTCCGTAGCTCGCCTCTCCCGAGCTCCCGTAGCTCGGCCGTCGCGAGCTTTCGTAGCTCGGCCTCCCCGGGTTTTCGTAGCTCGGCTTTACCGGGCTCCCATAGCTCGGCTTCTCCTGAGCTTCCATAGCTCGGCCCTCCTGAACTTCCTGTAGTTCGCTTCCCCCGAGCCTCCATGGCCCGACTTCACTGAACGACCCACGATCCAATACCCACCTCCGTGGAACCCGACGCGGGAGAACCTAAGCCTACTATAACGGCACCCTAGGCAAGGAATTATGCTGAGAAGTGGTCTAGAACCTATCAAGGCCGCCTGAGACCTACCCATCTACCATATCTCAAGCCATCAAGGAGCTCTCTCAGCCGTCGATCCCCTAACAGATAAGATATGGATCCCAACAGCCTCACAACGGCCTGATTCGATCCACTCTCGTATCCTAACAACCTCTGAACCTTCCAGAAGACGCTCAAGATCCAAGCGACAGTCTATAAATATCATGCTCACAGATTCCCTCAGGTACGCGCGCGCTCACACCCTCACTCCCCACTCTCCTGCTGCTCGTCGGTGCTCTCACCCCTCTAGAGCTCCCGATTGGCCGCCCCCAGAGGGACTCCCCAGAGGGATCCACCTTCCTATTTTCTGATTGATTGCCGATTTCCTCTCACTGACTTGAGCGTCGAAGGGTCTTCCGCGGAGGGCCACCCCCAACGCCTCTCGCGCGAGGACTTGTGTGCAGGTCCGCCCCCCTGGAGATCGACTACGCCCGAGTCGGAGGACGGATCCCAGCGGTAACAATGGTTATGGATCTTATGACACTTTTTAATTACTTGACTTTTATTGAGTCATTCTTATATAGATACTTTTTACCTTATTTTTGGTAGATTAGACCAATCAATACTTGATAAGTCTATTTATTATCCCAATTAAATTATTAAAATAAATATTAATTACTTTGAATTTATTAAGAATTGATACTTTTTATGGATGTTTACATAAAAGGAGCCTAGCTTGATTTTTGGAATCCAACAACGCAGACAACCCTTAAATCAGGACTCTATTTGATCGAAAAGAAAGGAAGAGATGATTTCGCATGATTCTTGGCAAGTGATGTAATGGATGGCTGAGAAGTTTTTTCATGATATCTGAATGATCTTGAGCCCGATTGACTCCAACTTTGACCGGAAAGAAGCCCTATATGAGCTCTATAAATAGAGAACCTCAGGCAGTAGTAGGGAAGAAGGAGTTTTTCTCTAACTTTTTTTATTTTTTATTTATTTAGATAATTGTATTTAGGCATGGGAGAGGAAAATTATGGAGGGGATGCTGACAGCAATAATGCGTAGCTAGATTCCTTTAACTTGGGATGATGATGAAGCCTGTAACCAGGTTCTATCTTTTTTTTTGTTCTTAATTTTTATACAATAAAAATCATGCTCTTTTTTCATATATCTTTTGAATTATTTTTCTGATCGAAGTTTTAATCTGGCATACATGGCCTACACCCTCTATCGACGTACCGTGATCTCAGGATATGGTACGTGCCTAAGAAATATAGATAGTAGTATGATAGATTAGATCCCTAATCTTGCAAATAATTAGATTGTTTATACTCTAAGCGAACATGCTTTGATCTTTTAATATGGTATGTGTCTGATAAGAGATAAATTAGTCTAATTTTAAATTTATAAAAAAATTATTGCTATTGCAATATAAAAAAAGAAGATAAACATGTGTGCATGGTGGATTCAGATTCCTGGGTTGCTTCTTCAACTATCTTAATTTTGTTAATTAATTAGTTGTTATCTTTTAATAACCAATATTCTAAATATAATCATCTATAAATAAATTTTTTATTTTTTTCATAAAATAATTGCTCTTGATCCTCAAAGATACGATTTCGATCCACTACTAGCTATAGTAGTGAGTAGGTTTTATTTTTGATCATCAATACTCATATTAATCACAGCCACACAACAATCTGCAAATGGAAGCTATAACAGTATGGGCATTAATTATTTTAGTTGCTTCCAATTATTAGGGTACAATCAAAAGATCGATAATATCTAAATGTAAAACTAAAATTGATCAAATTTAATTTAAAATTAATTTAAAGCTTAAAAATTGAGATCTAATTTCATTTGTGTTTAATTTCAAACTAGGCTGAATATAAAAGTAATTGATTAGCATGAAAGTCCTTAATCAAGTTAAAGGACAATTCAAACTTGAATTAATACTTGATTCAAAATCATATTTATATTACTGATTTTTTTAAACATTAATGAACATTCAAATATCATGAAACCCATGCATACAACATCAAAGCAAGACACGAATTTCTTCCGTCTCATTTCAGCAATGTGAAAAAAAATTTCCTAACCTTCCTTTTACATGGACAGCAATGAATCAAACAGAAGATTGAAAAAGAACTTCACCTTTTTCCTTGCACATGACAATTTATATAAGTTGCCACCAGCACCATTGGAGAAAACTCTGCATCTAGACATTCCTGATGCCGTCAGTTTACCCAAGAATTGAATTTTCTTAGAAAATGTGCTTTGATTAGCTTAGAAGAAAAGGACATATCCATGTGGCAGGACTTTGTTATGCATCTGCCCTAATGATCAACCATTGCCTTTATAGTGGAATTTTTCCCCCTTTTTGTTGCCCCATTTTGAACCATGGCATCCTCACATTGAACCTAACATGAATCAACTGCAAATATCTGTAGTTTTTTTTATTATTTTGAAAGTAGCTTTCAATAGTTAAGAATAAAATGGAAGCGAAAAAATAAAAAGCAACGATGTCTGCCAAATATGTTTATGCTGTCAATTAAGAAATATATAAAATATAAAAATGAAAATTTTATTTTAAATGTGTTAAAAAAAAGTAAGCAGATGCAACCTAAATTGTTCTATTTTGTTTGTTTTACGGTGTTAGTGCTTCGAAACTAAATGCCAGCATTTCGAAATTATTGCTCAAATAGAAGCAAGGAAGGGTAAGTTTTTAATATATATACATATTGTTCATATTTGTTCTATTTTGTTTACAAATTAAATTCACTGCTTGCTAGAAAAATAAATGCCACATGCATTCTCTTCTACCCTTATTTGCTTTGCCATAGAAATCTCCATAAATGAACTTTCTGTGATCAGATTACCTTACAAAAAGAAGAAGAACTTGATGCGCAATAATCGATTGATGGGGCACTGGAAGTTTATTGATGTTCTATTCAAATGATGCATATGGTCCTAAGAGTAGAGATGGGAAGGAAAGCATAAAGCGCAGAAGATTGTCTTCATCTAAGCTTGGACATGAGAGCCCAACATATGGTGATGAAACTCTTTCAGCTCCTACATGTCTAGTGATACTTAACACGGGAGTGATGATTGCTTCAGTAGCTGCAGGTGGATGTCACACACTAGCATTGTTCACTTCAGGCTACATCAGAGGGAGCCAGTAAATAGTGTTCAAAGGACTGCTTTAGATGTACATTTCTTAAGTGTAGAGTCCCTAAGCCAGCCAAAGACATCTTAATAATTTGATGTCTAATGTATAAACCATTACTATTGTTGATGTATACAGATATATTTATCTTATTTTATGAAATGTAATTTTTATTCTTAAATTTAAATTTTCATCTATAAATTTCATTAGAATGCATTAAATATATTGTAATTTAAAAATAATATTAAATTTATAAGAATAAAAATTTGATAAAATTTTATTAGGTTAATGATGGATTAGTGATGGATTTCCGATAGAAATAATAGTGACGGATTAGTGACGAAAATATTAGTAACTGATTAGTGATGGAACAATAACGAATGACTGATGAATTCTTTCGTCACTAATTCGTTGTTGTTAGTGACGAACTAGTGACGAAAGTTTTAGTGACTAAATTTTCATCAATAATCCGTTACTAAATTATGATGGAATAGTGATGAAAATATTTGTGACGGAATAGTGACGGAATAATGCGTTATGGATAGTTCGTCACTAATCCGTCACAATTTAGTGACAAAAAATATGTTCCGTTACAAATTTTTGACGGAATAGTTCGTCACTAATCCGTCACAATTTAGTGATGAAAAATATTTTTCATCACAAATTTTTGAAGAAATATTTCATCATAAATCCATCACTAAATTTAGTGACGGCAAAAATAGTGACGATAAGATTTTCATCATTAATCTGTCATTAAACCCAATTTATGATGGAATAATGATGAAAATTTTTATCACTATTTTACTGTTTTCTTGTAGTGATTAGGACTTTGGAATAAAATGATCAATACATGGGAATCACAGCAACTTAGGACAAGTTTGGCAATGTGCTTGTTTTTTTCTAGGAATTAGTGAAATATCTTAGAGTGACTGATGTTAATTAAGATATCGCACACGTGTAAAAAAATATAAGTCTTTCACCACACGTGTAGTTTACTTCATTCTTTTTTCCTCCTCTTTTGGAAACAAAAACAGAAAATGAAAGTTATTGTAAATGAGTTCGTGGAGGATAATGGATGGTAAATCAATTCATATTCTGAAATAATCCATAACCCTGCTATATGATCACTCATCCTAACAAGATGCAGAGTTGGCATGAACTCATCATGCAATTTGTGATGCATATTTGATGACAACCAAAGATAGATATTTTTATTCCCAATTAACCTACACCAATCGTGACGGATGGAATAAAGTTATTCCGGTCCTTCAAGTCCTCCAAGCCTTTACTTTGTGCTATTATGATTGCCTTTAGACTTATATATCCTGGGCTATCTTTGCAGCCAAGTGCTCAAAGAATCCATCAATTTGGCACTTAGAATATTTTGCTATCAACTGCTCATGAAATTGATATTTAAATGTGCTAAATGAAAAAGAGAGCAAAAGAATGTTTCTTAAGAAGCTTGAAGGGTCAACGGTACCATATGTTTTCAATAGAAAACACATAAGGAGTAAAAAAAAGAGCTGTGTCATCTCTCAATGAAAAAAAAGGTTGTTGGGTTTGCTTACCAGTGGCTTGAAGGGACAGTGGCAAAAATATTCTTTCTTTATTTTTTGGGTTTAGCAAAAGTGTTTCTTTTTATAATTTGCTTCAAAAGTTAAGCTTCAATTTCATCCATCTAAAGGTTCCTTTTCAATGCTTAACCCTTGTACCACTTTTTCATAATCTTAAATTTCTCTTTATTTAAGACATTGTAGAATTTATCTCTGATTTTTCTCATTAGTTCTATAGGTTGAGTTGCATGGTATCCAGCCAAATAGGCTCCATGGTTTTCAGTGATGGCAATTGTGCTGCTACCACATTGGTTTTGAGGTTGGGCAAGGGTTTTGTTATATGCAATGACATTTGAACCATAATAACTCTAAATAATTCAATTTGTTGTAAATTTGGATAGATCATGGTTATCATTTTTTTTTTTTGGTACAAACGGATGATCATACTAATCTAGTGCAAGTCAGTCCCGATAGATCAGAGTACAAAATTTGTTTAAGAATAAGGAGATAGGGGTCATCCTAGTTCTAAATTCAAAATCCAGCATGATAGGCCACAGAGACCATCATCCAATCAGCCGCAGAGTTGGCTTCACGGTAATATAACGGATATGGGCTTTGTGCATACCTCGAAGGATAGACCAGATGTCTTGAATCAATGGATTGATGAAAACTTGATTGTAGCTTTCCTTTCGGAGCCATCGGATGACAGTAAGAGAATACCCCTCGATGAGAAGGCAGTGAGCATGAAGAATCCGAGTGGTATAGGAAATACCAGCTCAGGCTGCATAAAGCTCAGTAATAGGGACAGATGAGTTTAGGCTGCCAAAACCATCCGCCGATAGCAAAGCACAATCAGTCCCTCGAATAATAAAAGCTGAACTTGCTAGTCTTCCCCAAACACTTCCATCGAAGTTGATTTTGACAAACCTTGAGGGAGGGGCTCCCAAGAGATGAAAATCGTATTACGGTTCGCTGCCGAAGCAGTAGGAACCCCCAGTGGCCAGAGGTATCAAAATCAATAGCATTACAGTAAAGTGTGTATTCCGTCGATAGAGATATGGCTTTCCGCACAATCCTATGGGATGAAATGATATCATCTGTGAATAAAAGCAGATTTTGAGATAGCCAGATCTAGTAGGCTACAGCTGCCCAGAGGGCGCCCTTCTGCTGGTTGGCCCTTCGAAGATCGTCAATGAAAGAGGACCGCGCAGAGTCTGTATCATCTGCTCTACAGTAGTAATCCACCATCTGCCAGATCCCTCTTGTTCTAGGACATATGAAGATGGCATGTTCTGTAGTCTCCTTCTTTTGCCTGCACAGAGGGCAAGTAGTCTGAATGGATAGGCCCCTCCCTTAAAGTAGGGAATAGGTAGGAAGACAATCCCACACTATCTTTTAGATAAAAAGCTGAACCCTGGGATAAATGGAGAGCTTCCAGATCCAAGCAGCATCCATCGTAATGGCAACCAGATAGCAACTTTGAGAGGTAGCGATTTTTGTAACCTCTCGTAGGCTGTGTTTGAAATAGGGGATAAGGAGGGTTATCCCCTGGATATCCCCTCTTATCCCCAAAAGCTATATATAACTACAGGGGATACTCTGAAAAAGTTTAACCAGAGGGGATAACCCATGTTTAACCTGGGTTATCCCCTGAACTTATTCCCTAGGGACCCAGGAATATTTGATTATCCCTCCAACTATCCCTTAAGGGCATATTTTCCAATAAAAAAATAAATTTTCCATAAAATTTCTTCATCTCCTTTCATTCCTTCCCTTCCCGTCCAAGTGGCCATCTCCCGATCTTTCGCTTCCTCCCTCTCCCGCTGCATCAACCTCTCTGTCCGCTTGCTGCAACAAAGATAACAAGAAGGTCCTACTCGCCATCAAGGCCGCCTTCAATAACGCCTACCAATTGCCTCCTGGATGAACGACACCGGCTACTGCAACTGGTATGACGTCGACTGCGACCTCAAGATTGGCTGCGTCATCGGCCTCTCCCTCTTCCAGGACGACTTCCCCGGAACCATCCCTGATGCTGTTGGCAATCTCCCTTACCTCCAGAACCTCGTCTTCCACCATCTCCCCAACCTCATTGGTCCCATCCCCTAGGCTCTCACCAAGCTTAAAAACCTCCAGTACCTTGACATCAGCTGGACCAACGTCTCCGGCCCCATTCCCACCTTCCTTTCCGAGCTCACCTCCCTCAATCAACTCGACCTCTCCTTCAATCGCCTCTCCGGCTCCATCCCGGCCTCCCTAGGCAACATCGTCAACCTCTCCTCCATCGACATCAGCCGCAATCACCTCACCGGACCCCTCCCGCCCTCGCTCTTCCAGCTCTTCGCCTCGCAAGGGCCATATCTCCGTCTCTCTCACAACAATCTAACCGGTGAGATCTCGCTGGCTTTAGAAAGGTGGGATTCTTCTAGATAGACCTGTTGCGAAACCAGTTCACCGGTGATGCCTCGGTCCTCTTCGGCCGATCCAAGCCGACGCAGTAGATTGATCTGTCTAGGAATCGGTTCGGCGGCAGCGAAGGGGGATTGGGGAGGGAGGTGGCTGCTCCTTTTTATTCGTTTGGTTTGGACCGTTTGATTTCAGATCAAACGGTTCAAATTAATTATTGTATTAAAAATTATAAGGGTAGTTTAGGATTTAAATCAATTTTTTTAGGGATATCCTTTCCTATCCCTTCAATCAAATACAATCAGAGGGGATAAGAAAAAGTTATCCTATGGATTCAGTTTTTTGCATTTGGTACATTCAAAGGGATAGATAGGGGGGGATATCCCTAGGGATATCCCCTGAAAAAACTCTATTCTATACATTTATCCAGGAATATAATTTTTTCTATCAAACACTGCCTTAAGTCTCATGGTAGACTTGTTATTGATTATAAGAAGGAAAATCTCATAACTGGCACATGGTTTAATGATATATCAAATTTCTTTGTAGAGTGGTTTGATGACTCACCGTTACAAGTAAAGATGTAATAACCCAATTTATGTCATCCTAAGTGCAATATCTCAATTTTGTCATCGATTTTATTGCGTTCCGAGATGCATCATGAGCAAATTTGTCAGAGGATGAACAACAGCATGCATTTGTAGCGACTGATGGGCATGGAATACATTGTTTGCTGTTTCTAACTGCAGATTTTTTTTAAAAAAAAATTCATAGAACTTCAATCCTATCCGTTTAACATTTCCATTCAATGCCTTTACTCTTTATATCATATATTATACTTTTTTAACTTTATTTTATTTATGGCACCATCCACATATATTCAGAAGCATGGTAGAAAAAGCATTGTTTGCCTTGTGATAAAAGAAGACTCATTTTGTGTGCCATTATATTCGATAAGAGACACTACAGTAAATATAAGGTATAATGATGCTTTTAAAGCTATTTCCTGACGCTTTTTTAGCGTCAGGATATGGCCTTTCGATGCTTTTAAAAGCATTGCCAAGGAGGGGGTGGAGAAGAAGTTTGCCGACGCTTTGTAAAGTGTCGGTAAAAAAACTGTGCCGATGCTTTTTAAAGCATCGGTAAATTAATTTGCTGATGCTTTTTTTAAAAAGCATTGACAGATTATTAATTTGCTGACGCTTTAAAAAGCATCGGCAAATTAATTTACCATGGAGAGTGATCAGAAGCTATAAGACAAGATCAGAACAGGGTAAATATTGTCTTAATCTTCAACAGTCTCTCAGAACCTTTTATTATTTCTAGCTTAGATGAGTCACTGTAAGACAAGATCAAAGCTGCAAAGACTAACTTACCGCCGCCTAGGAGGAATCGGGGAGCGCTTGCGGACCGGACTACCACGACCCCTTCATGGAGAAACCCTATTAAACATTAATGTTATCAATATGGCAACTGACAAGAACAAAAGCTAAGAGAGTACATGGCAAACATTATTAACAGTGTAGGTGATCTATGCCTCCTTAGAGAAGAAGAATGTCTTCTAAGACGAGATGCTGCTCTCCGCCTAGGTCACACTCAGCTACAAGGCCAGATCTGCTTTGCTAGTAGATCAGGATCGATTGGGGGGAAGGAAAAGGTCGGATCTGCTCCGCCACTGATAAGGATTGGCTGGCAATATATTTTATAAAATTTTTACATAAATTTATTTTAAAAACATTGCAACACAACTTATGCATCGCAATATTATATTGCTTTATTTTTAATAGTGAAAAAATTTGTTTTTACTAAAATAATTGCGATGCATAAATGTCGTCGCAATATTTATTTATTTTTTTTCTAAAATGCATCGCTACGGAGTCGCAAAAATTCTTAATTATTTATTAACGTTAATATTAATAATTTATGATAATAATTGTGATGCCTTATTGCGTTGCAATAATTTTTTAATATTTTTAATTAGATATATTTATTTAAAAATAATTGCGATGCAAATTATGCATCGCAATATTATATTTTTTTATTTATTAATACTGATAAAAATTATATTTACTAAACTTATTGCGATGCATACATTGCATCGCAATATTTATTTAATTTTTCTTCTAAAATGCGTTGCTACGGCGTCGCAATAATTTTAAAATATTTTTTAAAACTTTTTCATAACTTTTTTTTTGAGTAATTATAAGTGATCCGACGTTTTTGATCGATCGAAGCCCTGATCCCGATCGGCCATGACCGATCTCAGACCGTGGCAATCGATCCGATTCCAGACCGATACGATCGGTCTGACATCGCTGGCGATCCGACGGTTCCAATTGATCCAAGCCGTGATCCCGATCGGCCATGACCGATCTTGGACCGTGGCGATCGGTCCGATCGGCGATGATCCAACGGTTGCGATCGATCCAAGCCCTGATCCCGATCGGCCACGACCGATTCCGGAATGTTGCGATCGGTCCAAGATCGCTGGCGAGCCGACGGTTGCAATTGATCCAAGCTGTGATCCCGATCGGCCACGATCGATCTCGGACCGTGGCGATCGGTCCGATCGGCGATGATCCAACGGTTGCGATCGATCCAAGCCCTGATCCCGATCAGCCACGATCGATCCCGGACCGTTGCGATCGGTCCAAGATCGCTGGCGATCCGACGGTTGCAATCGATCCAAGCCCTGATCCCGATCGGCCACGACTGATCTCGGACCGTGGCGATCGATCCGATCGGCAACGATCCGATGGTTGTGACAGATCCAAACCCTGATCCCGATCGGCCACGATCGATCCCGGACCGTTGCGATCGGTCCGATCGGCGACGATCCGACGGTTACGATCGATCCAAGCCCTGATCCCAATCGGCCACGACCGATCCCGGACCGTTGTGATCGGTCCAAAATCGGCGACGATCCGACGGTTGCGATCGATCCAAGCCATGATCCCGATCGGCCACGACCGATCTCGGACCGTGGCGATCGGTCCGATCGGCGATGATCCGACGGTTGCGATCGATCCAAGCCCTGATCCCGATCGGCCACGACCGATCTCGGACCGTGGCAATCGGTCCGATCGGCAAAGATCCGACAGTTGTGATCGATCCAAGCCCTGATCCCGATCGGCCACGACTGATCCCGGACCATTGCGATCGGTCCAAGATCGCTGGCGATCTGACGGTTGCAATCGATCCAAGCCCTGATCTCGATCGGCCACGACTGATCTCGGACCGTGGCGATTGGTTCGATCGGCAAAGATCCGATGGTTGTGATCGATCCAAGCCCTGATCCCGATCGGCCACGACCGATCCCGGACCATTGCGATCGGTCCAAGATCAGCGACGATCCGACGGTTGCGATCGATCCAAGCCGTGATCCCGATCAGCCACGACCGATCTCGGACCGTGGCGATCGGTCCGATCGGGACGATCCGATGGTTGCGATCAATCCAAGCCCTAATCCTGATCGGCCACGACCGATCCCAGACCATTGCGATCGGTCCAAGATCGGCAACGATCCGACGGTTGCGATCGATCCAAGCCGTGATCTCGATCGGCCACGACCGATCTCGGACTGTGGCGATCGGTCCGATCGGCAACGATCCGAGGGTTGCGATCGATCCGATCAGCAACGATCCGAGGGTTGCGATCGATCCAAGCCCTTATTCCGATCGGTTACGATCAATTTTGGACCGATCGCTATTTAACATAATTAATTTTTTTAAATATATTACGACGCAAATGGTAGCATGGTAATTTTTTAATATGATAATTATATTATATAAAAAATTAATTTTAATTATAATAATTACGACGCAACAAGTGCGTTGCTATATATATTAAAACATAATTTTCTTAATTAATTTTTTGGTTCACTATGTCGCTAATGCGTCGCTATTTAACATAATTAATTTTTTAAAAACATTGCAACGCACTGTGTTACGTCGCAATTATTTTTTCTCATATTTATACTTTATAAAATTTAATTTTATTTAAAATAATTGCGACGCATTTATTGCCTCGCTAAATTAAAAAATAATTTTAATTTATTTTCTGGTTTATTGCATCGCTATTTAAAATATTTAATTTTTTTCAAAACATTGCGACGCACTAAATGCATCGCAATATTTTTTAAATATTTATACTTTAAAAAATTTAATTTTATTTAAATTATTTGCGACGCAATTGGTGCATTGCTAAATTAAAAATAAATTTTTTAATTTTCTGGTTTGTTGCGTCGCTAATGCGTCGCTATTTAATATATTTAATTCTTTTAAAAACATTGCGACGCACTGTGTTGCGTCGCAATATTTTTTTTTGATATTTAAATTTTATAAAAATTAATTTTATTTAAATTATTTGCGACGCAATTGGTGCGTCGCTAAATTAAAAATAATTTCTGTAATTTTTTGTTTTATTGCATCGCTAATGCGTTGCTATTTAACATATTTAATTCTGTTACAAAAAATTGCAACGCACTGAGTTGCGTCGCAATATTTTTTTCTGATATTTAAATTTTATAAAAAATTAATTTAAAAATATTTCGATGCATTATTTGCGTCGCAATATTAAAATATCAATTTTTTTAATTTTTTGGTTAATTGAGTCACTAATGCGTCGCAATATTTTGTTGTCACAGAGGCGTCGCAAAGTGGTCGCAATTTAGCGACGCATAATTGCGTCGCTAAACTTGCGTCGCTATTTCAGTATTTTCTTGTAGTGATTCTTATTATTTTTGCACTGTATGCATGGGCGATCAATCATCGCATGTGATGCATGCGTTCCTGCATCTCGCACGGTGCAGAAAGAGTTTTTTTGGCCATAAATCATACATAACCTAGATTGTGTAGACCTCGTCGGCAATTTATTTTAGTGCTCACTCAAACTTACGATGTGCAAGTACTTTAAGCCTGCACATACGCATGAATGCCTAATGGTAAGCCTCTAAATGGACAAATAACATGTATTGTTGTGTCAATAGAAGAGCAACTTGTATTCGCATTCAAGCATATCAATCATGCTTGCAACAGTACTAGAAAGAACCCAAGAAATAAGTCTGATCAGAGATAAAGAATTAAAGTTCAAAACACATTAAAAATGGGTAGGAGACTAATTTGATTTGGTGGAAACAACTTTGTGCACCGTGCATAGTGTAGAACGTGCGCATCGCATACGGTGATTGATTTGTGCATGCATGCGACAAGGATATTTTTATCTTTTCTATGCCACACACGCAGCCGCGTGGATCAATCATCATGCATAGTGCATGCATTTCTGCACCACACGCGATGCACAATAGGTTTTTCTTGATTTGATTTACATCATCCAACCTCAATATTATATTATCCAAGCTAGAAATAAATGGACCCAACCCAGAAAAAATAATTTGTTAGGTTTAAGTACAGATGGCAATGTTTGACCTATTTAACCATTTGACTAGATTTAATTTATTACAAGTTGGATTATGTTGCTTATTTAATAAAATGATAAGGTCCAATTTTGAACTTTTGGCCTTTTTTAATATTAGGTTTAAGTACAGATGGCAATGTTTGACCTATTTAACCATTTGACTAGATTTAATTTATTACAAATTGGATTATGTTGCTTATTTAATAAAATGATAAGATCCAATTTTGAACTTTTGGCCCTTTTTTAATACTCAAGTTAGGTTTGGATCGAATCTCATTTATCATCTTTAGATTCATCCTAGTTTCAAGAAAAGGATTTACATCCACGTGATCGATCACCAATTACTGTAGCTTGTCCCTATTCTGTTCTGAGCATTGCTTTAAGATTCGTGCGCTGGTCTTTCTTCGAGCTAATCTTTGGTGATTCTTCTGCTTCTGCGGTTCTTGAGCCCTGGTCAGAGGCTCCCCTGTCCCCCCTTTAGTCCCATGGCTTTGGATGGTAGTTTTGATGGTCGGACCTCAGGGAGTCGGGCAGCGGACGCTAGTTTTCAGTGGGTGTCTTCTTCTCCGTCGCCGGCAGAGGTGGCAATGTTGGAGGACCTCTTTCCCGACGTATTCCAAGTGCCGGTGGCGGAGCTGGCAACTGAAACTTTTGGATGGCAGCATCAGGGTATTTTGATGAGGACTTTCCACAGGTGGGTTCCTGTCGAGGCTTTCATCAGGAAGTTCCGGTGCAGAGGCATTTCCGGTGAGATCATCCCCATTAGCCTGGCGTTCCGGAGTTACATCTTCCGTTTTGCTGATGCTAAAGCCCGGGACTTGGTGCTGCAGAGGCCTTGGGTAATTAATGGCCAGCCTGTAGCGTCTGAAGCATGGAGGCCGAAATTCATCCCGGTGGCTGATGCCATATCTTCGGCTCTTTTGTGGATCAGATTGCCCAACCTTCCGATTGAATTTTGGAGGGTGGAGATCCTTAGAGAGATTGTAGCGCCGGCGGGTCAGTTTGTTTGTGTTGATTCGGCTACTCAGGCAAAGAATAGGGGAGGATACGCCCGTGTCTGTGTTCGAGTCGAGCTTCATTCTCCTCTTCGATTGGGGTCTTATGTGAGGGGGACGAATGGCCCGTTCTGGCAACAGTAAGTATTCGAGCAGCTGGAAGGTATCTGTCCCGCTGTGGCTCGCTTCATCTCTCCGGCATATGCTCCTCTCCGACCAGGTCTGCCTCTGAATCATCATCTGAGGATTTCCTATTCGATGCATGGATGTCGGCTGTCCGGCAACGTAAGGTGTCTAAGGGGCCTCAGGCGAAAGGCAGGGAGAAGGTGCAGTCGGGGGCGATTCCAGTTTCCTCTATTCCTTGGCCGAGCTCGTCGAATGTGGCCTCTGTTCCGGGGATGTCGGCTGAAGGGTGGGCTCAGTTGAAGACGGCATGATGGAGAAGAGCTCGAGGCCACAAGGAGGAAGCATTGCATGCTGGGAGCTCCGGTCGATTTCTAGGAGCTAAGGCCAAGGAAGCTACAGTGGCTGTGAATGAACTGAAGGTATCAGAGCGTGCCGGTTTCAATGAGGGTGTGTTGGTTTCAGCTGTGCTTCATAAGTATGAAGCTTTTCTCTCCAAATCCATGCTTTCTAATCCATTTGCTTCTTTGGATTCGGAATCTGGTGGAGTTAGCCTTTTGGGAAGTAGGGATGCTTGCCTGGGTCCCCTAAAGTGGGCTCGTCCGGCGGAGTATCAGGCCCCCTGGCTAATATCTAAAATGGACAAAAAGAAAGGAAAAAGAGATGCCTCCTTTTCTAAAGCTAAACTAGCTCAAATTCATGAGATGCAACACTTGAATGTTGATCTTGGGTCCTTAGTGGTGCATCAGCCTAAGGGTTCGGTGGGGGAGAAGGCCCAGCCCATAATGGCTACAGGCTCTTCCAGTGACCCATTGACTTCGGTTATCCAGGGCCAGGGTCCAGGATCGAGGTCCTCTGATAATTCACCTCAGAGTGTCGAGGTTCAAGATGCGATGATTTGCTCTTCACAGAGCCCTGAGGTAGGCACTCGATCTACTGGGTGTTTCCTTGATAGTGATATGGTGAAAGTGTAGCGGGGATTCCAGCTTCCTCTTCTAGCTAAATGAAGATCCTTTTATGGAATGTCAGAGGAGCTTGAAAGCCATCGTTTCGATTCTCTTTTTGTAAATTGATGCAAATCCATAATTTTGATATCTGTGTTATTTTAGAAACTAGGTTGTCAGGGGACAGTCTGGCCTGGTTTTGGAGATAGATAGTTCAAAATTGGTCTATGTATGTAGTTGAAGCAGTGGGTCTATCTGGAGGCATGATAGCCATCTGGCGCTCCTCTGCGGTGAAGATTGATGTTGTACATCATAGTAATCAGCATTTAGGCCTTCTTGTGTCTGATGGCTCGGCTGACTCTTGGCTTCTTTCGGCTGTTTATGCTAGTACCGATTTTTGGGAAAGGCGGCTTTTATGGTCTGATCTTCATTCCCTTCTTGCTCGGGGTATTCCTTCCATTGTTGCTGGTGATTTCAGTTGTATCACTGAAGCTAGTGAAAAGCGTGGGGGTAGAAGGGTCTCTGGCATAGCTAATATCACTGAATTTAGGGATTTCATTAGTTTGGCTGGCCTTCTGGATTTGGGGTTTTTGAAGCCTCAATTTACCTAGTGCAATAATCGCCAGGGTTTAGCTCGTGTTTGGGAGAGGCTGGATAGAGCTTTGGCTTTGGATCAGTGGCTTCAGAAGTTTCCTTCTGCTTCTGTTACTCATCTTCCGAGGATAGCATCTGATCACTGCCCCATTCTTATTTCTACGAAGATCGATCTTTTTCAGAAGAGGCAGTTCAGGTTTGAGCAGTTTTGGACTTCATATACGACTGCCCGATCTATTATTTCCCAGATCTATCATACCCCTATCCGGGGCAATGTTATCTATTGTCTTTCTCGTCGTCTTTTGTTGGCTCAACGTAGGCTGGCCAGATGGAATAGAGTGGAGGTTGGTGATTTGATCAGGCAGGTGGAACAACTTGAAGCTGATATTCATTTCTTGCAGACTAAGGAGGACCAGGAGGGTTTTCTTGGGATTTCTGACATGTCTGCTCTCCGGGCCAAGCTAGCTTTGCATCACTCTCTGCTTATTCAGTAGGAGATCTATTAGAGGCAACGGTCTAGGATCTAGTGGATTCGTGAATTGGACCGTAATATTAGATTCTTTCACCAGGCTACTCTGAAAAGGTGAGCTGCTAACAGGATTCACAGACTAGCCGATGATTCAGGGGACTTTCTTAAGGATTTTCTTTCTATTCGGGATCAGCTCCTTCACTTCTTTCAGGCCAGATGGTCGGAGTCCTCTGGCCTTGGCTCTCCGGTCATCCAGGTCCCTGACTCTAGGAAGGTTTCTTCCCTGGAGAACGAAATGCTAACCAGACCTATCATAGTTGATGAGATTCGTCTGGCTCTATGGGAGCTCGGGCAGGATAAGGCCCCGGGGCCTAATGGTTTTCCGCCGTTCTTCTTTCGTCATTATTGGGACATTGTTGGTCAGGAGGTGACTCAGGCTATTCTTCAAGTATTTTAAGCCAAGGCCATCCCTGTGGAATGGAATTGTACTCTTATTACCCTGTTGCCCAAATGTAATGATGCTTCCCTCCCACAGCATTTCAGGCATATCAGTCTATGCACTACTTTATATAAGGTTTGTGTTCATTTGCTTGCTGGCCGCTTTCGCTTGGTGATGCCTCGCCTTATAGCAGTGGAGCAAGGGGCATTTATCAGAGGGTGCAGTATTTCGGACAATGTCCTAATTGCTTAGGAGTTTATGTATGATCTTCAGAGAGCTCCAACCAGGCAGCCCCTTATGGCTGTCAAGCTGGATATGGAGAGGGCCTATGATAGACTTAGTTGGACTTTCCTCTACCACTCCTTGCAGGAGTTTGGTTTTGATGATCAATTTATCGATTGGATTATGGCTTGCATCCAGAGGCCTTCTTTCTTACTAATCATTAATGGAAGTCTGACTGAATATTTTCACTCTTTGGTAGAGCTGCGTCAGGGATGCCCTTTATCCCCTCTGCTGTTTATTTTGGCGGCGGATGATCTTTCTCGTGCCCTCTATCAGGCTCAGGCAGATCGTAGTATCTCTCATCTATTCTTTGCTGATGATTGTATTTTACTGGGGAGGGCTACCTCAGCCAATGCTTCTTCCTTTGCTGACATCATCCAGCTCTATTGTCAGGCCTCGGGTCAGAAGGTCAATGCATCCAAGTCTTCTATCAGCTTCAGTCCGAAGACCGCTAGAGCTACCAGGGAAGCTATTGTTCATATGCTGGGCATCTCATCTCAGACTGACCGTTTTCAATATCTGGGGGTTCCTATGATAGGTAGACATCCCCGCTGTGCTAACATTTTTGATCTTGAGCAGAGGGTCCGTTAGCGTATTGAGGGGTGGCAGTTTACGGATTTATCTATGATGGCTAGGGTCACTATTATCCGAGTGGTTCTCTCCTCCCTCCTTATGTATCTTCTTTCCAATGCTGCCATCCCAATCACTTGTCTCAGGAGAATTGAGAGATGCTTTAGGGATTTCCTTTGGGCCTCAATGCAGGATGGGCATGGTATTCACCTTATGTCTTATGAGAGGGTTTGTATGCCGATCCAGAAGGGTGGTCTTGGGATTCAGTCTTTGACTGTCAGAAGGGAGGCCCTATTGGCCAAGCAGCCTTGCGGTTCATTCTGAAGCCACAGAGTCTATGGGGTTCTTTTATGTGAGCGAGATATGGCGATTGGACTTCCTCCTCGCATATGCAGTCTTCTCGTCGGCATTCTCCCTTCTGGAAGGAGGTTTGTCATTATGGTAGCTCCATTATGGAAAATACTTCGTGGATGATTGGAGATGGCTCTTCCATTGAGGTTATTCAGGATACCTGGATCTCTGACATTCCTCTATCTCGATGGCCCTCCTTCATTAGTATTGATGTCCCTACTAGTATGAGAGTGAAGGAGTTGATATCTTCTGATCCTTCCTCTTGGCATGGCCCACTGGTGTCCCGATTTTTTGGAGAGGAGCTTGCTTGTCGGATTCTGTCTATTCCGATTACCCCGGGTACTACCTCGATTGTAGACTTTGGCGGAGATCCTGTTTTCCTAGGGCCCCCACGAAGGATCTTGTGAAGATTTTCAGGCCCCAGTCTCAGGGGCAGGTGGATGCTACGTGGATCTGGAAGCTTCCCATCCTCCCCAAGGTTTAGCTCTTCATTTGGAAGCTTCTGTGGGAATGCCTCCCTACTTGTGCTATGCTTGTGAGGAGGGGCCTGCCTATCCAGCCTATATGTCCGCTATGTGGCTTGGAGGGCGAGTCTACTGCTCATGCCATCTTTTCTTGCCCTAGAGTGGGACGATCTGGCAGTCAGTTGGCTATTATTGTAGATTGGATCATACAGCTTCTCAGTGTTCCCTCTTCTTAGATGACCTCCGGAAGGCCTCCTAGTACAAATGTGCTCTATGGGCTTATACGGCTTATCAGATCTGGTTGTCTAGGAACCAGATTATTTTTATAGATGTTGGTGTATCTTTACAAAGGATCATATGGAAAATTAAATCCCTGGCATTGGATTATGCCCGGGGCTTCCATTCAGGTGGTTTTGACTCTTCTGGCCTCTGGGGTTCCCCTGCTGCTTTGGCAGCAAACCGGCATACGGTTTTCATATTTTGGGAGCCCCCCCTCCAGGGTTTGTCAAAATCAACTTCGATGGTAGTGTTCGTGGTAGATCAGCGGGATCTGCTTTTGTCATTCGTGGGACAGAGGGCGATCTATTGGCGGCTGAAAGGTTTGGTAATCTGGACTCCTCTGTCCCAAGACTGAGCTCTATGCTGCTTGGGATGACATTTCCTTTGCCGTTCGGTCTCTTCAAGCTCGCAACCTTGTTATTGAGGGTGACTCTATGATTGTTATCCGGTGGCTGCGGAGGGACCATGGCTTCCTGGCTCCTGCTATACCGCTCTTAGATGATATCTTAAATATGTTGAGGGAGGCCCAAGATGTTCAGATCCACCATTCTTATCATGAAGCTAACTCGGCGGCCGATTGGGTGGCTTCATCAGTGGCTCACCACTCTGGTTTTTGGAGGTGGAGGCAGGGTGATCCCTACCCTTTTGTTCTTCAGCAAATCTTGTATTCTGATGTTCAAGGGCTGTCTCGTACCCGAGTTGTATGATCGCCCGGTTGTACCAAAAAAAAAGAGAGAGAGAGAAGGTTTCATGTCATTTGAGTTTTAATGCTAGCCGCTCTTTTGAGTCAGAATTAGGTGTGATTCCAATATCTTGACCCATACGTGATGCAAAACCAGGAGGGGGTAAGCACTGGCCAGGCCAAGTTGGGCTTGAATAGGTCAAGGGTAAAAAGACCAACTTGAGGTATTAGATCGAATCGGGTTTAGTTTGAACTCAGCTGAGTATTGTAAGCTCAAGCTTGACCCTACAAGAATCTTGTAGGATTTGAACCTAGTCTGCAAGTTTTACAAGAATTTTTTTAAAATTATTATAATAGAAAACAAAAACAATCCTAAAGAAGTTGATACTTGGTTGGATTTATTTCCCTAGTATTTAGGCCTTTAAACCTTGATTCAGATTCAATACTCCTTTCTATATATATATATATATATATATATATGTATGTATGTATGTATGTATGTGTGTGTGTGTGCGCGCACGCGCGCGCGCGTGCGCGCTGGGTTTATTTTTTCTAAGCATAGTTCTAGCTCCAAATTTGAATGGATTTAATCAAATCAGCCTAAAATCTTGGTTGAAGCCCACGAATTTCAAAGATCTAACTTGGCCCGGCCCACGAGATGTGTGGCCCATGCCTACCCAACTGGTCCATCGGGTGCATCATTTTCAGAAAGGAAAAGTCTTTGTACATTGCTTCTAGTGCAGCAAATCCTACATGGACTATACCACCCCTCCTAAGATCTACATGAATTTTACATGGCTTAACGCGGTGGGACGGGATAGTGTATCCCTTTCGAATTCATAATCTTAATCCTACTAGAAAAGAACATGTTTGCCCTCTTATCTTTCGTAAAGGATAATTTTAAATTTTTTAGAAGCCGATTCTTCTTCTTCCAAAGCGCGCCTGGCGATGATAAGCTTGTGGTTCTTGTGTTCCTTCTTAGCTAGAGATGGGCCACGGGCCGTGCCACCCTATGGGTGGCATGGCTCGGCACGAACCGGCCATGCCTGGCATGGCCCGTTGTGCCATGCCGGACTCCAAAAAAGGATTTTTTGAGCCTCCATGACGGGCCTAGGCTGGCCCATCGTCCCGGCATTGCCGGCACGGCATGGCCCACATGGCCCTGGCCATGCGGGGCCCATCAGGGCCTAATTTTTTTAAAAAAATTAAATAAATTAAATATTATTGGAAATAAAAAATTTATTAATATGAAGCCACCTTAATGGGGGGTTTGGCATAGACCCCTACCAGTTTATTAATTTAAAATCAAAATGGTACATGAAGGGAGGGGGGCTAGGCCTGACCTCTAAAATATAATAAGAAAGGAAAAAAATAGAGATGACTCATTTTAATAATTAAAAAATAAAAATATATAATTATAAAAATAGAGATGACTCACTCATCAGTGGTATTTGTGTCATCATCATCTTCGCTGGTTAAGTCATGTCCACCTTTATCTTGAAGCCTCGCTCAGCATCCAACCAATCTTTGAAGCAGAGAAGCATCTCAACATCTCGCCAGTCATCCTACTTTTCTTTTCGTCCAAATACATCGACCTGCACTGAAAGCGGATTCCAATGCTATTATGGACATCGGCACAGCTAAAATATCTCGTGCAATGGCAGACATAACACTAACACTCTTCCACCAAGCTAATACATCTAGACTCTCTATTTGATCTTCATCATATGCAGAATGAAGATTGTTTAGTAAATAAAATTCTAATTCATTACTTAAAGATGAAGAAGATGAAGCATGTGTGTCTTCTAATGAATGAAAAATAGATGACGAACGAGATCTAGAAGAAGCAGAGCTTTGAGCAGTATTCTAGATCCACAAATTTTATCATTATATAAAGCATAAATATCATTAAGAAGTCGTGTTACCTCATCTTTAGCAGGTTCAGGATTTTGATTCATGTTTTCACAATATTGATCAATTAAAAAATTTATGCCATTTAATTTAACTCTAGGATCAAAAATAGCAGCTAAGTTATGCAAAGGACATATCCTATTCCAATATTCATTCCATTTAGTTTTCATATATATAATAGGATTAAAACTTCATGATATCTATATTCTTTAAATTTTTCACTAATTAATATGCTTTTTGTAAAAATAAACAAGAAGTTGGATAATAAATACTTGAAAGAACATTTGTAGCATCATAAAAAGTAACCAAAAATCTTCTAAAATTTTACCTTGCGCCAATCAGTTTCAGTCAATGTAAATCCTAATCCACAATCATTAATATAAGCACTTAATAAGTTCTTATATGGATATGCATCATGTATCATGGTATAGGTACTATTCCAACGAGTAATTACATCAAGTTTAATTTTTTAAAATGTTTACCATGATCTACACATAATTGTTTAAATTCTTGAAGTCTTGACCTTGAAATCATGAATAAAAGAAACTGTATTTCTAATTTTTGAAATAACCTCTTGAATTATGTCCATGCCAGATTGAACAGAAAGATTTAATATATGACATGCACATCTAATATGAAATAATTATCCATTTAAAATGGGATGCAAAGAGTTATTTAATAATGCAACAGCAAAATTATTATTAGATGCATTATCAAAGGTAATAGATATTATTTTATTATTAATATTATATGAGCATGCAGTTTGATAAATAGCATTTGAAATTTGTTGTCCCGAATGCGAAAAATCAAAAGCACGAAAAGCAAGAATTCATTTATTTAGTTGCCAATCATTATCAATATAATAGCAGTAATATAATAAAATAATTACTACCTACAGATGTCGACCAAATATCAGAAGTTAAAAAACTCTAGCATTTAAATTTGAGAGCATTTCAATTAAACTTTGTTTCATTGCTAAAAAGTTTGTCATAGCCACTCTTCTAAATGTACGCCTACTAGTTCTTTATAAGCAGGTTGCAGGCCTAATTGAACATATGTTCAAAATTATAAGATTAGATAAACTAAAAGGTAATTCATCCTGAACTATCCATCTTACAAGTAATTTTCTCTGATTTTATGGTTATATGCAAAATTACCTACAAGTGATCCCTCTTGTATATTAAGGGTACATTGTTGATGGGAATCATGCATCTTATGAGTCTCTTGATGTCTTTTTAAATGCCCTGTTCCCCCAGTACTAGTACAACTGTAAAGTTTTGCACATTTTCTACATATTGATTTGTAGACTTCATCAACCATAATTCTATCGAAATATTCTAAACATCACTAGTCCTCTTACGAGAAGAGGTTTGACATTCACTAACACTGGCTTTAGAGAGAATTTGGGGTTGGGGTTGGGGATTAGTTTCCTTACCCTCAGAAAAAGGGTGCATGTTAAAATTACTTTCGTCAAAAGATGCTATATCTAAAATTTTTAATTAATGAATGCAAAAAAAAAAAACTAACCACAAGAAGGAATTGAGAAGAGGATCAGAGGTGGAGGTGTGGAGCTGAGATTTGTAAGCTTCCTCTTGTACTCTCGCCTCTTAACAAGAAGTGACCTCCACTACAAGAAAATTATGAAATAACGACACAACTTAGCGATGCAAATATTCATCACAAAATAACAACAAAATTGAGACGCAATTGCGACCCATGAAATCTGCAATGAAATAGTGATGAATTCGTCACCATTTAGCCATGCATTAAATCAGTAGCTAAATAGTGATGCATTTAGCGACTCCCAAAAAAATTCATCGCTAAATAGCAACTCTTTTAGTGACTTATAAAAATGCATCGCTAAATAGTGACTCATTTTAGTGCATCGCAGTTATGTGTCACTATTTAGCGACGCAATAATGCATCTCTAAATAGTGATGCTCTGATTGTGTCGCTCTTTAACGACGCATTTTAATGCGTCGCTATTTCATGATGCATAACTGTGCATCGCTATTTAGCGACGCATTTTAATGCGTCGCTAAATAGTGATGCATCAAAATGAGTCGCTATTTAGTGACGCAAAGTTATGCGTCACTATTTAGCGACGCATAACGGTGTGTCGCTATTTAGTGATGCAGAATTACGTTACTATTTAGCGACGCACTATAATGCATCGCTAAATAGCGATGCATTTTGATGCATCGCTAAATAGGATTTTAGGGTTTAGGGTTTTAGGGTTTAAGGTATTTAGGGTTCAGGGTTCAGGGGTTCAGGGTTTAAGGGTTTAGGGGTTTAGGGTTTAAGGGTTTAGGGGTTCAGGGGTTCAAGGTTCAAGGATTAAGGGTTTCAAGGGTTTAGGGGTTTAGGGTTTTAGCTAGGGTTTAGGGTTTTAGGGTTTTAGGGCTTAATTTTAGGGATTAATTTTAGGGTTTAGGTTTAAGGGTTTAGGGTTTAGGGTTTTAGGGGTTTAAGGATCAGGGTTTTAGGTTTTAGGGTTTTGGGTTTTAGGGTTTTAGGGGTTTAGGGTTTAGGGTTTAGAGTCTTGTGGGTTTTTAGAAATTTTAGGGTTTAGAGTTTTTTGGGTTTTAGGAATGTTAGGGTTTAGGGTTTAGGATTTTAAGGTTTTATGTATTTAGGGTTTAGGGTTTTAGGGTTTTAGGGTTTAATTAGGGTTTTAGGATTTAGGATTTTTAGGGTTTAGGGTTTAGACAGCATTCTCGGCATAAAGGCATGGATCGGACTGAAGGCAGCATCGGTCCTAGGTAGGACCTTGTAGTCGGCCATCCGAGCACACTGTGGGGCTGCTTGTGCACACCGTACCATGGGGCAGACTGGCTGGCCCAGCCCAATGTCCAACTACGAGCTTTTTAACTACAACAACATAAATATACGCTATTGGAGCTAGAATTACCGCGGCTGCTAGCACCAGACTTGCCTTGCAATGGATCCTCGTTAAGGAATTTGGATTGTACTCATTCCAATTACTAGACTCGAAGAACCGGCTGGTATTGTTATTTATTGTCACAACCTCCCCATGTCAGGATTGGGTAATTTGCGCGCATGCTGCCTTCCTTAAATGTGGTATTCATTTCTCAGGCTCCCTCTTCGGAATCGAACCCTAATTCTTTGTCACCCGTCACCACCATGGTAGGCCCCTAACTGTCTCCAGATTCAGAGGAAGACTAGAGCAGCACAAGGCCAAGCCCGACCCCCTAGTCGGCCACCAGGGAGGTAACCCGCGATAAGAGATCGAAGCACCGCTGAGGGTAGAGGAGGGGAGCAAGGGGCAGGAGCGCTGACTATAGAAGGTTCCCGAAGGAAGCGGACATGGAACATCGCGGCCACCCACGTCACCTCGAGGGCTCCAGTGAAACGAGCAGCATTAATTATAATATATCAATATATAAAATTATCACTATATAATATTAATTATTATACATTATAATAATTAGTATATAAAATTAAAATTATATAATATTAATATTTAGTGATGCATAATTATGTTGCTATTTAGCGACGCATATGCATCGCTATTTAGCGATGCACAAAAAATTCATCGCTAAATAGCAATGCATTCTGTGCATCGCTAAATAGCGATGCATACTATATGCATCGCAAAATAGCAATGCATTTTCTATGTGTCACTAAATTCCCGCCATATTCGGCCTTACCCTATCAAATTAGCGATGCAACTGTGCATTGCAAATTAGCAACGCATAAATGCTTTGCTAATTAGCGACACATAGAGTTTGTGCCGCTAATTAGCAACAGATTAGCAATGCCATTTAGGCATCGCTAATCCTCTTTTATTAAAACCCCTCATCCAGCCCTAATCTCTCTCCCTTCCTCCCTCTTCCCCACGTCCGATGACTCCCCTGCCCCCTCCCTCCCTCTTCCCCACCTCCGGCGGCCCTCCGGCCCCCTGATCTCCTCAGTGGCCTCCTCCAGATAAACCCCCCCATGATCTCCTCGGTGGCCGTAGCGGTTGCCCGATCAGCCTAGCCACAGCTCGTAGCCAGGCCACGAGCATAAAAAAAAACCCAACCCCCCTCCCCCTCTCTCTGGCCGGCCGTGGGTAGGCCGCCGCGATCGCAGCCATGGCCTGGCGGCCAGCCACGTCCTAGCCACAGCCTGTGGCCAGGCCATGGGCATAAAAAACCCCAACCCCCTCCCCCTCCCCCTCCCTCTAGCCGGCCGCGGCAGGCCACCACGGCCGCTGTCATGGCCGCCCATGCCCATGGCCTGGCGGCCGGTCGCGGCCTAGCCATAACCCGTGGCCAAGCCACGAGCATAAAAAAAACCCAACCCCCCCTCCCCCTCTCTTTGGCCGGCCGCGGGCAGGCTGCCGCGGCCACCGCCGTGGCCTGGCGACCGACCGTGGGCAGGCCGCCGCGGGCCAGCCACAGCTCGTGGCCAGCCACGGGCATTAAAAAAACCCTAACCCTCCCTCCCCCTTCCCCTCCCTCTGGCTAGCCTCAGGCAGGCCACCGCGGCCAGGCCACCTGCCGCCGGCCATGTGGCTAGGTCGCCTGGCCACGTGGCTGGCGACCTGGCCACGTGGCAAGGCCAGGGTTATAAAAAAACCCAACCTGTTGGCCCAGATGGCAACCCAAGAGGGGGGGTAAATTGGGTTCTTTAAAAAATTTAACACTTAAAACATAAAACATATCTTACAAGGATTAAGTGAACTTGTGAAGTAAAGCAATAATGTGAAACACAATAAGAGAGAGAGAGATAGAGACAATCTCTACAAACACAAGATATTTATAGTGGTTCGGTGTATCCTACACCTACGTCCACTCCCAAGCAACTCTTGGGTCCACACTATAATCCACTAATTACAGTTGAGTTGTTTTACAAGCTCACAACTCCAACTTGTTGTTTTATATGGCATCACAACGAACCCAGCCGATTTTCATGGGTTCATCAGCACAAAACCCAACCCCAAGCTAAACTAGCTTGTCCCCGAGGTAATCTACCTTAACCAATTCAATCCCCTGATTGAATTAGTAAACATCAATTCAAAATAATGTTTACAACAAAGTAAAGCTCCTTAAATGAGCAAATAAGCAATGTAAAAAAA
>UESW01004225.1:102500-212877 GCA_900491605.1 Calamus simplicifolius | reverse complement strand
CCTCACTGAAGGCTCTGCCTCTGATGTACTAGGGGCCACATATCCATTTAGCTGCTCTGTCCAGATTTCCTTTCTTTCCAGTTTCCATTGATTTTCATGAAACCCATCGATGCATAGTAGCTAAGCTATATAGTCAGTGTGCCTTAAATTCTTCATGGGTTCATGTCTGAAATAATTACACCCTTGGTTCTGAAATGCTAAAGTTAAAAATCATGCCGTAAGGCAAAGTAGATCTCTTCTTGTTGCCTGCCTCGCCATGTACCAGATCATCATACCAGCTAAATTAATTGGCTGACCTGAACACTGTCCATGATAACAATGTCTCCTCCAAGACATACTCAAATCTGCCGGTCTTTGGAAATAAAATCCGACCACAAATATTATGTAATAATCTTAGCTCTAAGGGCAACTGGTTTGCCCTAACTTCCTCAAATTCAACATCCCTTCCTAGCATTCTTGATAATGCTCCTGATCTATCACTATGAAATTTGCATCAGTCTAATAACAAAAATTTCTAACAGGCTTCCAAGAATCTCAGAAGTTAGGTGAATCCTTTTCCTCTAAAAACTTACAAACACCATCTCCTCTAGACAAATTATAAAATTCTTTAACCAAGGCGGGATAGGTAGGACATCAAAGAGCAAACTTTCTCCCATCCCATCCTTTATCTGCCGCCCAATAGAAAAGCCCTCTTCTTCAAAGAAATGAAAATCAACTTTCTTCCCATGGTAATAACACGCCCAGAAAGAGTGTCTACCTGAGGGAAGAAGGACAGGGAATCACACTTGGTGTGGATGAGACGAAGAGGACAAAGAGCTAGGTGAAGGTTGCCGTGCCGGATGCCTCAGTTCTCTTTCCCATCGTCACCGCTCCAAACACCGATCCCCTACGTTTGGGTGCCATTGGTAGCTAGGGAATGATTAATTTGAGAAATCTTAGGTTTTGGAAGAGTTGGAAAGAGTTTGGAAAGTTTGGAAGATTGAAATGAGAGAGGAGTCGACTCTGCCCTAGATAAGTCAACCTGGGACCACTTGAGTCGACTCCGCAAAGCGAGGTGTCGGCTCCAGGTCGCTAACACAGTCAGCGCCCGAAGTGGAGTCGACTCTAAAAAGGATGTCGGCTCCAAAGTCTTAGACAAAGCTAGAGTCGACTCCGATACTAGAGGAGTCGCTCCAAGACAGTTTCAGAAAAAAAATAAGAGTTTCAAAGGATCTGAAACTTGTCCGAAAATCTTCAAATTTTGGATAAATCAACTTTGAAATGTGATGAATCAATTCAAATATCTAGATAAATATCCTTAAATCATAAGAAAATTAGAAAAAATGATGAATTCTAGATAATCATTCCTTAGGAGTTTCAAAATCATTCCAATGGATCACAAACCCTAATTCTCCTCTAAGATAACAAAATCTTTCTTCACTTAAGGGTTTTGTAAATATGTCAGCTAATTGTTCTTCAGTACAAACATAATCAAGACAAATTTCATTATTAGCTACATGTTCTCTTATAAAATGATATCTAATTTCAATGTGTTAGTTCTTGAATGTTGAATTGGATTTTTAGTTAAATTGATTGCACTTGTGTTATCACATCTAATAGGTGTTTTATCAAGTGTTATACCATAATCTTCAAGTTGTCGCTTAATCCAAAGGATTTGAGCACAGCAACTTCCAGCTGCAACATATTCAGCTTCAGCAGTTGATAATGCAACCGAATTTTGCTTTTTGCTAAACCAGAGATTAAGTTACTTCCTAAGAATTGGCATGCACCACTTGTACTTTTTCTATCTAATTTACATCCAGCATAATCAGAATCAGAATATGCAATCAAATTTAATGTTGAGTCTCTAGAATACCATAATCCTACATTTTTAGTTCCACTTAATATCTTAAGTATTCTTTTACAGCAATTAAGTGTGATTCTTTAGGTTCAGATTGAAATCTAGCACATAAACAACAGCAAACATATATCTGGTCTACTTGCAGTTAAGTAAAGTAGGATCCGATCATACCTCTATAATATTTTTGATCAACTTCTTACCATCTTCATCTTTGTCCAGCTTGCATGAAGGACTCATTGGTGTTCCAGGGGTTTGATTGATTCCATACCAAACTTCTTGAGAATTTCTTTTGTGTACTTTGTTTGGTTGATGAAAATTCCCTCTTTGCTTTGTTTGATTTGAAGTCCTAGGAAGAAGTTGAGTTCTCCCATCATGCTCATCTCGAATTCACCCTGCATTAACTTAGCAAATTCTTGACACAAAAGATTGTTAGTAGCACCGAATACAATATCATCTACATATATTTGTACTACTAATAAATCTTTATCTTTTCTTTTCAAAAATAGGGTTTTATCAACATTTCCTCTAGAAAAATCATTTTCAATTAGAAATTTACTTAATCTATCATACCAAGCTCTAGGTGCTTGTTTTAAACCATAAAGTGCTTTGTGTAATTTAAAAACATGATTTGAAAATTCATGATCTTCAAAACCAGGTGGTTGTTCTACAAAAACTTCTCATTTATAAATCCATTTAAAAATGCACTTTTAACATCCATTTGAAATAAATTAATGTTCATATGACATGCAAATGCAAGTAATAATCTAATTGCTTCTAATCTAGCTACAGGTGCAAAAGTTTCATCAAAATCAATTCCTTCTTCTTGATTATATCCTTTTGCAACTAATCTAGCTTTATTTCTAATTACTATGCCATTTTCATCAATTTATTTCTAAATACCCATTTAGATCCTATAACAGAATGATCTTTAGGTCTATCAACTAAGGTCCATACATTATTCCTAGTAAATTGATTTAATTCTTCTTGCATAGCTAACATCCAATTATTATCTTTTTCAGCTTCTTCAATAGTTTTAGGTTCAATTTGAGATACAAATGCAAGATGATTATTGATGTTTCTCATTGATGATCTAGTTCTTACTCCTTGAGATGGATCACCTATAATTAATTCCTTAGGATGACCATAAGCATATCTCCAATCTCTAGGAAGATCTACATCATTATGATTAGTATCAATAACATCATTCTTAGGTGAATCATCATCTTTAGCTTCTTGTTCATGATCTGAAGATACATCTATATTAATTTTTTAATATCTCTTTCAAGCAAATTTGTATCTTCCTCATCATCAATCTTTTCAGAACTGATGCTAAAGACTTCATCAAAACTACATGAATAGATTCTTCTACAATTAAGTTTTCTTGTTAAATACTCTATATGCTTTACTAGATGTTGAATATCCTAAAAATATTCCTTCATCAGATTTTGCATCAAATTTTCCAAGATTGTCTTTACCATTATTATGAATAAACATTTACAACCAAATGCATGAAAATAACTAATGTTGGTTTTCTATTATGCCATAGTTCATAAGGAGTTTTTTTAAGAATTGGTCTAATTAAGGCTCTATTAAGAATGTAACATGCTGTGTTTATAGCTTCCGCCCAAAGTACTTTGGGAGTTGCTTTCACATAGCATGGTACGGGCCATGTCTTCTAAGTTCTATTTTTCTTTCTACAACTCCATTTTGTTGTGGTGTTCTAGGTGCAGAAAAATTATGATGAATGCCATTTTCAATGCAAAATTTTTAAATAATGATTTTCAAATTCTGTGCCATGATCACTTCTAAGAGACACTATGGTGTTGTTTTTCTCATTTGTGACTTTCTTGAAGAATTTCAGGAATATCGAGAAAGTCTCATCTTTGTGAGCCAAAAATAATACCCAAGTATATCTAGAGTAATCATCTACTATCACAAGACCATATTTCTTTCCTCCTAGACTTGTGGTTCTAGTAGGTCCAAAAAGGTCCATGTGAAGTAGCTCTAGTGGCCTAGAAGTTGAAACAATATTTTTAGATTTGAAAGAATTTCTAGTTTGTTTTCCAAATTGACATGCATCATAAATTTATTATTTTCAAAATCTAACTTTGGAAGACCTTTAACTAAATCCATTCTAATTAATTTTGAAATTAGGTGTGTGCTTGCATGACCTAATCTACGATGCCATAACCATCCAATCTCATTAATTAGCATTATCAGCAACTAAGCAATGATTACTAGTAGACAAATTGTCTAAATCAATTAAGTACACATTGCCATTTCTATTACCAACAAATACAATGCTATTATCAATGGGATTAGAAACAGTGCAAATAGAAGCTTCAAATGAAACTTTGAAACCTTTATCACATAATTGGCTAACTAATTAATTATGCTTTAAACCATCAACATATAAAACATTTTCAATAAAAGTGGATGGAGTTATTTGAATTTTACCAAATCCCATAATTTGGCCTTTGCCATTGTCTCCAAAAGTAACAACTCCTCCTCTTTTTCTTCAAGGGTGATGAATTGATCCTTTGTCACCCGTCATGTGTCTTGAGCAGCCACTATCAAGATACCACTTTTTTTGATCTTTGGCGCAAGACACTCCTGCAAGATAATCAAATCTTATGTTTAGGTACCCAAGCTTTCTTGGGTCCTTCATGGTTAGTAGCAATAAAAATTGTTCCTTTTGGAACCCATATTTTCTTGCCTTTAATATTTAAATTCTTATTAGTTTTTTAAAATTGCATTCATAAGATTTATGTCCTTTTTTGTTACAATTATAACATGAAATATTATTTTTCTTTACAAAAATTGTTGACATATTTTTGTTTCATGTGTGGTTTATATCCTAAACCAGCTTTATCAAATACAGCTCTTTGATTACTTAAAAGCAAATTTAGTTTTTCTGAGCTATATGTAAATTTATCAACAATATTCTTATGTTTATCAATTTCTTTCTTCAAATTAATATTTTAATTATAAATTGATTCCTTTTCTTTTAAAATATTTTTATTTTCATATTTTAGATTTTTAACCTCAAGAATTAGTTCATTTTTCTCTTTGAGAAGATTTAGGTTTTCAGTTTTCAAAGATTTGTTTTTCTTCTCAAAACCTTAAAATCACTAACTAACTCATTGAAAGCATCATACAATTCATTAAATGTAAAGTCATCATGGGCTTCGAAATTTACCTCATTTTCGTCGTTTGCCATGAAGCATATGTTTGCAACTTCTTTTTGTTCTTCTTTAGATGGAGACTCTTCACTATCACTCCAAGTTGCAACATAAGCTTTCTTCTTCTTCTTGTAACCCTTCTTTAGTTGAGGACATTCATATCGAAAATGCCCGGCTTTTTGCATTCATAACATGTCAAGGGTTCTTTTTCTTTATCTTTATCCCTTTCTTTTTCTCTTTCTCCTTCCATTTTGATTCATTATTTCTTTTATGGAAGGGTCTCCTTCTTTGCATAAACTTCTAAACTTCTTTGCAAGGATAGATGTTTTCATCATTCTTCTTCTTCTCACTGCTGCTTATTTCCTTTTCTGCAGCCTTAAGTGCTATGTTCTTTTCTTCTTGACTTCTTCCTCTTGATGTTGTTTCATTGTTAATTCATGGGTCATCAAGGATCCAAGTAGCTCCTCCAAAGGTAGAACATTCAAGTCTTTGGCTTCTTGGATTGTAGTTACTTTTGCTTCCCATGTTCTTGGAAGAGACTAAGAATTTTACGTACCAATTCAGAATTAGTATAAGTCTTACCAAGACTTTTCAAACCATTAACAATATCGGTGAATCTAGTGTACATGCATATGATTGATTCAGTTTGTTCCACGCTAAACAATTCATATTTGTGCACTAGAATGTTAATTTTGGATTCTTTTACTTGGTCAGTACCCTCATGGGTAACTTCTAGTCTATCCCAAATTTCTTTGGCTGAAATGCAAGTAGATATTCTATTGAATTCATTTGCATCCAAAGAATAATATAAAATATTCATGGCTTTTGCATTGAGCTGAGCCATTTTCTATCATTCTCATTCCAATCCCTTTTGAGCTTAGAAACTATTGAACCATCTACAATGTGTGTGGGTGTACTAGGTCCATTTGTAATAACACTCCATAATTCATAATCTAAAGCTTGAATGAAAATCCTTATTCTTGCTTTCCAATATGAATAATTAGAGCCATTAGACAAGGGTATCCTATTAGTGGATTGACCTTCAGCAAAAGATGATCCAGCTTATGTTGCCATTTGGATCTTTAGCTCTTGATCGTTAGATCAACTAGAAATGAGCACAAGCTCTGATACCAATTGTTGGCCTAGATGAAAACCCAAGAGGGGGGGGGGGTGAATTGGGTTCTTTAAAAAATTTAACACTTAAAACATAAAACCTATCTTACAAGGATTAAGTGAACTTGCGAAGTGAAGAAATAATGTGAAACACAATAAGAGAGAGAGAGAGAGATAGAGACAATCACTAAACACAAGATATTTATAGTGGTTCGTGTATCCCACACCTACGTCCACTCCAAGCAACTCTTGGGTCACACTATAATCCACTGATTACAGTTGAGTTGTTTTACAAGCTCACAACTCCAACTTGTTGTTTTACACGGGTCACAACGAACCCAGCCAGTTTTCACAAGTTCACCAGCACAAAATCCAACCCCAAGCTAAACTAGCTTGTCCTTGAGGTAATCTACCTCAACTAATTCAATCCCCTGATTGAATTAGTAAACAACAATTCAAAATAATGTTTACAACAAAGTAAAGCTCCTTAAATGAGCAAATAAGCAATGCAAATAAACAAGGGTAAGAAAAGCCTGATTGAAGCCAAGTAGATCTGAGCTTTTCTTCTTTTCTTCCTCTCTTTTGAATGGTTGAATCAAGCTTCAGCTCTGATTCTTGACCAAAATCTGTTGGAGAGAACTTTGAAAAATAGGGCTTTTGCTCTTCTTCTTTTTTCCATTGAGAATCATCCGAATTTGAACTTTTAGGGCTTAGGATTTCTCTTGAATATCTCTTGGATTGATAGGCTTTGACTCAGAGATTTCTCTTTTGAATATCTCTCGATTTTTTCATTATTTTCTCTCTATTTCTGTTCTTCTTTTCAAATGGATGAATCCCTCTTTTTATAGTCTTAATGTGAGATTAGGTGAGAAACTAGCCGTTACAAAATACCTTGATGATTCTCCATGTAAGAAAATAGATCCGTTGAGAGTTAGTGAGAAAATATATCCGTTAGAGCTAATCTGGCACTTTTGAAAATCATCCTTGACAGGTTGTAGTCAGCTCCAACTTTTCATGTGTCGACTCTAGATTGTGTTTCCATAAATAGCAAAAATTAATTCGACGTGGAGTTGGCTCCAACTTTGCAAAGTGTTGACTCACCGCTGACTGGAGTCGGCTCCCGAAATCTGAAGTGTCGACTCCAAGAAATGCTTCAAAAACATAGCTCTGTAACTCATGTTAGAGTTGGCTCCCAAAATCCGTGTGTTGGCTCTAAAACCTTAGGTGTCAACTCAAAACTCTAGGTGTCGACTCCGAACCGTGCCAAAAATCCTGAACTGTTCTGATACGCTCTGGAGTCGGCTCGAGACTGTTAGCTATCGGCTCCAAGTTCTGAACTTAGATAAATTCATTGAAATTCGATTCAAAACTGATTTCTAAGTATCATTTGGATAAATAACCGATCTTAATTCCTGAAACACTTATCAAATCTATCAGAAACACAATGAACATACTCATGGCTTTGTTAATCATCAAAATTAATTAATTGGATAAATAATTTCTCAATAATTTTCCTAACACAACCCCCTCCCCCTCTCTCTGGCCGGCGCAGGTAGGCGGCCGCGGCCGCGGCTTGGCCACGTGCCAGGCCATGGCAAAAAAAAAGTTTTCATATTTTTTTACAAAAAATAATAATTATAAAATAATATAATTCTATAATAAATTTATTATAATATAATTATTATAATATAATATGATATTGTTAATATTATTACATAATATAATTATGTAATAATTATAATATAATATAATACTATTATATTAATAAATCATATTATAATAATATTAAGAATATTAGTTTATAGTATTGTAATATAATATAAGAAATTATGGTATTCTAATAAATAATAATTGCAATATAACATCATTATAATATTAGCTAATTAGTGGTTCTGATAGTAAATTAATTAAATCAATTGCTAAATGATTAATTAGTGATTTTTATAGTAAATTAATTAAGCTATAATTAATCTTGGTAGAAGGGGTCAATTGGTTGTTTTGTAAAATGTAGGCTAGAAGGGTAAAATGATATTTTTTATAAATATAAATTTTAGTAAATTAATTATTATTTATATTTAATTATGCAATATTCCCAATATATCTTGTAAGCCTCCATATTTTATATACTTATTGTTAAATTTCTCAGCATGTTAAACTATGCATGATAGTTTATTGGTGAACTTTTTAGATATATTGTTGCATCTTATTTTTGTTATGAAATGGTTTTGACTTTGACTTTGATTTAAGTTACAAGAACATGATATATTGAGATATGTTATTTTGGTTATGAGATTAGGTATGGCTTTAATAGATGAATGATGTGAGTATATTGAGGTATTAAATAATTTTTAGAATTACACTTAAGGGTTACGTGGCATATCATATGTCTTATGGTTGATGTGCTATGAAAATATTTGGCCCAACCTATCCAATTTTAAAACCATAGAATTATTAAATAATGCTACGCATAAATATTGGATTAAGGTTATTATCTTGGACATAATAATCTTACAAAGTTAGTAACTATAGACCATAATCAAAATATGTATAATAGTCAAGAAAACTTTTTCACCAGCATAAGTTCGATTGTTTTTGGAATTGCATATTATTTTTTGCAGCACTATAACCTTTAGACCCGTTTGAGAATTTGCAAGACTAAGTCTTGCAAATTCTCAAGTTATCCTAGTGGACAGTTTGAGATTATTTTTTGCGATATGTTAGTCTGCTATTAGCTATCGTTGGTTGAGATTGCGATATGTCCTATTTGGCCACTTCGGCCGATGGGGCTCTGGGGAGAACGTACGTGGAGCACCTGGAGGTCCCGAGTATCGAAGCTGCAGAGGAGGCCCTGCCGGTCATCCAGGAGCCTTCTTGGATGGATGCATACATCTGGTATCTGACCGATGGCGCCCTCAACGAAGACCCGGCGGAGGCCAGGCTACTCAAACGGCGAGCCCCAAAATTTTTGATAATGGACGGGCAACTCTATCGAAGGCCCTTCTCATACCCAGTCCTTAAGTGTGTTGGCCCCATGGAAGCCAATTACATCATCCGAGAGATCCATGAGGGCATCTATGGGAGTCACTTGGGGGGCAGAGCGCTGGTGTACAAGGCCCTGCGCTAGGGATACTACTGGCTTACGATGAAGGAGGACGCCTCTGAGCTAGTTCGGAGGTGCGACAGCTATCAACGACATGCCAACATCCAGCGGCAGCCGACTTCTCAGCTGAACCCCCTGACAGCCCCATGGCCCTTCGCACAATGGGGAATGGACATCCTAGGACCATTTCGCCCGGCCTCCGGCCAGCACAGGTTCCTGCTGGTCACCGTCGACCACTTCACCAAATGGGTCGAGGCCGAGGCGCTGGCTAAGATCACTAAAAGCAAGGTAGATCCTTTTTTTGGAAGTTTATAATTTGCCGGTTTGGACTGCTGCATACCTTCGTCACCAACAACGGCCGGTAATTCGACAATGCTCCCTTCAGAGGATTCAGCATCGAGCTGGGCATCCATCACGGTTCACCTCTGTTGGTCACCCCTAGACCAACGGGGCGGCCCAGGTAACAAACCACACTATCCTCCAAGGACTCAGGGCGCGACTGAATGACTTCAAAGGGGATGGGTGGAGGAACTCCCCAACGTGCAATGGGCCTATCACATGATGCCATGGGATCTTACCGGGAAGACTCCTTTCAGCCTCGTCTTCGGGTTTGAGGTAGTCATCCCCATGAAGATTGGCATTCCGAGTCCCCGAACGGAGACTTATGACGGGGTGGACAACTCGAGCCAAATGCGAGCCAACCTTGACCTCGTGGAAGAGGTATGTGATCGGACCCGGCTTAAGATGGCTGCCTACCAATAGCGAACTGCTAGCTACTACAATGCTCGTGTCCATCCCAGGACATTCCTACTAGGGGACCTAGTCCTTAGACAAGCCGAGGTCTCAAAGCCGACGGAAGGAGGTAAGCTGTCACCAAATTGGGAAGGACCCTATCGGGTCACCGAAGCCCTCCACCATGGAGCGTATCGAATTGAAGGACTGGATGGGAAGTCGCTTCCTCGGACTTGAATTCTAACAACCTCCATTGGTACTACCAGTAATGTACCCCTTTTTACATTGGGTTAAATGTTTGCATTCTTTTGGGCTTACCTGCCTCATATTCTCGACTAATAAAGATGTGTTCGAGTAACCTATCTTTTCAGCCAAAGCCCAGCTTTGGTCGGCATCGAAAGCCTAAGGCCAGCTCGGCACCAAAGTCCAACTCCGGTCGGCATTGAAGGCGCGAGGCTAGCTCGGCACGAAAGCCCGACTTTGGTTGACAATGAAAGCCCAAGGCCAGCTTGAAACAAAAGCCCAACTCCAATCAGCACCGAAGGCCTAAGGCTAGCTCGACACCAAAGCCTGACTCTGATCGGCACCAAAAGCTCGACTCCGGTTGGCACCAAAGCTCGACACCGGTCAACACTGAAAGCCTGAGGCCAGCTTGGCACCAAAGCCCATCTTCGGTCAGCACCGAAAGCCCGAGGCCAGCTTGGCACCAAAGCCCAACTTCGGTTGGCACCAAAAGCCCGAGGCCAACTCGGCACCAAAGCCCGACTCCAGTCGGTACTGAAAGCCCAAATCCGATCGGCATGAAAAGTCCGAGGTCAGCTCGGCACCAAAGTCCAACTCCGGTCAGCACTGAAAGCCCCAAGCCAGCTCGACACCAAAGCTCGACTCCGGTCGGCATCGGAAGCCCGAGGCCAGCTCGGCACCAAAGCCCGACTCCAATCCGCACAGAAAGCCCGAGGCCAGCTCGGCACCAAAGCTCAACTCCGGTTGGCACCGAAGGCCAGAGGCCAGCTCAGCACCAAAGCCCGACTTCGGTCGGCACTGAAAGCCCGAGGCCAGCTCGGCACCAAAGCCCAACTCCGGTCGGCACAGAAAGCCTGAGGCCAGCTCGACACCAAAGCCTGACTCTGGTCGGCACTGAAAGCTCGAGGCCAGCTCGACACCGAAGCCCGACTCGATCGGCACCGAAAGCCCAAAGCCAACTAGGCACCAAAGCCCGACTCCGATCGGCACCGAAAGCCCGAGGCCAGCTCGGCACCAAAGCCCGACTCCAGTCGAAACCAAAGCTCGACTCCGATCGGCATCGAAATCCCGACTCTGGTCGGCACCAAAAGCCCGAGGCCAGCTCGGCACCGAAGCCCGACTTTGGTCGGCACCGAAAGCTTGAGGCTAGCTTGGCACCAAAGTCTGACTCCAGTCAGCATGGAAAGCCTAAGGCCATCTCGGCACCAAAGCCCGACTCCGGTCGGCATCGAAAGCCCGAGGCTAGCTCGGCACCAAAGCCTGACTCCGGTCTGCACTGAAAGCCCGAGGCTAGCTCGGCACCAAAGCCTGACTCTGGTCTGCACTGAAAGCCTGAGGCCAGCTCGGCACTAAAGCTCGACTCTGGTCGACATTGAAAGGCCGAGACCAACTCGACACCGAAGCACTACTTTGATCGGCACTGAAAGCCCGAGGCTAGCTCGGCACCGAAGCCCGAATCTGGTTAGCACTGAAAGCTCGAGGCCAGCTTGGCACCGAAGCCTGACTCCGGTCGGCACAAAAAGCCCGAGGCCAGCTCGGCACCAAAGCCTGACTCTGGTCAGCACTGAAAGCCTGAAGCTAGCTCGGCACCGAAGCCCGACTTTGGTCAGCACCGAAAGCCCGAAGCTAGCTCAGCACCAAAGTCTAACTCCAGTTGACATGGAAAGCCCGAGGCCATTTCGACACCAAAGCTCGACTTCGGTCGGCACTGAAAGCCCGAGGCCAGCTCAGCACCAAAGCCCGATTCCGTTCAACATCGAAAGCCCGAGGCCAGCTCGGCAACAAAGCCTGACTCCGGTCTGCACTGAAAGCCTGAGGCTAGCTTGGCACCACAGCTCGACTCTGGTTGGCATTGAAAGGCTGAGGCCAGCTTGGCACCGAAACCTGACTCTGGTCTGCACTGAAAGCCTGAGGCTAGCTCGGCACTGAAGCCCGACTCCGGTTGGCCCTGAAAGCTCGAGGCTAGCTTGGCACCGAAGCCCAACTTCGGTCAGCATATAAAGCCTGAGGCCAGCTTGGCACCAAAGCCCGACTCCGGTTGGCACTGAAAGCCCAAGGCCAGCTCAGCACCGAAGCCCGACTCCAGTCGGCACCGAAAGGCCGAGGTCAGCTTAGCATCGAAAGCTCGAGGCCAGCTTGGCACCAAAGCCTGACTCTGGTCGGCACTGAAAGCCCGACTCCGATCAGCACGGAAAGCTCGAGGCCAGCTCGACACCAAAGCCTGACTCCGGTCGGCACTGAAAGCTCAAGGCCAGCTCGACACCAAGCTCGACTCCGATCGGCACCAAAAGCCTGAGGCCAGCTCGGTACCAAAGCTCGACTTCAGTCGGCATTGAAATCCTGAGGCCAGCTCGGCACCAAAGCCCAACTCCAATCGGCACTGAAAGCCTGAGGCCAGCTCAGCACCGAAGCCTGACTCTGATCGACACTAAAAGCTCGAGGCCATGTTAGCATCGAAGCCCGACTCCTGTCATCACCGAAAGCCCGAGACCAGCTCGGCATCGAAAGCCCGAGGCCGGGTCGGCACTAGAGCCTAACTCCAGTCGACCTTGTGAGCCCAAGACCAGCTCAGCGCTAAAAGCCTTACTTCAATCAGCGTGGGAAACCCGAGGTCAACTTGGCACCCAAGGAACAACCTCGGATAGCATGAGAGGCCCGATCACCACTTAACGCTACAAGCTCAATGCGAGACTCACACCTTTGACATCGAACTTCGGGTTATAAAGGGAGGCTTCGATACCGGCCTCAACACTCCCACCAGGACCCGATCCTACATAGCAACTAAGTCACGGACTTGCTTGCGGTGAGCAGACACATTATGTCCCCCAGCGCCGACGCAGCCCTATCATAGGTCCTATGACGACAAGCTGAAGGGGAAAGTATACTATGTAAATAGTTAGCCCTCAGACAGATTTCAACAAAAAGGGGTCATTTTCACTACTTTAAATGTTTACAAAATGCCGACTCGAGTCGGACTTAGGTACAAAAGGAAAATAAAAAAACAACAAAGTGCACTGAGAACGGCTCTCAGGCATCGGCCGGTGCCAACCCATCCCCCGGAGTGTCTTCCAGTCCTTCACAAGCGTCCAGCTTGATGTCCTGAAGGCTGGCCATCTCGGAGACTCGCGCAGCCTTCTCCTTCCCATCGCAAAAGCCCTGGAGGTAGGCGTCAGCGGAGCCCTCCATGACCTCCTCGACGAAGGCTGTGGAGCCTCGGAAGCGCTCCATGGACTCTGCCACCGCCAGCTCCGCCGCTGCGGCCCTCTCCTCGGCGGCCCTGGCTCTTCGTAGGGCCTCGTTCACTCGGGCGATGGCATCGGTGGCTTGGGCGTCGGCCCTCCGAGCGATCTCCTCGGCGCTCTCTGCCCGGCCTTCAGACTCCTTGGCCTCCTGGATTGCTATCTCTAGCCAGAGTCGGCAGGCCCCTAGCTCGGCTTTGGCAGCACAACCATGCCCCATGTCGGCTACTCCCTGCTGCCTAGCCTCCTCGACCTTCGCCTGGAACAATGCCAGGGTCTTGGTCGCCTCCTCTGCCTCCTTCCGGGCAGTCTCCAGTGCCCTCTCGGTCACTTCGGCCTCCCGTTAGGCCACCTCCAGAGCACTTTCAGCCTCCTCAGCCATGGCCACAGCGGCCAGGGTCGCCTGATGGGCATGATGACTCCGGAAGGCAGTGTCCCTCAGAGAAGATAGGGAGTTGACTGCCTTCACAAGGAAGACCCTGGTTAGTACTCAGAAAAAATAGAAACTAGAAGGAAAAAGAATTACCTACCCAGAGGTGCGTTGTAAAAGCATCTTGGAGGATGATGGGAGCGTCCAGCTGGCGGAACTCCGCCTGGAGCTCCATCAGGCATATCCTCGCCATCAGTCATTTAACGATACGACCATTGTAGGCAAGTAACACCCGCAGGGGGTCTGCCCTAGTCCTTCTCCCCCCGGGGTCGAATGAGGTTGAGGGGCCGGATGCCGCTGCGCTTCTGTCCACGGGCGGGCCTTCCTCCGGGGATGGCTTGGCCATGGGCTCCGATGGCCTGACTCAGGCGGCGACCAGTTCAGTGCTCAAAGGGGTTGCTGCAACCCGTGGTTCTGGTGGGGTGTCGACAGTTAGGTCAATTGCCGGGGCTGCTGGCGGGGCACTCGACGAGATGGGTGGCTGTGAGAACAAAGGACCGGCCCCCTTGCTCGCCTGCTGGCCATCGGCTGGAGGGGGAAGGGCTTGGGGGCGGGACTTCTTCTTCGACCCTCCCACCTCGACTTCGACCTTCCGCTTCTTAGCGACCGCCCTCATCAACATCTCGGTCGGCGGCCTTATATCTGCACAAGTCAAGGCCGGTTAGAGCAAAAAAAAAAAAAAAAAGAGAAGGAGGTGGGAAGTGCCCTCGGCTGCTCACCGCTTATCGGGAGAATGCCCACGAGCTAGAGGTTCTCCTTGGACAGAAGCTGAATGCAGCGAGGGAACACTGCCATTAACAACTGACCAAAGGCCTCCCTATCCCTCGGGACCACCGTCGAGTTCTTATTCGGTCATGTATCAGGGTCCCCCCACCTCGCCCTCACTCCCTCAAGGTCGGCAAAAAAGAACTAGGTCTTCCATCCCTTGACAAACATAGGGAGACCTAACCGGAGGGTTCGGTTGTGCCGGGGCTGGAGCACCCACCAGCCCGACTGTTTCTAGAGGGTGTAGAAGCTGCAGAAAAGGAAGACCCTAGCCTCTATCCCGTGGAGGTGGCACAACACTAAGAAGCCACAAATGGTCCGAATGGAGTTCGGAACTAGCTAGGCGGGCGCCAATGAGAAAAGGTCGAAGAGATTGATGAGGAAAGGATGGAGAGGTAGTCGGAGGCCCCCTTCAGGAATGCCTCGTACAGGGCAATCCGCCCGGATGAGAAGACGTCACTCTGTCATCGGGGGTGGGGACGAACAGCCGGACAGTCTCGGAACCCCAAACCGAGCCCTTATGTTGGCTAGCTCCTGCTCGGTTATGGAGGAGGCGACCCCTTTTGGGGAATCCGCCCTAGCTCTAGGAGGAGGACCGGCGGCTATTGGGCGACCCCTGGTGGAGGCCCGGTTGATGGCTTGCCGCCGGGATAGAGGAACATGATGCTCGGAAGAAGGTGAAGAAGAGGTCTACGCAGGCGTGGGGGACGGGGAAGCTCACACCCGCAAGGAGGACAGGCGATCCTCAGGTGGAGTAGAAGACCAAGAAGGGGAAGAAGAAGAAGCCATGAAAGAGGATTCAGGAGGACTAACCTGAACAAAGGAGAACGGTGAGTAAGGAAGAAAAGATTCAGGAAGGACGCTCGAATGGGGCGAGAGCTTAGGGAGGAAGACACAGGTTTCGAAAACAGAATGCCAGGTTCAGAGCCTTACCCCAGTTTTACCAGTTTTGAATCGTCTCGCCTAACCTAGCCAGTCACGCGGATGCCCGCTATAGGCGGTGTCACCTCGGCAGGTGCCCAACACGTGGGGCGCTCTGCCTTTGCCAATCGTGAGGCACCGCTGGCGTCAGCATCATGATGATAATGATGGTGATTGCTTTTCGTGGGTTCCAAAAGGACACCCCCATTTTGAGGTGGATCCCCATAGATCTGACGGTTGGTGGGAGCAGTAGCACTGCAGCGCTCGAGTCTCCCGCACTAAGAAACCATTGTACCCAGGGACATGCGCCCCTCCGCAATTGGCGGCACATTGGGATCAGCCACTTTGGAAGCTTACGCTCCTTTCGCCTGGCAAGGATGGGCCCGCATCATCTTAGGGGCGAGGGGGTATCTGATGTGGCTGATTGAGCCGCGTTAGAGTTGACGGAAGAAGCAATGGACGGAACCTCAGCTTTGGACCCTGAGGCTCTCTTGGGGTCGGCCTCCGAGACCCCCTCGGCCTCGGACCTCAAGACCCCTCGGTCCCGAACCTCGGGTCCCCTCGGCCTCGGACCTCCTGTCCCCTTGGCCTCAGACCTCAAGTTTCCTCGGCCTTAGACCCTAGATCCCTTCCACCTCGAGCTGCCTGACACTACCACGTAGTCCACCAACCATCTACGACTGCCACGTTACTCACTAATTGTCTGCAATTGCGCGTGGCCACTACCCATAACGGCGCACGCTTGACACGATTAGGCCCACCTGCCACCTGTGGTGCCGCGTCTGCTAGATGGTTGGTGGGGCAAGACACCTCTGACATGCCTAGTGTCGGTTGTGACCTGTCTTTGTCAGCTTGTCCACCTGTCCACTACCGGACAACAGCGCCTCAGAATTAGCCACCTTTCGAGAGCAAGAAAGGGGATCTTCGAACAGGTATAAGAACCTATACTCATAATGAGGAAAGGGATCTGAACTCAAGCTCTTTAGCTATTCTCTATTAGTTCTATTTCTTCACTGTTCCTGAGTTGCTTACTTGAGTGTCGGAGGGTTTTCATCGGTGCAACTGGTCTTCAGAGACTTTCTTGAAGGAGCTTCTTCGAGGAGGAGGATCTCTGTTTCCCGGCTTTAGAGGAATGTGATTTAGCGGCAACAATACTCGAGTTATCATTGACTATCATTATGTGATTCATCAAAATATCTTTATAGCCATTAAAAATATATTTAATTAAAAAACTAATATTAAGATTCAATCAAAAATATTAAATAAATTTATATATTTTTCATGTAATTATTTTTTAATTAATTATGACAAATCAAATGCACACCTCCTAACGAAAGCAACAAGGCTTGTCTCATTTTGTTTTTTTCCGATCCATGAGCTTCCCGCTGCATTTATTATTGAAGATCGGATAGCATTTCAACGCTCTTGTAATATTATAATGCAACCCTTGCTTACTAAACGATGCCATCTTATAATAAAATAACCTGAACTTTTAAATGCGTCCATATAACGTGACAACCACTACACCATTCTCCATTGTCTCTGTCCCTTTAGCGATCGAGCAGCAATAATTGCGGGTAGGAATCCGGATATATATCATCTACAGTTCTTTTAAATAAATGGATTGGTTCGGTGCTGGAATATCGTAAAGAGGGGATCGACTCGATCCTCCAACTCCGTTTCGTATTTTAAATAAATGGAGTATAAAATACTCGGTGGATGGTCCCTGAAAAAAAATTCAAACTTACAACCAGTTAATTTGCCAGCATTACAACGGATGGTAGACTAGTAGAGGTCGATGATGCCCATGAGAGATAACCTGAACTTTTTATAATATTTTAAAAAGCACTATTTCTTGATACGAAGAACTTGAATTGATACTTCTTAAATAATCATTTGAAATGGTAAGCAGTGTTTTTTGATCGGTAAAAATAAAAAAAAAATTATTTTTAATTTTTTATAAAATTTTTATTTTTTATATTAATATTATAAAATTAATGTTAAAAAGAACATCCGCTTCAAATAAAACTCTCTGGATAGTGCATGGCCTGGCATTCAGCGCCGCCTTTAACGAATGAGTCAGAGTTTAAAAATTTTTGGTCTGACATATTTTTAACTTATTCTGTATCTGTCTCAACCTGGGGTGATGAAAAAGTCATCGTGCACCGGCGTTTGTGAACCGGAAGGCCCACAAAGACTTCTCTCTCGTCCACAAAACTTTTGAGACGTTTTTTAAATCGATATTTTTTGACATCGATTTTTTTTTTTAAATAAGAGGATAACAAATAAAGATATTATAAAATAATATTAAAATTAAAAATATTATTTTAAATGGCATTTTTTTTCACTTTCACCTCATCCTTTCTATTTCATTGCCGCATGGAAATCATCACTCCGTCATGATTTCAGTAAGTAATGAGTGACGATTTCTTTCGCTACTCCTTCGTTGCATCGCTGTAAAATATAAAAATTTATTCAAGAATCCATTTAAATCTTTCCTTATTCTAATCCATAAATAAATCCCCTTTCCCTTAGTAAAACCCAGTAACCCCTCAAAGATCCATTTAAACCACATTGAATCCATTTAAACCGCATTAAATCTCATAACTCTAAAAAAATCACCATATGAAGTGACGAGTTTGGCGATACTGAGTTTGGCGATACTGAAATCACCACTTCAAGTGATGATTTCTGTTATCACCACTTAAAATGGTGATTTTGAAATCTTTACTTGAAGTGACGTTTTTCACACGACCCTTAAAGTGCAAGTAGAAAAAGGTAAGATGAAAGTAAAAAAAATCATTTTAAATGGATCATTTTAAATAATATTTTTTATTTTAACATCATTTTTATAATACCTTTATTTCTTATTTCGTTAATCTAAAATCTATGTTTCGACACTAATTTAAAAAACAACTCAAAAAAAAAAAACATTGATTAAAAAAACGACTCCAAAACTTTCCCCTTGGCGTGATTGCAGCATGGACCACGCTTTTATCTTCACCGTTTAAAAACCAAACATTTATCGCTAAAAGACAAAGGTCACACGACACGAGCAACGTAGGCCAAGTTTACCTTCACCGTTTCAAAGCCAAACGCATGTCACTAAAAGAGAAAAATTACACCTATTGAGGTCAGGGCTCACCCTAAAATCACACGTTTTTCAAGCATACCATCAAAGCACAAACCAACCCTAATCAATGTTCAACTGACTTTTGGTCGGCCCAAAATCATTTTCAGATTTTTAAAAGTTAGAAAGTACATTTAAATAGTTTTACAATTTTCTAATTATATAAAAATTGGTAAAAACTATAGATAGAAAAGTTATTTTGTAATATTATAATTATACTCCCAACAGCTCCATCAAATGGGGCCTAGACGTCCTCGCCACCCTCGTTGCAAAGTCTCACCACAGTAAAGATCTCCGTCCCTAATTTCCCTATCATTAAACCACTTGATGAAAAATTGAATTTATTTATCCTTGTTAGATCGCTTCATTTTTACTTCTGTTAGGACTTCAAAGCCAATTCTAAAGAATAAACTTGGTAGTTAGTCAAAAAGTTTGCTGTTGCATTTCTCCCGGCGGCGATGATAGAGTGGTGTTTTTTTTACGCTACGTAATCTGGTCAAACTTGAAAGGCTCGCTGTAATTTCACTCTCTTTTTTTATATATTTCCCTCCGAGTTTGATCGAAGGACAGTTGTCAGCAAGCGTCGAGGTGAAGAAGAAGATAGAGGCGAAGCAGATCGAGCGGCTTTAAATAGCGAAGGCCAGGGCTCAGAAGAAGTTGGCAGTCGCATAGAGTACTGGGAGAATGGAAGCCAAGCCATCATCATCATCAGAGGGAAGGCCTCATGTGGTTTGCCTCCCGATGGCAGCCCAAGGGCACATAAATCCTTTCCTTAAGCTGGCCAAGATCCTCCACTCCAGGGGCTTCTTCATCACCTTCGTCTTAACCGATTTCGACCACGCCCGCCTCCTGAAAGCCTGCGGCCCCGATGCAGTCAAGGGCTCCGACGACTTCCGGTTTGAGACCATCCCCGACGGCCTCCCGTCGTCCAATCTCGACGGCAACCGGCACATACCCAGCCTGTGCGAGTCCCTCAGCAAGAATGGGTTGGTCCCCTTCCGTGATCTCCTGGTTAGGCTTAATAGCGCTGCAGCGGCGCTCCGAGTCAGCCTTGTGATTTGGGATGGCATCCTGAGCTTCGGCCGGAAGGCCGCCGCCGAGCTCGGCATCCCTGACATCATGTTTTGGACTGCCAGCGCCAGTGGTTTGATGGGCTACCTCCATTACCCGCAACTTATTGACAAAGGCTTGGCGCCACTGAAAGGTCTCTCTCTCTCTCTCTCTCTCTCTCTCTCTCTCTCTCTCTGCTGATTAATTATCTACTATTAAGAGCTAGGTCACAAAAAGTCTACCAACCCAATTGGTTGATCTAATTATCTAAAGCCTTTCATTTTTAGTTCTAATATATATATATATCACTCTCTGGATTTGTCCTCTCCAACCATTCCAATTAACTTGGGAAGCTAGATGAAGATTATTGTATTTTGAAAGCATATTTTACTTGGTTTTTCTAGGTTGTAGCTACGATCTCATTTGACTCTATGCCCCAACTCCTTGGCCTCTAGCTCAAAACCTTATGTAATAAGTTAAATTAAATAAAGGCATATATATATATATATATATCATCAACGCTCAAACATTCTCTCAAATTCATTTTGATTCTCAAACTTCTACTTATCATAATTTAATTTTTCATATTTTAAGAATTATATATGCATCCTGATATCTCTTTATATGTAGTCGATCACTTTAAAATTAAAGAAATAATTAATGAGAATACATAGGCTATTATTTAAGCTCTGAGTAATTTGTCATATAGAATAAATGGTAACTTATGTTTTTACGCTATTTACTATTCCATCGGTTTTAAATGATTCATATAATAGAATAAAAAATAAAATATTTTAAATTGTTGCTGCCGAAATCTGTCCTTCAACTCGGACGCACTCGGGCTTCCTCTTGGGCGGACCTATAAAACAGTCCTTGTGCGAGAGGCATTGGGGGTGGCCTTCTGCGGAAGACCCTCCGACGCTCAAGTCAGTGGGGATCGATAATCAACAAAAATAAGGAAAAGGCTCTCGCTGAAGAGTCCCTTCAGGGCTCTGAGCAGAGCGCTAATGGCGGAAGCTAAGGCAGAAGGAGAGAGGGTTCCGATGAGCAAGTGCGCATACCTGAGGAGTCGGTAGACGACTCTATTTATAGAGGATCATCTGATTCCTTGGAGGGCATCGTGGGTCCGAAAGTCGTTAGGATCTGAATCCAGTTTGTTATGAGGTCAGTAGGATTCGTATCTTGTTGGTTAGAGGATCGACGGCTAGGAGAGCTTGTTGATGTCTCGAGATTTGGCGAGGACATAGGCTCCAGGGCCCTAGGCCACTCTCGCGGGTCCTAGCCACTCCCGGATATGATTTCTGTTTGGAATCTCACAAATTCGAGTTCTCCCGCGCCGAATTCTGCAAAGGTATAGATATCGCTCGGGCTAGGCCGAGCGATGGGAGAGATCAGCTAGAGAGGCCGAAAGATGACATAGCTTGGCTGGGGCCGAGAAATTATATAGCTCGGCTAGAGGGGCCGAGAGACGACATAGCTCGGCTGGGGCCGAGAGATGATATAGCTCGGCTAGAGGGGCCGAGAGACGACATAGCTCGGCTGGGGCCGAGAAACAATACAGCTCGGCTAGAGGGGCCGAGAGATGATATAGCTCGGCTGAAGGGGCCGAGAGATGATATAGCTCGGCTAGAGGGGCCGAAAGATGACATAGCTCGGCTGGAGCCGAGAGGCGATATAGCTTGGCTAGAGGGGCCGAGAGATGACATAGCTCGGCTGGAGGGGCCGAGAGATGTGATCTGCACCTTGGAAATCCTTGGCTCAGCGAAGGGCTAAGGCGCCCCAACTTACCGAGGCTAACTTATCTCTGGCGGGTGTCGCGCAGCGAGTAGGAATCAGGGCTAGCCCTAGCCATGTGCACGATTATTGACACACAGTGATTTTACCCCTCAACACATGCCCCCACTTCCTAATTCGAAACGTAAGTTCGGGCGTAGGGAGTATAATTCCATGTGGCATGACTTGGATTGAGGGATCCGGGTTTGACAGCCTGTGCAATGATGCCCTATTTAATGCTCGAGCGATATCTATACCTTTGCGGAATTCGGCGCGGGAGAACTCGAATTCGTGATATTCCAAACAGAAATCATATCCAGGAGTGGCCTAGGACCCGCGAGAGTGGCCTAGGGCCCTGGAGCTTATGTCCTCGCCAAATCTCGAGACATCAATAAGCTCTCCTAGCCGTCAATCCTCTAACCAACAAGATACGAATCCTACTGACCTCATAACAAACTGGATTCAGATCCTAATGACTTTCGGACCCACAACTCCCCCCATGGAATCTGGTGATCCTCTATAAATAGAGTCGTCTGCCGACTCGTCAGGTATACGCACTTGCTCATCGGAACCCTCTCTCCTTCTGCCTTAGCTTCCGCCATTAGCGCTCTGCTCAGAGCTCTGGAGGGACTCTTCAGCGAAAGCCTTCTCCTTATTTTGTTGATTATCGATCTCCACTGACTTGAGCGTGTCTTCCGCAGAGGGCCACCCCCAATGCCTCTCGCGCGAGGACTGTTTTGTAGGTCCACCCAAGAGGAAGCCCGAGTGCGCCCGAGTCAGAAGACATATTTCAGCAGCAACATAAATTATGAGGGACTAAGAGGTAACAACTGAAAGTTTTAGAAGTAAAATAGATTTGGAATGAAAGTTTAAGGGCTAAAAGTATATTTTAGCAGCCTAAAACAAGCAATCTCACTCAAAACCTGCATGGCCAAACAGCTACGATCCCTGGTTCATATGGCTTGCAAGCCCAATATTTTCCCCCTGGTTTCTGTCAACTTTAGCACGCTTGATATGTAGCTTCAAAAGATATTTACATGCAAGCCTTTGGATGTACTACCACACCATATTTACTGCAGTTTTTTTTTTTTTTTTACTGCGTAGAGGAGAGTTATCTCACCAATGGATTCCTTGACGCTCCCGTGGATTGGATCCCTGGCATGAGTGGCATGCGATTAAGAGATCTTCCGACACTGTTTCAGGTGACAGACCCGAACGACATCTTGTTTAACTTCGTGTTAAACGAGACAAGAGATGCTTTCAAGGCCTCTGCGATCATGATAAATACTTTCCAAGACTTGGAGCATGAACTTTTAGACGCATTGGGACGAATGCTGCCTCCCCTGTACACCGTCGGCTCTATATCCATGCTTTGCGCGCAGGTGTTCGACGATTCGTCCACACCTCTGCCATCGAATCTGTGGAAAGAGGACGCTAGGTGCATCGAGTGGTTGGATCGGAGGGATCCGAGATCCGTGGTGTATGTGAACTTTGGAAGCATCATAAACTTGTCCATGGAGTACCTGCTGGAGTTTGCCCGGGGAATTGCGAACAGTGATCATTACTTCTTATGGGTCGTCCGGTCCGACCTCGTCTCCGGCGACCGGAACATCTTGCAGCAATACTTTATGGAAGAAACTAAGGGAAAGGGTTTGGTGGCGAGTTGGTGCCCACAAGTGGAAGTTCTCTTGCACCCTTCGGTTGGGGCGTTCTTGACGCATTGCGGGTGGAATTCAATATTGGAGAGCATTTGCGGTGGCGTGCCCATGATATGTTATCCTGCCTTCGCCGAGCAGGCGACCAACTCTTATTTGGCTTGCAAGAAATGGGGGATCGGCGTGGAGATCGGTACCGATGTCAAAAGGGATGAGGTAGAGACTGTCATCAAAGAGGTGATGGATGGAGAGAAGGGAAAGGATATGAGAAAGATGGTTGCGAAGTTGAAGGGGATGGCAGAGAAGGCTGTCAGAGAAGATGGAACCTCTCATACGAACACGAGCATGTTATTCAATAGCTTACTCTTAGGACCAGCGTAAGTGCTACTCAGTATATGATTGTTGTCTTCTGGAGTTGGATGCACTCGTGTTGGAGCCGCTGTTGTGGGTTAATTTTTAACTAACATCTTTCTTGGTTTGGATTTTAGAATTTGGGCTGATTTTTATTTGTCTTTGTTTAATTTTCTTTGCCGGGTTAGGTGGATCATAAAATCATAAACTAATAAAAATGCTTATTATTATTAAGGATAAATGGTTTATTCATCATCCCTATCCTTACACTCCATTCTTGAACAGTGAATGATTTTCCTCCGTTCTCATCCTGCATTTCCTTATTCTTTGCAGAAAACTCCTAATTCCATTTCTTTTTTTTCAGAAGAGCGATTAATATCAGACACAATCCTATTATTTAAAAGAAAAAACTTGTTTGGACCCAAAATCCATTATAAATCGGTAGAGATCTAAAATTTATTAAAAGATTCATATTTAAGAGTCTAACCATGTCATTTAGGGTCTATTTGAATTAGCTATTTGCGTAATTACTGACCAACAATTATCTCCCATAGCTGTTAGCTAACAACCATCAATAACCACTTAAAGGTGCTCTAGCAATTAATCCAAACAGAATTTTGGAGTACAATTAGAGGTCCAAATTTATATAATGTATCTATTATCATTCGAAAAAAATTGAAAATAAGATAAAAAATGGGTTGAAACATGGAGATTTCTATCCCCATCTCTGAATCTAATGAGGTGTTAATGAATGCATTTTGAAGCTCAACAATATATTACAATTTAAAACTCACCATAATTTGTTCCTATCCCATTTATTTGGTGAGGATACAAGATGAATAATTTCGACTTCGTATGTCTCACAATGGTATGATTATATGGACATTGTATTGAACATTAGAAGCATGCGGCCTAGATGGTTATGGATCTTATGATACTTTTTAATTACTTGACTTTTATTGAGTCATTCTTATATAAATACTTTTTACCTTATTTTTTGTAGATTAGACCAATCAATACTTGATAAGTCTATTTATTATCCCAATTAAATCATTAAAATAAATATTAATTACTTTGAATTTATTAAGAATTGATACTTTTTATGGATGTTTACATAAAAGGAGCCTAGCTTGATTTTTGGAATCCAACAACGCAGATAAATCAGGACTCTATTTGACTGAAAAGAAAGGAAGAGATGATTTCGCATGATTCTTGACAGGTAATGTAATGGACGGCTGAGAAGTTTTTTCACGATATATGAATGATCTTGAGCCCGATTGACTCCAACTTTGACCGGAAAGAAGCCCTATATGAGCTCTATAAATAGAGAACCTCACGCAGTAGTAGGGGAGAAGGAGTTTTTCTCCAACTTTTTTTATTTTTTATTTATTTAGATCATTGTATTTAGGCATGGGAGAGAAAAATTATGGAGGGGATGCTGGCAGCAATAATGCATAGCTAGATTCCTTCAACTTGGGATGATGATGAAGCCTGCAACCAGGTTCTATCTTTTTTTTTATTCTTAATTTTTATGCAATAAAAATCATGCTCTTTTTTCATATCTTTTAAATTATTTTTCTGATCGAAGTTTTAATCTGGCATACATGGCCTACACCCTCTATCAACGTATCGTGATCTCAGGATATGGTACGTGCCTAAGAAAGGTAGATAGTAGTATGATAGATTAGATCCCTAATCTTGCAAATAATTAGATTGTTTATACTCTAAGCGAACGTGCTTTGATCTTTTAATATGGTCCGTGTCTGATAAGAGATAAATTAGTCTAATTTTAAATTTATAAAAAAAATTATTGCTATTGCAATATAAAAAAAAGAAGATAAACATGTGTGCATGGTGGATTCAGATTCCTGGGTTGCTTCTTCAGCTATCTTAATTTTGTTAATTAATTAGTTGTTATCTTTTAATAACCATTATTCTAAATATAATCATCTATAAATAATTTTTTTTTATTTTTTCATAAAATAATTGCTCTTGATCCTCAAAGATACGATTTCGATCCACTACTAGCTATAGTAGTGAGTAGGTTTTATTTTTGATCATCAATACTCATATTAATTGCAGCCACACAACAATCTGCAAATGGAAGCTATAACAGTATGGGCATTAATTATTTTAGTTGCTTCCATATTATTAGGGTACAATCAAAAGATCGATAATATCTAAATGTAAAGATAAAATTGATCAAATTTAATTTAAAATTAATTTAAAGCTTAAAAATTGAGATCTAATTTCATTTGTGTTTAATTTCAAACTAGGCTGAATATAAAAGTAATTGATTAGCATGAAAGTCCTTAATCAAGTTAAAGGACAATTCAAACTTGAATTAATACTTGATTCAAAATCATATTTATATTACTAATTTTTTTAAACATTAATGAACATTCAAATATCATGAAACCCATGCATACAACATCAAAGCAAGACACGAATTTCTTCCGTCTCATTTCAGCAATGTGAAAAAAAAATTTCCTAACCTTCCTTTTACATGGACAGCAATGAATCAAACAGAAGATTGAAAAAGAACTTCACCTTTTTCCTTGCACATGACAATTTATATAAGTTGCCACCAGCACCATTGGAGAAAACTCTGCATCTAGACATTCCTGATGCCGTCAGTTTACCCAAGAATTGAATTTTCTTAGAAAATGTGCTTTTTTTTTGTTACAAACAGGCGATCACACCAGTCTGGCGTGAGTCAAGCCCGAGAAGTCAGAGTACATGATTTGCTGCAAAATAAGAGGGCATGGATCACCCATATGCCATTCCCAAGGGCCTGGATGGCGAGCTGCAAGATTTGCAACCCAATCAGCTGCCGCATTGGCTTCCCTATAAACATGGCGAATCAGAGGCGCAGTTGTAGTCCGGAGAGAATCCCAAATTGCACGGAGAATGGGATTGGTGGAATGAGGACCCCCATCCCGACGAATCCAACGAATAACTGTGAGAGAATCTCCCTCAATAATCAATCTGTTCGAGGCCAGATAACGAACAACATAACTGATTCCAGCCCAAGCAGCCTGAAGCTCCGCCATTAGGACCGATAAATCCAGGGAACCATGGCCACCGGCTGCAAGAAGCTCACCCTCCGAACCCTTAATAACAAAACCGGACCCAGCGATACGATCGGAGACAGAGCCATCAAAGTTCACTTTAACATAACTCGGGGGTGGGGGCTCCCAAGAAACAAAGACCGTAGAATGGTGCACTGCCAAAGCAGCACGGGAGTCCCAGAGACCGGGTCGGACAGAGTGAATAGCAAGAGAAGAGCGGCCATACTCCTTAGCAAGAAAAACAGCCTTTCTGATAATAATATGGGATGGAACAGTCTCTTCAGAGAAAACCATCTGGTTCCTAGTGAGCCAAATATGATAAGCCAAGTAAGCTGAGACAGCACACTGGGTACCCAGTCCCCTCTGAGCAGCAAGATGAATGGCGTGCAAGAAAGATAGCCGAATGGGTCCGTCCTCAGACACCCACGGGGTGAGCTGCATCTGCTGCCAGATCCTCATAGCTCGAGAGCAAGTAAAGATAACATGATCAACCGACTCATCCTTAAGCCCACAGATTGGGCAGAGAGGCGACATGAGAAGACCACGACCGTCCAGTAGAGCACAGGTAGGAAGGCGGTTCCACTGAAGCTTCCACAAGAAAAGCCGAATCCTGGGGTGAATAGGCAAACGCCAGATCCATGCAACATCATCCAACCCCGAAATCCGAGAACGGAAACAGTCGACTAGATCCCTAGTAGGAGCACAAGAAAGGCAGGAGCACCGCCAGAGCCTGGTATCCGAGTCAGCTGAGGGGGCAAGGGGAATGGCGAGAATCCTTAGCGCAAGCTCCACCCCAAGAAGTCGGGAAACAGTGGAAGCATTCCAAACATTACTGTCCTGGCAAATCAACATAGCCACTGGCATAGAGGGGTCAACATCAGTACTAATAAAGGTCGGCCAGCGGGATAGAGGAGTGGCTGCTATCCAACTATCCTGAGTAACATCGACAGATCTCCCATCCCCAATCATCCAGTGAATATCGGGCATAACAGAAGGGGCAGCCTGACAAATCGCCCACCAAAACGGAGAGCATCCGCGAGGAGTGCGGGAAATCGAATCAGAAGACCAGGCACCATATCTACCTCTCATAACGATACTCCAGAAGCAATGAGGATCCAACAGAAATCTAGAGGCATGCTTTGCAAACAGAGCTTCCCGACGAAGGACCAAAGACTGAATTCCTAGCCCACCCTCTCTAATAGGCATACAAACAATATCCCATGAAAGGAGATGAATACCGTGGCTGCCCTGACTCGAGCCCCAGAGAAAATCCTAAAAATGCCTCTCAATCTGGCGTAGACAGATAACCGGAATCAGGGTGTTAGATAAGAGGTAAAGGGGAAGCGAGGTGAGGATGGACCGAATCAGCATAATCCGACCCATCAACGAGAGGCTGGAAGCCTGCCACCTACTCAACCGATCAGCTATCCGATGATCAAGATCTCCGAAGTCAGTCTGCCGAGGAAGATGCCCCGATATAGGGATCCCAAGGTAGGATAGGCGGTCAGAATGGGAAGAGATCCCTAACAATTGGGAGATCATAGTCCGACGACGATAAGGGATCGACGGGCTAAAACAAAGGATAGATTTCTGCAGATTGACCCGCTGACCGGAAGCTTGGCAATAAGCTTGTATGATAGCAGAATAAACCGCCGCATTCTGAATAGAAGCTGGGCTAAGAAGAATACAATCGTCTGCAAAGAGCAAATGAGTAAGAGGGGGGCCTTGGGGCCCAGGCATATAAGGCTGCAACATAGACGCTCCACCAGTATGAGCAAAAGTGCGTGACAAATCATCAGCACAGAGAATGAACAGGAAAGGAGAAAGAGGGCAACCCTGCCGAAGCCCCCCAGCTGATGGGAAAAAACTCGAAGGACCTCCATTGATGAGGATGGAAAAGGTCGGCCCCTGCACACAAGCCATAACCCACTCAATGAAGAGATCATCAAAACGAAACTCCTGAAGAGTCTGCCGAAGATAAGTCCAACTGATCCTATCATAAGCTCTTTCCATGTCCAACTGGATGGCCATAAGCGCCCTTCTGCCAGTCGCCCGATTAAGATTATGCATGAATTCTTGGGCAATAAGAGCATTATCAGTGATAGTACGACCACGGATGAAAGCCCCCTGTTCCATAGATATAAGTCGGGGAATCACTCCCTGGAGTCGAGTGACCAAGAGGCGAGCACCGATTTTGTAAAGGATGGTACACAAACTGATAGGCTGATAATGCTGGGAAGAGAAGCCGTCGACCTCTTAGGGATAAGAGTGATAAATGTACGCTGCCACTCTGGAGGAAGAGCTTTAGATGAGAAAACCATCTGAATAGCCATAACCACATCTGACCCGATAATATCCCAATAGTGTCGGAAGAAGAAGGAGGAAACCCGTCAGGACCAGGGGCCTTATCAGGGCCCAGAACCCAAACAGAAGAACGAATCTCCTCCGCTGAAACCTCCCTCAAAAGCATAGCATTATCATCCTCAGTCACCCGGGCAGCCAGGGGAACAGGAGAAATGGGGCAGCCACTGGCAGACACCTCCGACCAACGGGACTGAAAATAATGGACAATCTGCTCTCGAATAGTCTCCTCGTCTTCCGCAATATGACCATTCTCATCACGGATATACCGAATATGATTGGCAGCCCGCCGAGTCACAGTAGCCTGATGAAAGAACCTGGTATTCCGGTCGCCCTCCTGAAGCCACTGTATCCGGGACCACTATCGCCAATAAGTCTCCTGCTGACTAAGTATAGAATGGTGTAAAGACAAATTCCGACGGAGAGTCTGGAGATCTAACTCCGAGAGGCAGCCATCCGAATCTTCCTTCGCCTGAAGCAAAGCAATGTCAGCTTTCACAGATTGAATGCGCTGGTCAAAATCGCCCACCTCTCTCCGACTCCAACTCAGGAGCCTGCGCTTCACTAATTCAAGGTGGCGGGAGAGACGGTAGACAGAACTTCCTCTAACTGGCATCCGCCACACCTGACGGATAATAGCCTGGGTCGAAGAGTAAGAAGTCCAAAATTGCTCAAACCGAAACGGCCTCAGAGGCCGAGTGGAAGACTCCGTAGAGATCAGAAGAGGGCAGTGGTCAGACGCAATCCGAGGCAAATGAGAAATTGTAGCACCGGAAAAGAGCTGCATCCACCCAGGAGAGGCCAATGCTCGGTCAAGCCGCTCCCACACCCGAGCAGTTCCCCGTCGGTTATTGCACCATGTGAACCGAGAGCCAGAAAACCCCAAATCCACAACCCTAGCAGTGGAAAGAAAAGAGCGGAACTCAGAAGAATTCGGGGAATCCACAAACCGACGCCCCCCCGCTTCTCCGATGCGTCCACAATACAATTAAAATCTCCAGCAATAAGCGTAGGAAAATCCTGGCCTAAGAGAGTGAGTGTCTCGGACCATAGATAGCGCCTCTCTCTATAGTCCGTACTAGCATAGACGCCAAGCAGCAACCAAGGCGGAGTAATCCCCTCCGAAATAACCAGGGCCACCTGTTGATTACAACTATGAAAAGCATCAATACGGATGGAAGGCTCCCGCTAAAGTGCTAGAATACCTCCAGAAAGACCATTAGATTCCACAGCATAAGAAGACCAACACCGGGAAACTCTTCGTTGGAAGCGCTGAAGACTGAGACCCGAAAGACGAGTTTTCAGCAAAACACAGATATCAAACTGATGAAGCTGCAATAACCGAGTAAAGAATGAGCGAAAGGAAGGTTTCAACGCTCCTCGGACGTTCCAAATAAGTATCTTCATAAAGAGGAAACCCAGGTCAAGGGGTCACATGGGCCCCATCCTTGGCTTCGGCCAATTCCATATCGGAATGATCTCCAGAGTCCAGGCCCTGGGTCACTAAACCAACCTCAGACGAAGGGCAGCCGACCTGAGCCACAAGGTCTGACTGCCATGAGAGATCCATGGCTACAGCCTCCTCATCAGCTCGAATCACCTTCTTGAGAGAAGAGACCATAGCATCATGATCGCAATTAGCCCGGCAAGGTGCTGATTCAGAGGGAGGAACTAAAGCCACAGAATGGGCTTTACCTGAGGAAGACCGACTACTCTTGCCTTTTGCTTCCTTAGAAATAACTCTGGGGCCCGCAGACACAGCAGGTCGGGCCCGTTTGAGCGAAGTAGGATTCACATCTTCCCGGATCTTGGGACACCCAACCCAACGATCCGAACCCAAAAGGCCAAAAGGGTTAACTGCCAATACCTCCTTTGATTTAGAGGGAAATTCAGACTTGGCTACAGGGCCAGCTGCAGCAAATTGGAAATCCTCCACCTGACATGGAGTCTTAGAGGATTTACGGGTCTGAGGCTTCCTCAGGGTCTTAGGATCAATCAGAGACTGAGAATGGATAATAGGATCCTTAAAACCCTCTGAAGCCAACACTGAAGCAGAAGAAGCTTCAGAAAGCTCTGCTACAGTAACCGGCACGCAAACACCATCCCGGCACGGTCCAGCAAAGGAGTCTGAGCGATTATCAGCAGGGGAAACAACCGATTGAGGAGGAATTGAAGGAGCGACCCTCCTCCTGGAGGTCTTCTTTGGAATCATCCAACCGTCCTCCCCACCCAAAGGGGCAGCCTTGGCTATACCCGACGATCCTTCCATTCGACCAGACTGACTGGAATCCTCCAGCGGAGCTTGACGACGGATCCGGAGAGCAGACATCCATGGACCAAAATGTGGCACAACAGAAGGCGACTGGTCCACCCCAGCTGAATCCATGGATGAAGAGCACGGCCCGGAGAGGTGGAGGGATCCACACGAGGAGCAAATTCCATCTACATGTTCGTAAACAAATTGTTGCCAAAAGGGGGTACCTATTGCTCTGAACCGAGCTCCAGGGCGGAAGGGCTGGCGCAAATCGACGCAGACACATGCCCGGGCGTAGCCTCCCCGCCTCTTCTCCTTCGTAGACGAATCCATGCCCACATACTGGCCAGCAACCGATAGAATTGCTCGAAGGGACTCTTCCGTCCAAAGCTCAATCGGCAGCTTAGGAAGCCGAATCCAAAGCAGAGATTGGTGTAGAGCATCTTCAGCAGGGATGAAACCTGGACGCCATGCCTCCGCAGCAAGAGGCTGGCCGTTAACGATCTACGGCTGCGACAACACAGCATCACGAGCAGCCTGAAGATCAAATTTGAGCAGGAAGGTGCGATGGGAAAGGCCAATAATCTTAATCCCTCCGTCGATTCCTCCTCTACGAAGCTCCCGGATGACAGCCTCAGAGGGAACCCAGCGAGAGAGGCCTCGCACAATCAACCCCAATTGAGCCCACTCTGAAATCTCCTGATCAATCGCCGTAGTGGGAAGCTAGATAATATCAGGGAAAGACTGCTCCAAAGCAGCGATTTCCTCCGACAACGGCTCCAAAGTGGACCACAGGAACGCGCTTCCGCTCGGTCGACGAGGGGCACCAGCAGGGGCCTTTCGCCGATCACCACCGGTCAGTGGGATGGAGCTGCCAACAGCCATCATCCACCGGGAAATGATCGAAAGCGAATAAGAGTCGCCTGAGATCGGGAAGAAAGCAGATCGAGCACTAATCTTAAAGCATGAACCAGAGGAACAACAGAGCACTCCTAGCACTATAGAAAATGTGCTTTGATTAGCTTAGAAGAAAAGGACATATCCATGTGGCAGGACTTTGTTATGCGTCTGCCCTAATGATCAACCATTGCCTTTATAGTGGAATTTTTTTCCCTTTTTGTTGCCCCATTTTGAACCATGGCGTCCTCACATTGAACCTAACATGAATCAACTGCAAATATCTGTAGTTTTTTTTTAATTTTAAAAGTAGCTTTCAATAGTTAAGAATAAAATGGAAGCAAAAAAATAAAAAGCAACGATGTCTGCCAAATATGTTTATGCTGTCAATTAAGAAATATATAAAATATAAAAATAAATATTTTATTTTAAATGTGTTAAAAAAAAGTAAGCAGATGCAACCTAAATTGTTCTATTTTGTTTGTTTTACAGTGTTAGTGCTTCAAAACTAAATGCCATTTGCGCAGCATTTCGAAATTATTGCTCAAATAGAAGCAAGGAAGGGTAAGTTTTTAATTATATATATACATATTGTTCATATTTGTTCTATTTTGTTTACAAATTAAATTCACTGCTTGCTGAAAAAATAAAAGCCACATGCATTCTCTTCTACCCTTATTTGCTTTGCCATAGAAATCTCCACAAATGAACCTTCTGTGATCAGATTACCTTACAAAAAGAAGAAGAACTTGATGCGCAATAATCGATTGATGGGGCACTGGAAGTTTATTGATGTTCTATTCAAATGATGCATCTGGTCCTAAGAGTAGAGATGGGAAGGAAAGCATAAAGCGTAGAAGATTGTCTTCATCTAAGCTTGGACATGAGAGCCCAACATATGGTGAAGATGAGGTAACACGACTTCTTAATGATATTTATGCTTTATATAATGATAAAATTTGTAGATCTAGAATACCTGTTCAAAACTCTGCTTCTTCTAGATCTCATTCGTCATCTATTATTTCATTCATTAGAAGATACGCACATGCTTCATCTTCTTCATCTTCTTCATCTTTAAGTAATGAATTAGAATTTTATTTATGAAACAATCTTCATTCTGCATATGATGAAGATCAAATAGAGAGTATAGATGTATTAGCTTGGAGGAAGAGTGTTAGTGTTATGTCTGCCATTGCACGAGATATTTTAGCTATGCCGATATCCATAACAGCATCGGAATCTGCTTTCAGTGCAGGTCGATGTATTCTAAACGAAAAAAAAGTAGGATGACTGGCGAGACAGTTGAGATGCTTCTCTGCTTCAAAGATTGGTTGGATGCTAAAGCGAGGCTTCAAGATAAAGGTGGACATGACTTAACTAGCGAAGATGATGATGACACAAATACCACTGATGAGTGAGTTATCTCTATTTTTATAATTATATATTTTTACTTTTTTAATTATTAAAGTGTATCATCTCTATTTTTTCCTTTCTTATTATATTTTGGAGGTCAGGCCTAGCCTTCCTCCCTTCATGTACCATTTTGATTTTAAATCAATAAACTAGTAGGGGTCTATGCCAAACCCCCCACCATTAAGGTAGCTTCATATTAATAAATTTCTTTATTTCCAACAATATTTAATTTATTTAATTTTTTTTAAAAAAAATTTAGGCCCTGATGGGCCCCGCATGGCCCAGGGCCATGTGGGCCGTGCCATGCCGGCAAGATGGGCCAAGCCATGCCGGGACGATGGGCCAGCCCAGGCCCATCATGGGCCGTGCCGTGCCAGGCTCAAAAAATCCTTTTTTGGAGTTCGACACGGCACGGTTTAACGGGCCATGCCAGACACAGCCCGGTTCATGCCGAGCCATGCCACCCATAGGGTGGCACGGCCCGTTGCCCATCTCTAGCTAAGAAGGAACACAAGAACCACAAGCTTATCATCGCCAGGCACGGCTTTGGAAGAAGAAGAATCGACTTCTAAAAAATTTAAAATTATCCTTTACGAAAGATAAGAGGGAAAAATGTTCTTTTCTAGTAGGATTAAGATTATGATTTTGAAAGGGATACACTATCCCGTCCCACCGCGTTAAGCCATGTAAAATTCATGTAGATCTTAGGAGGGGTGGTATAGTCCATGTAGGATTTGCTGCACTAGAAGCAATGTACAAAGACTTTTCCTTTCTGAAAATGATGCACCCGATGGACCAGTTGGGTAGGCATGGGCCACACATCTCGTGGGCCGGGCTAAGTTAGATCTTTGAAATTCGTTGGCTTCAACCAAGATTTTAGGCTGATTTGATTAAATCCATTCAAATTTGGAGCTAGAACTATGCTTAGAAAAAATAAACCCAGCGCGAACACGCGCGCGCGCACACACACACATACATACATACATACATATATATATATATATATATATATATATATATATATATAGAAAGGGAGTATTGAATCTGAATCAAGGTTTAAAGGCCTAAATACTAGGGAAATAAATCCAACCAAGTATCAACTTCTTTAGGATTATTTTTGTTTTCTATTATAATAATTTTAAAAAAATTCTTGTAAAACTTGCAGACTAGGTTCAAATCCTACAAGATTCTTGTAGGGTCAAGCTTGAGCTTACAATACTCAGCTGAGTTCAAACTAAACCCGATTCGATCTAATACCTCAAGTTGGTCTTTTTACCCTTGACCTGTTCAAGCCCAACTTGGCCCGGCCAGTGCTTACCCCCTCCTAGTTTTGCATCACGTATGGGTCAAGATATTGGAATCACACCTAATTGTGACTCAAAAGAGCGGCTAGCACTAAAACTCAAATGACATGAAACCTTCTCTCTTTTTTTTTTTTTTGGTACAACCGGGCGATCATATAACTCGGGTACGAGTCAGCCCTTGAACATCAGAATACAAGATTTGCTGAAGAACAAAAGGGTAGGGATCACCCTGCCTTCACCTCCAAAAACCAGAGTGATGAGCCACTGATGAAGCCACCCAATCGGCCGCCGAGTTAGCTTCCCGATAAGCATGTTGGATCTGAACATCTTAGGCCTCCCTCAACATATTTCAGATATCATCTAAGAGCGGTATAGCAGGAGCAAGGAAGCCATGGTCCCTTCGCAGCCACCGGATAACAATCATAGAGTCACCCTCAATAATACGGTTGCGAGCTTAAAGAGACTGAACGGCAAAGGAAATGCCATCCCAAGCAGCATAGAGCTCAGTCATTGGGACAGAGGAGTCCAGACTACCAAACCTTTCAGCCGCTAATAGATCACCCTCTGGCCCACGAATGACAAAAGCAGATCCTGCTGATCTACCACGAACACTACCATCGAAGTTGATTTTGACAAACCCTGGAGGGAGGGCTCCCAAAATATGAAAACCGTATGCTGGTTCGCTACCAAAGCAGCAGAGGAACCCCAGAGGCCAGAAGAGTCAAAACCACCTGAATGGAAGCCCCGGGCACAATCCAACGCCAGGGATTTAATTTTCCATATGATCCTTTGTAAAGATACACCAACATCTGTAAAAATAATCTGGTTCCTAGACAACCAGATCTGATAAGCCGTATAAGCCCATAGAGCACATTTGTACTAGGAGGCCTTCCGGAGGTCATCTAAGAAGAGGGAACACTGAGAAGCTGTATGATCCAATCTACAATAATAGCCAACTGACTACCAGATCCGTCCCACTCTAGGGCAAGAAAAGATGGCATGAGCAGTAGACTCATCCTCCAAGCCACATAGCGGATATATAGGCTGGATAGGTAGGCCCCTCCTCACAAGCATAGCACAAGTAGGGAGGCATTCCCACAGAAGCTTCCAAATGAAGAGCTGAACCTTGGGGAGGATGGGAAGCTTCCAGATCCACGCAGCATCCACCTGCCCCTGAGACTGGGGCCTAAAAATCTTCATAAGATCCTTCGTGGGGGCCCTAGGAAGACAGGATCTCCGCCAAAGTCTACAATCCGAGGCAGTACTCAGGGTAATCAGAATAGACAGAATCTGACAAACAAGCTCCTCTCCAAAGAATCGGGACACCAGTGGGCCATGCCAAGAGGAAGGATCAGAAGATATCAACTCCTTCACTCTCATACTAGTAGGGACATCAATACTAACGAAGGAGGGCCATCGAGATAGAGGAATGTCAGAGATCCAGGTATCCTGAATAACCTCAATGGAAGAGCCATCACCAATCATCCACGAAGTATTTTCCATAATGGAGCTACCATAACGACAAACCTCCTTCCAGAAGGAAGAATGCCGACGAGAAGACTGCATATGCGAGGAGGAAGTCCAATCGCCATATCTCGCTCGCATAAAAGAACCCCATAGACTCTGCGGCTTCAGAATGAACCGCTAGGCATGCTTGGCCAATAGGGCCTCCCTTCTGACAGTCAAAGACTGAATCCCAAGACCACCCTTCTAGATCGGCATACAAACCCTCTCACAAGACATAAGGTGAATACCATGCCCATCCTGCATTGAGGCCCAAAGGAAATCCCTAAAGCATCTCTCAATTCTCATGAGACAAGTGATTGGGATGGCAGCATTGGAAAGAAGATACATAGGAAGGGAGGAGAGAACCGCTCGGATAATAGTGACCCTAGCCATCATCGATAAATCCGTAACCTGCCACCCCTCAATATGCTGACGGACCCTCTGCTCAAGATAAAAAATGTTAGCACAGCGGGGATGTCTGCCTATCATAGGAACCCCCAGATATTGAAAATGGTCAGTCTGAGATGAGATGCCCAGCATATGAACAATAGCTTCCCTGGTAGCTCTAGCGGTCTTCGGACTGAAGCTGATAGAAGACTTGGATGCATTGACCTTCTGACCCGAGGCCTGACAATAGCGCTGGATGATGTCAGCAAAGGAAGAAGCATTGGCTGAGGTAGCCCTCCCCAGTAAAATACAATCATCAGCAAAGAATAGATGAGAGATACTACGATCTGCCTAAGCCTGATAGAGGGCACGAGAAAGATCATCCGCCACCAAAATAAACAGCAGAAAGGATAAAGGGCATCCCTGACGCAGCCCTACCAAAGAGTGAAAATATTCAGTCAGACTTCCATTAATGATCAGTAAGAAAGAAGGCCTCTAGATGCAAGCCATAATCCAATCGATAAATTGATCATCAAAACCAAACTCCTGCAAGGAGTGGTAGAGGAAAGTCCAACTAAGTCTATCATAGGCCCTCTCCATATCCAGCTTGACAGCCATAAGGGGCTGCTTGGTCGGAGCTCTCTGAAGATCATACATAAACTCCTAAGCAATGAGGACATTGTCCGAAATACTGCGCCCTCTGATAAATGCCCCTTGCTCCACTGCTATAAGGCGAGGCATCACCAAGCGAAGGCGGCCAGCAAGCAAACGAGCACAAACCTTATATAAAGTAGTGCAGAGACTGATATGCCTGAAATGCTGTGGGAGGGAAGCATCATTACATTTGGGCACCAGGGTAATAAGAGTACGATTCCATTCCATAGGGATGGCCTTGGCTTAAAATACTTGAAGAATAGCCTGAGTCACCTCCTGACCAACAATGTCCCAATAATGATGAAAGAAGAATGGCGGAAAACCATCAGGCCCCAGGGCCTTATCCTGCCCGAGCTCCACAGAGCCAGACGAATCTCATCAACTGTGATAGGTCTGGTTAGCATTTCGTTCTCCAGGGAAGAAACCTTCCTAGAGTCAGGGACCTGGATGACCGGAGAGCCAAGGCCAGAGGACTCCGACCATCTGGCCTGAAAGAAGTGAAGGAGCTGATCCCGAATAGAAAGAAAATCCTCAAGAAAGTCCCCTGAATCATCGGCTAGTCTGCGAATCCTGTTAGCAGCTCGCCTTTTCAGAGTAGCCTGGTAAAAGAATCTAGTATTACGGTCCCCTTCACGAATCCACTGGATCCTAGACCGTTGCCTCTAATAGATCTCCTGCTGAATAAGCAGAGAGTGATGCAAAGCTAGCTTGGCCCGGAGAGCAGACATGTCAGAAATCCCAAGAAAACCCTCATGGTCCTCCTTAGTCTACAAGAAATGAATATCAGCTTCAAGTTGTTCCACCTGCCTGACCAGATCACCAACCTCCACTCTATTCCATCTGGCCAGCCTACGTTGAGCCAACAAAAGATGATGAGAAAGACGATAGATAACATTGCCCCGGATAGGAGTATGCCAGACCTGGGAAATAATAGATCGGGTAGCCGTATATGAAGTCCAAAACTGCTTAAACCTGGACTGCCTCTTCTGAAAAAGATTGATCTTCGTAGAAATAAGAATGGGGCAGTGATCAGATGCTATCCTCGGAAGATGAGTAACAGAAGTAGAAGGGAACTTCTGAAGCCACTAATCCGAAGCCAAAGCTCTATCCAGCCTCTCCCAAACACGAGCTGAACCCTGGCGATTATTACACCAGGTAAATTGAGGCTTCAAAAACCCCAAATTTAGAAGGCCATCCAAACTGATGAAATCTCTAAATTCAGTGATATTAGCTATGCCAGAGACCCTTCTACCCCCACGCTTTTCACTAGTTCAATGATACAACTGAAATCACCAGCAACAATGGAAGGAATACCCCGAGCAAGAAGGGAATGAAGATCAGACCATAAAAGCCGCCTTTCCCAAAAATCGGTACTAGCATAAACAGCCGAAAGAAGCCAAGAGTCAGCCGAGCCATCAGACACAAGAAGGCCTAAATGCTGATTACTATGATGTACAACATCAATCTTCACCGTAGAGGAGCGCCAGATGGCTATCATGCCTCCAGATAGACCCATTGCTTCAACTGCATACATAGACCAATTTTGAACTATCTATCTCAAAACCAGGCCAGACTGTCCCCCGACAACCTGGTTTTTAAAATAATACAGATATCAAAATTATGGATTTGCATCAATCTACAAAAAGAGAATCGAAACGATGGCTTTCGAGCTCCTCTGACATTCCATAAAAGGATCTTCATTTAGCTGGAAGAGGAAGCTGGAATCCCCCCTGCACTTCCGCCATATCACTATCAGGGAAACACCCAGTAGATCGAGTGCCTACCTCAGGGCTCTGTGAAGAGCAAATCATCGCATCTTGAACCTCGACACTCCGAGGTGAATTATCAGAGGACCTCGATCCTGGACCCTGGCCCTGGATAACCGAAGTCAATGGGTCACTAGAAGAGCCTGTAGCCATTATGGGCTGGGCCTTCTCCCCCACCGAACCCTTAGGCTGATGCACCACTAAGGACCCAAGATCAACATTCAAGTGTTGCATCTCATGAATTTGGGCTAGTTTAGCTTTAGAGAAGGAGGCATCTCCTTCTCCTTTCTTTTTGTCCATTTTAGATATTAGCCAGGGGGCCTGATACTCTGCCGGACAAGCCCGCTTTAGGGGACCCGGGCAAGCATCCCTACTCCCCAAAAGGCTAACTCCACCGATTCCAAATCCAAAGAAGCAAATGGATTAGAAAGCATGGATTTGGAGAGAAAAGCTTCATACTTATGAAGCACAGCTAAAACCGACACACCCTCATTGAAACCGGCACGCTCTGATACCTTCAGTTCATTCACAGCCACTGTAGCTTCCTTGGCCTTAGCCCCTGGAAATCGAGCGGAGCTCCCAGCATGCAATGCTTCCTCCTTATGGCCTCGAGCTCTTCTCCGTCATGCCGTCTTCGATGAGCAACCACCCTTCAGCCGACATCCCCGAACAGAGGCCACATTCGACGAGCTCGGCCAAGGAATAGAGGAAACTGGAATCGCCCCCGACTGCACCTTCTCCCTGCCTTTCGCCTGAGGCCCCTTAGACACCTTACGTTGCTGACAGCCGACATCCACGCATCGAATAGGAAAGCCTCAGATGATGATTCAGAGGCAGACCTGGTCGGAGAGGAGCATATGCCGAGAGATGAAGCGAGCCACAGCGCAGACAGATACCTTCCAGCTGCTCGAATACATACTGTTTCCAGAACGGGCCATTCGTCCCCCTCACACAAGACCCCAATCGGAGAGGAGAACGAAGCTCGACTCGAACACAGACACGGGCGTATCCTCCCCTATTCTTTGCCTGAGTAGCCGAATCAACACAAACAAACTGACCCGCCGGCGCTACAATCTCTCTAAGGATCTCCACCCTCCAAAATTCAATCGAAGGTTGGGTAATCTGATCCACAAAAGAGCCGAAGATATGGCATCAGCCGCCGGGTGAATTTTGGCCTCCATGCTTCAGACGCTACAGGCTGGCCATTAATTACCCAAGGCTTCTACAGCACCAAGTCCCGGGCTTTAGCATCAGCAAAACGGAAGATGTAACTCTGGAATGCCAGGCTAATGGGGATGATCTCGCCGGAAATGCCTCCGTGCCGGAACTCCTGATGAAAGCCTCGACAGGAACCCACCTGTGGAAAGTCCTCATCAAAATAGCCTGATGCTGCCATCCAAAAGTTTCAGTTGCCATCTCCGCCACCGCACTTGGAATACATCGGGAAAGAGGTCTCCAGCATCGCCACCTCTGTCGGCGATGGAGAAGAAAACACCCACTAAAACTAGCGTCCGCTGCCCGACTCCCTGAGGTCCGGCCATCAGAACTACCATCCAAAGCCATGGGACTAAAGGGGGGACAGGGGAGCCTCAGACCAGGGCTCAAGAACCGCGGAAGCAGAAGAATCACTAGAGATCAGCTCGAAGAAAGATCGGCGCACAAATCTTAAAGCAAGGCTCAGAACAGAACAGGGACAAGCTACAGTAATTGGTGATCGATCACGTGGATGTAAATCCTTTTCTTGAAACTAGGATGAATCTAAAGATGATAAATGAGATTCGATCCAAACCTAACTTGAGTATTAAAAAAGGGCCAAAAGTTCAAAATTGGATCTTATCATTTTATTAAATAAGCAACATAATCCAACTTGTAATAAATTAAATCTAGTCAAATGGTTAAATAGGTCAAACATTGCCATCTGTACTTAAACCTAATATTAAAAAAGGCCAAAAGTTCAAAATTGGACCTTATCATTTTATTAAATAAGCAACATAATCCAACTTGTAATAAATTAAATCTAGTCAAATGGTTAAATAGGTCAAACATTGCCATCTGTACTTAAACCTAACAAATATTTTTTCTGGGTTGGGTCCATTTATTTCTAGCCTGGATAATATAATATTGAGGTTGGATGATGTAAATCAAATCAAGAAAAACTTATTGTGCATCACGTGCGGTGCAGAAATGCATGCACCACGCATGATGATTGATCCACGCGGCTGCGTGTGGCATAGAAAAGATAAAAATATCCTTGTTGCATGCACGCACAAATCAATCACCGTATGCGATGCGCACGTTCTACACCATGCACGGTGCACAAAGTTGTTTCCACCAAATCAAATTAGTCTCCTACCCATTTTTAATGTGTTTTGAACTTTAATTCTTTATCTCTGGATCAGACTTATTTCTTGGGTTCTTTCTAGTACTGTTGCAAGCATTATTGATATGCTTGAATGCGAATACAAGTTGCTTTCTATTGACATAACAATACATGTTATTTGTCCATTTAGAGGCTTACCATTAGGCATTCATGCATATGTGCAGGCTTAAAGTACTTGCACATCGTAAGTTTGAGTGAGCACTAAAATAAATTGCCGACGAGGTCTACACAATCGAGGTTATGTATGATTTATGGCCAAAAAACTCTTTCTGCACTGTGCAAGATGCAGGAACGCATGCATCACATGTGGTGATTGATCGCCCATGCGTACAGTGTAAAAAGAATAAGAATACCCTCGATGCATGCGTAGCAACACGCACGCATGATCAATCATCATGCATGGTGCATTCATCCTGCACCGTGCGTTGTGTGAAAAGACTTTTCCTTCATGGCCATGACATTTAGGTAGGCCTAATCCATGCACACTCTTAACTAATAGCAATTAAGAATGGCTTGCACCTCTTGATTGAAAATATCTTAAAAGAGCATCAAATCAATGTACATTGACAAGAATAAAATTCAACCAGTGATTCGAGTAGCGAAAGAATGGATATCAAGACAGTTGAGATATCTCATTCTAAAAAGGTTTTGGACCGATCTTGATCATTTCTTTCCATCCTATCCAGTTCATAATATATTACAGTGTTAATTTTAAGTAGATATAATTCATCATAAAAATATAACTTTTAAAATTTAATTTCATTTAAGAATTGAATAAAATATCAAAGTTTTATAAATATTTTTAAAAAATATATATTTCAAGCAAGTATTGAGATATTTAATCGGATCAAGGATCAAGACAGATGAAACACATGGCATCAAGTTCTATGAAAAAATCTCTGCTCCATAAAATTTAAGAGTTTACTATAAGTACAGAATCTTTCACTTCTCAACTGTGGAGTATTCACTCACTCTCTTATCTAATATAATGGCGCACAAAATGAGTCTTCTTTTATCACAAGGCTAACAATGCTTTTTCTACCATGCTTCTGAATATATGTGGACGGTGCCATAAATAAAATAAAGCTAAAAAAGTACAAGAGATGTTATAAAGAGTAAAAGCATTGAATGGAAATTTTAAACGGATAGGATTGAAGTTCTAAGAATTTTTTTAAAAAATTCTGCAGTTAGAAACAGCAAACAATGTATTCCATGCCCATCAGTCACTACAAATGCGTGCTGTTGTTCATCCTCTGACAAATTTGCTCATGATGCATCTCGCAACGTAATAAAATCCATGACAAAATTGAGATATTGCACTTAGGATGACATAAATTGGGTTATTACATCTTTACTTGTAACGGTGAGTCATCAAACCACTCTACAAAGAAATTTGATATATCCTTAAACCATGTGCCAGTTATGAGATTTTCCTTCTTATGATCAATAACAAGTCTACCATGAGACTTAAGAGAGGTTACAAAAATCGCCACCTCTCAAAATTGCTTTCTGGTTGCCACTATAGTAATGGTAACCATGATCTATCCAAATTTACAGCAAATTGAATTATTTAGAGTTATTATGGTCCAAATGTCATTGCATATAACAAAATCCTTGCCCAACCTCAAAACCAATGTGGTAGCAGCACAATTGCCATCACTGAAAACCATGGAGTAATGCCTATTTGGCTGGATACCATGCAACTCAACCTATAGAACTAATGAGAAAAATCAGAGATAAATTCTACAATGTCTTAAATAAAGAGAAATTTAAAAATATGAAAAAGTGGTACAAGGGTTAAGCATTGAAAGGAACCATTGAATGGATGAAATTGAAGCTTAACTTTTGAAGCAAACTATAAAAAGAAACACTTTTGCTAAACCCAAAAAATAAAGAAAGAATATTTTTGCCACCGTCCAAGCCACTAGTAAGCAAACCCAACAACCTTTTTTTTCATTGAGAGATGACACAGCTCTTTTTATCCTCTTCCTTATGTGTTTTCTATTGGAAACATATGGTACCGTTGACCCTTCAAGCTTCTTAAGAAACATTCTTTTGTTCTCTTTTTCATTTAGCACATTTAAAGATCAATTCCATGAGCAGTTGATAGCAAAATATTTTAAGTGCCAAATTGATGGATTCTTTGGGCACTTGGCTGCAAAGATAGCCCAGGATAAGTCTAAAGGCAATCATAATAGCACAAAGTAAAGGCTTGGAGGACTTGAAGGACCGGAATAACTTTATTCCATCCATCACGATTGTTGTAGGCTAATTGGGAATAAAAATATCTTATCTTTGGTTGTCATCAAATATGCATCACAAATTGCATGATGAGTTCATGCTAACTCTGCATCTTGTCGGGATGAGTGATCATATAGCAGGGTTATGGATTATTTCAGAATATGAATTGATTTACCATCCATTATTCTCCACGAACTCATTTACAATAACTTTTATTTTCTGTTTTTGTTTCCAAAAGAGGAGGAAAAAAGAATGAAGTAAACTACACGTGTGGTGAAAGACTTCTATTTTTTTACACGTGTGCGATATCTTAATTAACATCAGTCACTGTAAGATATTTCACTAATTCCTAGAAAAAAAAACAAGCACATTGCCAAACTTGTCCTAAGTTGCTGTGATTCCCGTGTATTGATCATTTCATTCCAAAGTCCTAATCATTCATTTTATCATATGCATGCTTTCCTCGCTCTAGGAGACGAACTGGTTAGGAACCCTAAAGAATTTCATTGAAGTTACCATCATCTTTCTCACACCCATACTTTAGGCACTTATAGCAAAACTAAGGTAGTGTTTGATAGAAAAAAATATTATTCATGGATAAGTGTACGAAATAGAGTTTATCCCCTGGCTATTCCTAGGAATATCCCTTGGCTATTCCATTGATCATATCAAATGCAAAAAGATAATTCCATATGATAACTTTTTTTAGGTAGTGTTTGAAATAGGGAATAAGAGGGGATATCTCCCAGGAGATATCCTCTCTTATTCCCAAAAGCCATAACTATGAAGGATAGCTGGAAATAAAGTTAACCAGAGGGATAATCCATAGTTAACCATGGGTTATCCCCTAGAAAATGCAGAAATAGCTAGTTATTCCTCCAAATAAGAGTAAAAAAAAGTTATCCTATGGATTTACCTTTTTGCATTTGATATGATCAATAGGATAGCCAAGGAATATCCCTAGGATAGCCAGGAATATCCCTATCCCGTACACTTATCCAGGGATAATATTTTTTCTATCAAACACTACCTTACTCTTATTTGGAGGGATAACCAGCTATTCCTGCATTTTATCATGAGATGGCCTCATCATATCACAAGAGCGTTGACATGCTATCCGATCTTTCAATAATAAAATGCAGTGCGAAGCTCATGAATCGAAAAAAATAAAAAATGATAAGTCTGTTGCTTTCATTAAGGGTGCGCATTTAATTTATAATAATTAATTAAAAATAATTACATAAAAAATATACTTACTTATTCAAAATTTTTAATTATTTCTTTATATTATTTTTTTTCAATTAGGTATAATAATTTGAATAAATGTTTTGATTAAGTGCATTTTTAATAACCATCAATAATGAGTTAATGGATCTAATCAATGATAGCCTGAGCATATTTATTTTTATTAAATATATTAATTTATAAAAATATTTAATTAAATATATGAACTTATAAAATGTTTTCAATTAGGCATTCTTATTTTCAAATTTTATCCCACAAGACATTAATTAAATTCATTACTACATACCAATTCATGAGTTGCACTGCACATGTATCTTTAATAATATCAAAAGTACCTCAAAAAAATTTCTTCCTCCTTGTTCTATATTCTAATTATGTCTACATTGTTGACCCTACATTAATTTTGATAAATATAAAATAATTAAGTGAGTTACTAATGAGCTTGACGTAGAAATACAACGCAATGCAATGCAAGCATATATTAGTCATCAAGATGAAGAAGATGGAATCCAAACTTTTAACAATGCCTTTTGATTCAAGAAAGATAGTTTTGAAGGAGAACAAAATTAATGAAGAATGATTCGAGGCTCAATAAAATGAAATTAAGTTGTTTGGGAATGCATTCTATGGAGAAAAATCAAGATGCAAGGGAAACCTATTTGGATTCATCAAATCAAGAGTTTTTCATCAAGTTAGAATCATTTATGGACAGCTCGAACAAGATAGTTGACTCCCATATCAGCTAACAAGAGAAATTTGAGCTTCACCGAGTGTTTACAAAAAGTTTTCTTCCATTAGTCGGCTTGGTAGCTGACTAACATAGTAAAAAATGGCTACAGGAAGTGTTTTCAGTGAGTTTTCCTTGATTAGTTGTTATGATAGCAACTAACATAGTGAAAATGGCTTTAGAATTTTTTTTTTAGAAACTTTTCCTGTGTTAACCGGCATGGTAGCCGGCTAACATCCCAGTAGCTGGTATGGTAGCCAGCTAATGGTGGTTTTTCAGGAAATGTCGCTAGGTTAGCCGGCATGGTAGCCGACTAACCCAGTAAATGGCACTGTAACGACTAGTTTCTGATGCAATTCAAGTTTTGAAACTTTCACTCTAACCATCCCCAATGGTTCAAAATGGCTAGTTAACGTTTTAATTAGAGATAACAATTTTTTCTGTTTGGCTGTTTACCTGGCCGATACCATTTCTAATGGATTGAGGAATCTTCGGTTTAAACAGCTTAACGGGTACAAAAATTACCCATTTAATGGCTAAATGGGCAAACGGCAGGGACGGTATCCTCCACCCTCTCCCCATTTATCCGTCCCTATCCTTGTTAGCACTTGCTGATCTTGCATAGAGGAAAAGTCCTTTTGCACCGCGGGCAATGCGAGAGGTGTAGGAAATTTCATACTGCTTGGGGTCATTGATTCGCATAAGGGGCCCATCGCATAGTGGACCCTCGATGTGGGCTTCTTGTGCAAACCAATGGCCGCAGGCGGTGCAGGATTTTTTGCACTGCCCATGGTACAAAAAGAATGCTTTGCACAAATATTATTACATTTGGATGGCTGAGATCCAGAGATGGAATCATAGAAACCATGAAAATGTTAACTTATCTGCGTTCCTATGAACACCACAAACAGTTAGAGTTCTGCAGTCCAAATCATGTTTAACGCCCATGCAGTATCACGACCATTAGAATTGTCGAGTCCATCGCTCCCTTAAAAGCCTCTGTGCCCCTTTGTCTCCACTCCTCTCAATCAAGAGCAGGCAAGAGTAGGGTTCCTTTTGACTTCTGTGATCTGGCAGCGCTCGAATCGAAATCTAGGATTTTATTTTTTTATCTTTGCAAGACCTTCCTCCACTATGATTCTAGATTCATTCTCACTGCTAGGGTTTCCACAGAGGGAAGAAGGGAGAGGCGATGGAGGCATTCCTGAAGTCGGTGTTGAAGAAGAGGAAGAGGGAGGAAGAGTGGGCGCTAGCAAAGAAGAGGGTGCTCGAGGCTAAGAATAGAGTTGGGCATTGGGCCATGTCTGGCATGGTACGGCCCAGGCCCGCCGGGCCGCCCCCATAGCCGTGCCGTGCTTGGCACGGCCCAGTAACAAATGGCCCCTAAAGGCTATATACCGTTAAAAATGGCTATATAGCCATTTATAGTAGTTGAAAAGCCGTTTAGAGGGTTTTTGACCATTTTACCCCCTCAATAGTCATATAACAGCTATATTGAAGGATATTTTTGAAAAAAAATTAGAACTTCTATAAATAGCCCATTCCTCCCTCATTCTCACCATACCAAACCAACTCTTCTCTTCTTCTCTACTATTACTATTTCTTTCTTCTAGCAAGTGCTCTAGCAGACTAGCAATTTAATTTTTAGTTTGCAAGTATTTTGGCAAGTGGTAAGTGCTCTAGCAAGTGTTCAAGTGGTACACAAGATGAGGTTCTTATTGAGAAGTTTAAGAGAAAGGAGGTCACTTCTTGTTGAGAAGCGAGAGCACAAGAGGAAGCTCACAAATCTCAGCTCTACACCTCCACCTCTGATCCTCTTCTCAATTCCTTCTTGTGGTTAGTTTTTATTTTTTTGCATTCATTAATTAAAAATTTTAGATATAGCATCTTTTGATAAAGTAATTTTAACATGCACCCTTTTTCTGAGGGTAAGGAAACTAATCCCCAACCCCAACCCCAAATTCTCTCTAAAGCCAGTGTTAGTGAATGTCAAGCCTCTTCTCGTAAGAGGACTAGTGATGTTTGGAATAATTTCGATAGAATTATGATTGATGAAGTCTACAAATCAATATATAGAAAATGTGCAAAACTTTACAGTTGTACTAGTACTGGGGGAACAGGGCATTTTAAAAGACATTAAGAGACTCATAGAATGTATAATTCCCATCAGCAATGTACCCTTAATATATAAGAGGGATCACTTGTAGGTAATTTTGTATATAACCATAAAATTAGAGAAAATTACTTGTAAAATGGATAGTTCAGGATGAATTACCTTTTAGTTTATCTAAATTTATAATTTTGAACAATATGTTCAATTAGGCCTACAATCTGCTTATAGAAGAACTAGTAGGCGTACATTTAGAAGAGTGGCTATAAAAAACTTTTTAGCAATGAAATAAAGTTTAATTGAAATGCTCTCAAATTTAAATGCTAGAGTTTTTTTAACTTCTAATATTTGGTCGGCAAATGTAGGTAGTAATTATTTTATTGCTATTACTGCTAATTATATTGATAATGATTGACAACTAAATAAATGAATTCTTTCTTTTCGTACTTTTGATTTTTCGCATTCGGGACAACAAATTTCAAATTCTATTTATCAAACTGCATGCTCATATAATATTAATAATAAAATAATATCTATTACTTTTAATAATGCATCTAATAATAATTCTGCTGTTGCATTATTAAATAACTCTTTGCATCCCATTTTAAATAAACAATTATTTCATATTAGATGTGCATGTCATATATTAAATCTTTATGTTCAATCTGGCATGGATATAATTCAAGTGGTTATTTCAAAACTTAGAAATGCAGTTTCTTTTATTCATGCTTCAAGGTCAAGACTTCAAGAATTTAAACAATTATGTAGATCATGGTAAATATTTTAAAAAATTTAAACTTGATGTAATTACTTGTTGGAATAGTATCTATACCATGATACATGATGCATATCCATATAAGAACTTATTAAGTTCTTATATTAATGATTATGGATTAGGATTTACATTGACTGAAACTAATTGGCGTCAAGGTAAAATTTTAGAAGATTTTTTGGTTACTTTTATGATGCTACAAATATTCTTTCAAGTATTTATTATCCAACTTCTTGTTTAAGTATTTAAAGAATATAGATATCATAAAGTTTTAATCCTATTATATAATATGAAAACTAAATGGAATGAATATTGGAATAGGATATGTCCTTTGCATAACTTAGCTGCTATTTTTGATCCTAGAGTTAAATTAAATGGCATAAATTTTTTAATTGATCAATATTATGAAAACATGAATCAAAATCCTGAACCTACTAAAGATGAGGTAACACTACTTCTTAATGATATTTATGCTTTATATAATGATAAAATTCGTGGATCTAGAATACTTGCTCAAAGCTCTGCTTCTTCTTCTAGATCTCGTTCGTTTTTATTCATTAGAAGACATGCACATGCTTCATCTTCTTCATCTTTAAGTAATGAATTAAAATTTTATTTACTAAACGATCTTCATTCTACATATAATGAAGATCAAATAGAGAGTCTAGATGTATTAGCTTGGTGGAAGTATTAGAAATCAATATCATGTTATGTCTACCATTGCACGAGATATTTTAGCTGTGTCGATGTCCATAATAGCATTGGAATCCGCTTTCAGTGCAGGTCGACGTGTTTTGGACGAAAAGAAAAGTAGGATGACTAGCGAGATGATTAAGATGCTTCTCTGCTTTAAAGATGGTTAGATGCTGAGGCGAGGCTTCAAGATAAAGATGGATATGACTTAACTAGCGAAGATGATGATGAACAAATACCACTGATGAGTGAGTCATCTTTATTTTTATAATTATATATTTTTATTTTTTTAATTATTAAAATGAGTGATCTCTATTTTTTTCTCCTTTCTTATTATATTCTAGAGGTCAGGCCTAGCCCCCCTCCCTTCATGTACTATTTTGATTTTAAATTAATAAACTGGTAGGGGTCTATGCCAAACCCTCCACCATTAAGGTGGCTTCATATTAATAAATATTTTTATTTCTAATAATTTTTTAATTTATTTAATTTTTTTAAAAAAATTTAGGCCCTAATGGGCCCCGCACGGCTTAGGCCCATGTGGGCCGTGTCGTGCCGGCACAACGGGCCAACCCAAGCCCATCATAGCCATGTCATGCCGGGCTCAAAAAATCCTTTTTTCGAGCCCAGCACAGCATGGTTTAATAGGCCGTGCCAGGTACAGCCCGATTCGTGCTGGGCCATGCTGGCCCATGGGCGGCATGGCCCGTTGCCCATTTCTAGCTAAGAAGAAGGAACACAAGAACCGCAAGCTTATCATAGGCACGGCTTTGGAAGAAGAAGAATTGACTTTTAAAAAATTTAAAATTATCCTTTACAAAAGGTAGGAGGGCAAAAATGTTCTTTTTTAGTGGGATTAAGATTACAAATTCGCAAGGGATATACTATCCTATCCCATCGCGTTAAGCCATGTAACATTCATGTAGACCAATAAGAATGGGTGGTACAGTCTACGTAGGATTTGCTGCACTAGAGGCAATGTACAAAGACTTTTCCTTTCTGAAAATGATGCACCTGGTGAACCAGTTGGGTAGGCATGGGCCACACATCTCGTGGGCCGGCCCAAGTTGGATCTTTGAAATTCGTGGGCTTCAATCAAGATTTTAGGCTGATTTAATTAAAGTCATTCAAATTTGGAGCTAGAACTATGCTTAGAAAAAATAAACTCAGCACGCACGCGCACGCGCGCGCACACACACACACATACATATATATATATAGAATCTGTATCAAGGTTTAAAGGCCTAAATACTAGGAAATAATCCAACCAAGTATTAACTTCTTTAGGATTAATTTTGTTTTCTATTATAATAATTTTAAAAAAATTCTTGTAAAACTTGCGGACTAGGTTCAAATTCTACAAGATTCTTGTAGGGTCAAGCTTGAGCTAACAATACTCAGCTGAGTTCAAACTAAACCCGATTCGATCTAATACCTCAAGTTGGTCTTTTTACCCTTGACCTGTTCAAGCCCAACTTGGCCCGGCCAGTGCTTACCCCCTCCTGGTTTTGCATCACGTATGGGTCAGATATTGGAATCACACCTAATTGTGACTCAAAAGACCGGCTAGTATTAAAACTCAAATGACATGAAACCTTCTCTTGAAACTAGGATGAATCTAAAGATGATAAATGAGATTCTATCCAAACCTAACTTGAGTATTAAAAAGGCCAAAAGTTCAAAATTGGACCTTATCATTTTATTAAATAAGCAACATAATCCAACTTGTAATAAATTAAATCTAGTCAAATCGGTTAAATAGGTCAAACATTGCCATCTGTACTTAAACCTAACAAATTATTTTATTTAAATTGGGCCCATTTATATCTAGCCTGGATAATATAATATTGAGGTTGGATGACGTAAATCAAATCAAGAAAAATTTATTGTGCACCGCGCATGGTGCAGGAACGCGTACACCACACATGATGATTGATCCACGCGTAGGTGTGGCTGCGCATGTGGCATAGAAAAGAAAAATATTTTCATCATATGCACGCACAAACCAATCACCGTGTGCGGTGCTCACGTTCTACACCATGGGCGGTGCACAAAGTTATTTCCACCAAATCAAATTAGTCTCCTACCCATTTTTTAGAATATGTTTTGAACTTTAATTCTTTATCTCTCCATTAGGCTTATTTCTTGGGTTCTTTCTAGTACTGTTGCAAGCATTATTGATATGCTTGAATGCGAATACAAATTACTCTCCTATTGACATATCAATACATGTTATTTGTCCATTTAGAGGCTTACTATTAGACATTCATGCATATGTGCAGGCTTAAACTACTTGCACGTCGTAAATTTGAGTGGGCATTGAAAAAAACCGCCAACGAGGTCTACACAATCGAGGTTATGCATGATTTATGGCCGAAAAACTCTTTCTATACTGCGAGATGTAGGAATGCATGCATCGCACACGATGATTGATCGCCCATGCGTACGATACAAAAAAGGACAAGAATGCCCTCGATGCATGCGTAGCCACATGCATGCACGGTTAATCATCATGCACGATGCACGCGTCCAGCACCGCGTGCTGTGCAAAAAGACTTTTCCTTTATGGCCATGGCATTTAGGTAGGCCTAATCCATGCACATGCTTAACTAATAGCAATTAAGAATAGCTTGCACCTCTTGATTGGAAATATCTTAAAAGAGTACCGAATCAATGCGCATTGACAAGAATAAAATGCAACCAGTGATTCAAGTATCAAAAGAATGGAGATCAAGACAATTGAGATATCTCATCCTAAAAAGGTTTTGGGACCCATCTTGATCATTTCCTTCCATCCTATCCAAACCATAATATATTATTGTATTAATTTTAAATAAATAATTTATTATAAAAATATAACTTTTAAAGTTCAATTTTATTTAAGAATTGAATAAAACATCAAAGTTTCATAAATATTTTTTTAAAAAAATATTTCAAGCAAGTATTGAGATGCTTAATCAGATTAAGGATCAAGACAAATGGAACACATGGCATCTACTTCCATGAAAATATCTCTGCTCCATAAAATTTAAGAGCTTAGTATAAGTACAGAATCTTTCACTTCTCAACTGTGGAGTGTTCACTCACTCCACTACAGCAAAATTTATGTGTAGCAACTTTTTTTTCCCAACGCTTGGGGGTGGGGTTGGAAATTCATGCAAGTTTTAATATCTGATCCCCCGAGCGTTCTACCGATCCCCCCCTGCACGCGAGCCTTCTTTCTAGGTTTTCCCTAGGTTTTCCTCGCGAGCCTTCTGATCCCCCCCCGTCCGCGAGCCTTCTACTAATCCCCCCCAGCCCGCGAGCCTTCTGATCTAGGTTTTCCCTAGGTTTTCCTCCTGCGAGCCTTCTGATCCCCCCCTCCCCTGAGCGTTCTAGGTTTTCCTCCCGCGAGCGTCTCTTATCCCCCCCTCCTTCAGCGTTCTGATTCTAGGTTTACCTCTGATCCATGCTCCTTCTCTGATCCCCCCGCCCGCGTTCTGATGCCCTAGCGGAGCTCTTTTTCTCCCCCCCCCCCCAGCCAATCCTTATCAGTGGCGGAGCAGATCCGACCTTTTCCTCCCCCCCAATCGATCATGATCTACTAGCAAAGTAGATCCGGCCTTGTAGCTGAGTGTGACCTAGGCGGAGAGCATCATCTTGTCTTAGAAGACATTCTTCTTCTCTAAGGAGGCATAGATCACCTGCACTGTTAGTAATGTTTGCCATGTACTCTCTTAGCTTTTGTTCTTGACAGTTGCCATATTGATAACATTAATGTTTAATAGGGTTTCTCCATGAAGGGGTCGTGGTAGTCCGGTCCGCAAGCGCTCCCCGATTCCTCCTAGGCAGCGGTAAGTTAATCTTTGCAGCTTCTGATCTTGTCTTACAGTGACTCATCTAAGCTAGAAATAATAAAAGGTTCTGAGAGACTGTTGAAGATTAAGACAATATTTACCCTATTCTGATCTTGTCTTATAGCTTCTGATCACTCTCCATGGTAAATTAATTTACCGATGCTTTAAAAAGCATCGGCACAGTTTTTTTACCGACGCTTTACAAAGCGTCGGCAAACTTCTTCTCCACCCCCTCCTTGGCAATGCTTTTAAAAGCATCGAAAGGCCATATCCTGATGCTAAAAAAGCGTCAGGAAATAGCTTTAAAAGCATCATTATACCTTATATTTACTATAGTGTCTCTTATCGAATATAATGGCACACAAAATGAGTCTTCTTTTATCACAAGGCAAACAATGCTTTTTCTACCATGCTTGTGAATATATGTGGATGGTGCCATAAATAAAATAAAGTTAAAAAAGTATAAGAGATGATATAAAGAGTAAAGGCATTGAATGGAAATGTTAAACGGATAGGATTGAAGTTCTATGAATTTTTTTTTTAAAAAAAATCTGCAGTTAGAAACAGCAAACAATGTATTCCATGCCCATCAGTCGCTACAAATGCGTGCTGTTGTTCATCCTCTGACAAATTTGCTCATGATGCATCTCGGAACGCAATAAAATCCATGACAAAATTGAGATATTGCACTTAGGATGACATAAATTGGGTTATTACATCTTTACTTGTAACGGTGAGTCATCAAACCACTCTACAAAGAAATTTGATATATCGTTAAACCATGTGCCAGTTATGAGATTTTCCTTCTTATAATCAATAACAAGTCTACCATGAGACTTAAGACAGTGTTTGATAGAAAAAATTATATTCCTGGATAAATGTATAGAATAGAGTTTTTTCAGGGGATATCCCTAGGGATATCCCCCCTATCTATCCCTTTGAATGTACCAAATGCAAAAAACTAAATCCAGAGGATAACTTTTTCTTATCCCCTCTGATTGTATTTGATTGAAGGGATAGGAAAGGATATCCCTCAAAAAAATTGATTTAAATCCTAAACTATCCTTATAATTTTTAATACAATAATTAATTTGAACCGTTTGATCTGAAATCAAACGGTCCAAACCAAACGAATAAAAAGGAGCAGCCACCTCCCTCCCGAATCCACCTTCGCTGCCGCCGAACCGATTCCTAGACAGATCAATCTGCTGCGTCGGCTTGGATCGGCCGAAGAGGACCGAGGCATCACCGGTGAACTGGTTTCGCAACAGGTCTATCTGGAAGAATCCCACCTTTCTAAAGCCAGCGAGATCTCACCGGTTAGATTGTTGTGAGAGAGACGGAGATATGGCCCTTGCGAGGCGAAGAGCTGGAAGAGCGAGGGCGGGAGGGGTCCGGTGAGGTGATTGCGGCTGATGTCGATGGAGGAGAGGTTGACGATGTTGCCTAGGGAGGCCGGGATGGAGCCAGAGAGGCGGTTGAAGGAGAGGTCGAGTTGATTGAGGGAGGTGAGCTCGGAAAGGAAGGTGGGAATGGGGCCGGAGACGTTGGTCCAGCTGATGTCAAGGTACTGGAGGTTTTTAAGCTTGGTGAGAGCCTGGGGGATGGGACCAATGAGGTTGGGGAGATGGTGGAAGACGAGGTTCTGGAGGTAAGGGAGATTGCCAACGGCATCAGGGATGGTTCCGGGGAAGTCGTCCTGAAAGAGGGAGAGGCCGATGACGCAGCCAATCTTGAGGTCGCAGTCGACGTCATACCAGTTGCAGTAGCCGGTGTCGTTCATCCAGGAGGCAATTGGTAGGCGTTATTGAAGGCGGCCTTGATGGCGAGTAGGACCTTCTTGTTATCTTTGTTGCAGCAAGCGGACAGAGAGGTTGATGCAGTGGGAGAGGGAGGAAGCGAAAGATCGGGAGATGACCACTTGGACGGGAAGGGAAGGAATGAAAGGAGACGAAGAAATTTTATGGCAAAATTTTTTTTTTTATTGGCTAATATGCCCTTAAGGGATAGTTGGAGGGATTATCAAATATTCCTGGGTCCCTAGGGAATAAGTTCAGGGGATAACCCAGGTTAAACATGGGTTATCCCCTCTGGTTAAACTTTTTCAGAGTATCCCCTGTAGTTATATATAGCTTTTGGGGATAAGAGGGGATATCCAAGGGATAACCATCCTTATCCCCTATTTCAAACATAGCCTACGAGAGGTTACAAAAATCGCTACCTCTCAAAGTTGCTATCTGGTTGCCATTACGATGAATGCTGCTTGGATCCGGAAGCTCTCCATTCACTACAAGAGAAATAAATTATTACGACGCCCAAATGCGTCGCAATTGCGTCGCTAAACATGATATTGCGACGCAATAGCGACGCAATGACGACGTCGCTGGAATGTCCGTCGCAATACCCATTTATCGCAATTGCGTCGCAATATTGCGACTCTCTGCGACGCAACTGCGACGCATGCAAATGCGTCGCTAAATTTAAAATTAAATTTTTTTAAAAAAATTATTATTAAATATTGCAACGCATCCAGATGCGTCACAATATTTAATAATAATTTTTTGGTATAATAGCGATGCAATTTGAGTCGCTAATGCATCGCAAATAAAAATTATTTTAAAATATTGCGACGCAGGGTCATTGCGTCGCAATATTTATTAAAAATTTTTTAGATAAAATAGCGACTCAATTTTAGTCGCTAATGCGTCGCTATTAAATTTAATTTTAAATTATTACGATGCCAGGTCATTGCGTCGTAATATTTAATAATAATATTTTGAAAATATTAGCGATGCAATTTCCGTCGCTAATGCATCGCAAATTTTATTTTTAAAAAAATATAAAAGATTAAAAATTAAAACGGTTAATACAATTTCGCTAAATCTAAATATTGATACAAACATTTTTCACTCAATCCAAACAATAATAAATTTCTAAAAATAATTTATATATTAAAATTTTGAAGTTTTTACAACATAAAAAAGAAAAAAAAAATACATCAAGAATCTGGACGATCACGTGGAGGCTGTGGAGGCTTAAGACTCTGCGACAAGCGTCTAACCATATCTCGTAAATAATGCATCTCATCTCGCATGTCTGCAACCTCCTGATCCCGGCCTCGCATACGATCCTCAAAATCCTGCTCGACCTCCTGGCGAATCTCCTCTGCAATAGATCTGCGAAGGTCCTGTAAATGCTCGGGAGGAAGATCACCAGGAACTCGCGAGCTGGAGGCCTGATGGGGAAAAAATATAGAAGCTCTAGTGCCCAGACTATAGACCCTGCGGTCTCGTGGCTGGGCACCAACAGCCTCCAAAAATACACGCCGACTCTCCTCTGCTAAGAGTTCGACGGGCATCTCCCCATCAGTAGAGTCGACCTGCGATGCCTGGGAGCGAAGCTCCTCGACTCGTGTCTTGAAATTATGAAATTAACAATAAATGAGTTAATAAATTTCTCGAAATAAAATTTTAGAAATTAAACAGATACTACATATATCTAATTTCTTACCGCAACCTCCCGTGATCGCGTGTCGACCTAGGAACCGTCCCTCCTGGTGTGTGTCGCCCTGAATAGACGAAACTCACCAGGATCTCCGCCCTCCTGCTCAGACTATAACAATAAAAAAAATGATATTAATAAAATATTTGTAAATAACTAAAATAGTAATTAAAATTTATGTTTTCTTACCATACGTCGTCTGTGCTTCTGAATCGAAATGGAGCCCGAAGTATGGCGGGAGAGACCCGTGCCAGGACCGCCCTTCTCAGATCGACGGTTCATGCTGGCTGATGCAGACCTCCTGCGCCAGCCATCGGACTCCCAGGCCTGCTGCCACTCGTGCCAAATACCCCCTGGCACGTGCGCAGGACGCTGACTCGATGACCTCCAACGATGAAGCATGTCGGAGTATCGGCGTCGCGTCAGAGCCTCCCATGCTGCCCTAATGGCATCATGGCTGGCAGGATCCCACATAAACTTTTTCTGTATTAAAATAAATAGTTAATTTCTGAATTTATTAAGTTTAAGAAATTTTATATCACTGATAAATTGTATTTAATAAGTTTACCTGAAACTCAGAAAAATAAAACTCCCTCGTGGCTGGAGATACGTGGCGCCAATCATAGCCACTGGGATCTGCACGCCTCTGAAATACGGCATTGATGTGGCTGGATACATGATGCTGCTTAATGAATCTGTTAAAAAAATGCATGTTTATAAGTAATTGACTTAAAAACATAAACATATATTTTTAATTAGTATATACTTACATCCCTTGAGCATCAAGTCGAAGTACAGTGCGGCCGATGGTGGAAGAACTCTCGGAGGTCTGTGCCGATCGGCTGGATGGTAATACTGCTAGAGAGATCGAAGGCTGCGCCTCTGCTGGAGATCCAAACTCTCCATCTCCGATGCTCATGTGATCTGATGTAGCAGGGCTACGTCTCTGCTCACTCCGTCTGTCGTCGGTAGATCTACCTCTGCCCGTCATACTGAAAATACTAAAGATTCACACAATTAAATTACGATTAATGATTGACTATGTAAGAATTTAATACTTATAAAAAAAGTTAAATTTTAAAAAACCTCTATGTTTAATCGGTGTCATTTGTTTTGTGAAATGTTGGTTCAACTTCCGATGTCGTATCGGATTGCGAATCAGTTTCATTATCATCGGAAGGAAACCGAACATTTGCATCCGTAATTTCTTGGACATCACCATTTGGATCTCTAAGTGATGTTTCAGGAGCCCTTGTGTCGTCCTCAATTGCATGCATTTCCATCTCATTCTCTTGAAATGCAGGGCACTCGGCTGATTGACTTGATGAACTCTCCTCTAATACGATTGTTGAACGTGGGACGATTTTAGAAACGGCCCACCAATCTCGCTTGTCGTTGCACAAACTTGGATATCCGCAGTAAAAGACTTGCTGAGCTTGGGATGCAAGGATGAATGTGTCATATTTCTGCAATCTTCGTCGATGGTTCACTTCAACCAAATTGTAGTCGTTATGAACCCTTTTGCCCACAGGAACTATCGGATCGAACCAATCACAACGAAACAATACGGTTCGTTTCATAGGCCAACCGGGATATTCAACTTCAACCACCTCTACTAACTTTCCATAATAATCCTGCATATTTGCTCCAACACTTTCTCCTTTCACACACACGCCCCAGTTCTGCGTGCCTCTTGAAGCTGCTAATCGTTCAATCTAAAATTTGTACCCATTTACGAAATAGCCAGTAGAGGTTGTTACGATCTTCAATGGCCATTGCGATAGACATTTAATGAAAATATTGTCGGTTGTGGACCATGGACCGTTGACCTATAAATTAATAAGCTATTGACATCCAATTCAAAAAATAATAGCCATTATCGAAATTCATTGAGTGATACTACTCACAAATTCATAAAACCAGTAAGCAAACTCCGTTTCTAATTTCTGCCCAATTGCAACTTGACTGATGTCGGGATTCATCTGTCGTTGTCTATCACAAAACATCCTTATGGGATGAAAAGGATGAAAACTAATGTTAGAAATTAAATATTGTGGTATATTGTTATTTAAATTTAAATTTCCAATTTAGCATTGAAGTATACACTTACTCAATATATGGATCGACTTCTCGACAGTTCATTAGGATGTAATAATGTGCTGCATTATACTCCATATCGCTAAGATTTCTTGACTTCTGCCCACCAAATGAACGGCCGATAGCTTTAAAAATTGATATTCTACCGTCATTAGCTTCTGCTTCGTCAACACATACGTCATCGTTACGACCATGATTTCGGCTCCTCGTGTGGACGTGACCCTCAAAGTAATGTGAGGCAAAAGCTGAAACTTCTTCGACCAAGTGTGCATTGCATATAGAACCTTCAACCCTAGCCTTATTATGCACATTATTTTTTAACTTCTTAAGATACCTATATGTAAAGTTGCAACAAAAAATTAACGAATTTTTCAAGCAATGAAATAATATTTGAAATGTCAACATATCTTAATGATGTATATATTTACCTCTCGAAAGGATACATCCAGCGATACTGCACGGGACCAGCTATGCTCGCTTCGTATGGCAAGTGAACCGGTAAATGCTCCATTGAGTCAAAAAAACTGGGAGGAAATATTCGCTCAAGCTTGCATAAAATAATTGAAATTTCCTCCTCAAGCCTTGCCATGGATGCAGAAGTAATGACTGCGGCAGATAACTCCTTGAAGAATAAGCTGAGCTCCGTAATTGCCTTCCAGACATGTTGCGGAAGCAACTCACGAAAAGCTATAGGTAATAACCGTTGCATGAAAACATGGCAGTCGTGACTCTTCATGCCGAACAACTTGAGCTTATGCATGTCCACACACCTACCGATATTTGAGGCATAACCATCTGGAAATTTTAACCCTCTAAGCCAGTTACATAAAACTTCTCGTGAATTTCTGTCAAGAGTGTAACATGCTTTAGGATAGGTCCCATCGGCACTCCTTCTCAAATCACCTCTTCTGTAGTACTGATTAAGTTCTTCTCTTGACTTTGCAGTATCTTTTGTTTTTCCCGGGATGTTTAGCACCGTGTTAAATATGTTATCAAAGAAATTTTTCTCGATATGCATAACATCCAAGTTGTGCCGGATGATATTTGTGCTCCAATAAGGCAAATCCCAAAATATACTTCGCTTCTTCCAGTTATGTTCTTTACATATACGGCCATTTATTCTATCTGCATCCGGTTCCCATGCATACATCAACCCCAAATGCTCTATAGAATCAAATAGATCCGTGCCGGACCTAACCGGTTCGGCAAATTTTGTGACTGCTTTGTTCTTCCGGAAGGCGATCAAGTTACGCCTGTAAGGATGATTTGGGGGCAAGAACTTCCTATGGTTATCAAACCATGACTGCTTACCACTCTTCTGCAATGTAAATGCATCCGAATCATACATGCAATGAGGGCATGCTAGACATCCAGCAGTGCTCCAACCAGACAACATTGCATATGCCAAAAATCACTTATTGTCCACATCAAAGTAGCTCTCATTAAGAAATTCTGTTTCATAGAAATGTCGTATGCTACGACTCCTGTTTCCCACAACATTTTTAATTCGGCCACCAACGGTTGCAGAAAGACATCAATCTTTTCCTTTGGATTTGATGGTCCTGGAACCAAAACGGTTAAAAACATTGCAGTATCTTTCATGCACTTCCACGGAGGAAGGTTATATACAGTCAGTATCACAGGCCAACATGAATACTATTGCCCCGCTTGACCAAATGGTTGGAAACCATCGGTACAAAGACCTAATCTCACATTCCTTATATCTTCAGCGAAATCAGGATGATTTTCATTGAAATGCTTCCAAGCCTTTGAATCTGATGGATTCCGCATTTCATCCTCTTTAGATTCATGTTCGGCATGCCATCTCATATCAGCAGCTGTTGCCTCAGATCTGTATAATCTCTGCAGGCATGGGGTAAGAGGAAAGTAATGCATCCTCTTGTAAGGCACACTTTTCCTCCTACTTGTACCGGCTCCTCCTTCGGTGTTTTTGAACCTCGATTGCCCACAAATCTTACACCATCTCAGCTCTGAGTCTTTACCCCAAAATATCATACAATTGTTCAAGCAACAATCGATCTTATTAACTGGGAGCCCAAGCCCACGCAACAACTTCTTTGTTGCGTAAAAACTGTCTGCGGCAACATTGTCATTTGGCAAAATTTCTTTGATTAACCCGGCTACAGAATTGAACGCCTTTTCTGATAATCGATGTTCTGCCTTAATATTCAACATTCGAGTAGCTGTAGAGAACTGGGAATGACCCTCACACCCAGGATACAACTCTTGATTTGCAGCACGCAACATATCATAAAATTGCCATGCTTCTGGATTTGGTTCTTCCATAAATGTATTTTGATTGAAGTCATTATCCGATGCATTCATCACAATTTGTTCATATGTGTTTAAATTCACAAATGGTTCATCTACGGGATTTGACTCTTGTTGGCCTATAAGAGCTGCTGGAATATCCTCTGGTTCACCATGACAGTACCAAACATAGTAATCAGGAACAAACCCCTTCTTACACAAATGCACCTTAACAGTTTTCACATCTCTGTAGGCTTTATTCTGACACCTGTGGAAGTTGCATGGGCACCTAATCCTAGGGCCATCCATCCAGCCAGGTTGGCTACATGCAAATGCGATAAATTCTTCCAATCCATTCAGAAAATCTGGATTCAGCAAGCCATCTTTTATCCTTGCATACATCCACGAGCGAGCCCCACTCATTTTTGACCGATTTATACAAAGTCTGGTAAATCATTAAATGAAACCACAAAATAAAACTATATTAGTATTAATAAATATATAACTAAATTATTTCTTGGTCACAACTAAGGTTAATAACAACCATTTAAATCATTTATAAGTACATCAATTTTTTTAGGCAACTAAGGACCCTACCATGCAAGGGCGAGCCACGGCTACGATCCTTGGCGTGCTAGCAAGGACCGATGCACAGGTTCATGGCTAATGGGAGGGCTTGAGTTTGGGTCGGGCCGCAAGGCGGTGCGTTTAATCATGAGACTTCACAAGAATTCAAGTGTCTTAAATAATTCTACCTTCACTCCATGTCTATAAGGTAAGGCCCTATCCCATTCAAGAATATTTTTTGTGATATGTTATTCTGCTATTAATTATCATCGATCGGTTACATTGAAATTTCGGCAGCATTTCCCCATATGTTCTCCTAAATGTGTGGTATATAAGCCACACTAGGAGAACGTATGAGCAAATACAAACCAAAATCTCACCCCACGATGATTACTAGCAGACTAACATGTCGCAAGAAATATTCCCAAACTGTCCACCAGGACAATTTGAGAATTTACAAGACTAAGGTTTACAAATTCTCAAACGGGTCTAAAGGTTAAAGTGCTGTGATTATGGAAGTCCGAAGACAATCGAACTTATGCTTGTTATTCTTAACTTTTGTGAATTATACATGTAATCACTAACTTTTTAAGATTATTGTGTCAAATACAAATGTTTGCGAATACTAAAATGTAAATCATTGAAACTACTAATTTTTGCTGGAAATTAAATAATATTACAACAAGACATTTTATTTAGCATTGAAACTACATTTTAGTTTGCAGCAGAATATAAATAATCAAGACATAACAAATGTAAATAATTACAAATGCACAAATACTATTGCATAAACATTCTGCTTAAATTAATTATTGCATAAACATTATACAAATTAAATAATAATACAACAAGACTTCCTATCTAGCATTACAAATATTATTGAATAATCAAGACATAACAATCAGTCTATCCAAACAGCTCCGTGGCCCCCCCTAACTATTTTTTTTTTTAGTGACAGTGGCCAATTTTTTTTTTTTTGAGTGACAGTGGTCTGGCCAGCCACGGCAGCGGCTGTGGCCGCCTTGTCCGGCCGCGGCCGCGGCCATGGCCGGACAAGACAAAAGGGGGGGGGGTTCCCCCCCCCCCCCTTATTAAGAAATTTTTTTTTAAATTTGTGATAGTGGTCTGGCCACCGTGGCCAGGCCACTGCCGGCCACGGCAGTGGCCGTGGCCGCCTTGTCTGGCCGCGGCCATGGCCGTGGCCGGACAAGAAATAAAAGGGGGGGGGGGGCGGGGGGGTTTCCCCCCCCCTCTGTTAAGAAAAAAAAATTTTTTTGTGACAGTGGCCTGGCCACCGTAGCCAGGCCACTGCCGGCCACGGCAGCGGCCGTGGCCGGAGAAGACGGCCACGGCAGCGGCCGTGGCCGCCTTGTCCGGCCGCGGCCACGGCCGTGGCCGGACAAGAAATAAAAGGGGGGGGGGGGCGGGGGGGTTTCCCCCCCTGTTAAGAAAAAAAAAATTTTTTTGTGACAGTGGCCTGGCCACTGTGGACAGGGCACTGCCGGCCACGGCAGCGGCCGTGGCCGCCTTGTCCGGCCATGGCCACGGCCGTGGCCGGACAAGAAATAAAAGGGGGGGGGGGGGGGGGTCCCCCCCCCCCTGTTAAGGAAATTTTTTTTTTTTTTTTTTGACAGTGGCCTGGCCACCGTGGCCAGGCCACTTCCGGCCACGGCAGTGGCCGTGGCCGCCTTGTCCGGCCGCGGCCATGGCCGTGGCCAGACAAGAAATAAAAGGGGGGGGGGGGGGGGGGGGGGTTTCCCCCTCCCCCCTGTTAAGAAAAAAATTTTTTTTTGTGACAGTGGCCTGGCCACCGTGGCCAGGCCACTGCCGGCCACGGCAGCGGCCGTGGTCGGAGAAGACGGCCACGGCAGCGGCCATGGCCGCCTTGTCCGGCCGTGGCCGGACAAGAAATAAAAGGGGGGGGGGGGGGGGGGGTTTCCCCCCCCCCCCCTGTTAAGAAATTTTTTTTTTTTGTGACAGTGGCCTGGCCACCATGGCCAGGCCATTGACGGCCACGGCAGCAGCGGCCGTGGTCGGAGAAGACGGCCACAACAGCAGTGGCCGTGGCCGGACAAGAAATAAGAGGGGGGGGGGGCGTGGGGTTCCCCCCCCCCGTTAAGGAAATTTTTTTTTTTTGTGACAGTGGCCTGGCCACCGTGGCCAGGCCACTGCCGGCCACGGCAGCGGCCGTGGCCGGAGAAGACGGCCACGGCAGCGGCCGTGGCCGGAGAAGACGGCCACGGCAGCAGCCGTGGCACGTGGCCGGAGGGAAATCATAAAAAAAAAAATTTTTTTTTAGAGTGTAGGGGCTTACCTTGGTCGAGAGAAGAAGCCGGAGTCGGATGAGAACGCCGGGAGCCGGAGGACCACAGGGGAGGCGCCGGAGCAGCGAGGTGGGAGCCGAAAATTTTAGAGCACGGCGGCGGCTAGGTCAAGACGGGGAAGAAGAAGAAGAGAAGGCTGGCTTATATATAAGTACTTAGCGACGCAATTATTTGCGTCGCTATATGGTCGCAATATTTTTTTATTTTATTATGTCTTAGCGACGCATTAGTGCATCGCTAATCCATCGTTAATATGGTTTTATTATTAATTTATAAAAAAATAGCGACGCCAATAATTGCGTCGCTAATGCGTCGCTAACTTGGCGCCAACATCCGGCGGAAAATTTATTTTTATTTTCTAAGAATTACGTCGCTAAGGCATCGCAATAATTTTTTAATATTTTAAATTGATTAAAATAATAACTTATTACAATAATTGTGACGCAATCAGTGCGTCGCAATAATTTTTAAATATTTTTAAATGATAATATTTAAAATTTATGATAATAATTACGACGCAAAAATGCATCGCAATAATTTTTTAATATTTTTAATCAGCTATATGTATTTTAATATTATAATTGCGATGCATATATTTCGTCGCAATATTTATTTATTTATTTTTAATAAAATGTCGCTAAAGCATCACAATAATTTTTTAATATTTATAAATGATAATATTTATAATTAATGTTAATAATTGCGACGAAAAATTGCATCGCAATATATTTTATAAAATTTTTAATTACATAAATTTATTTTAAAAACATTGCGACGCAACTTATGCGTCGCAATATTATATTTCTTTTATTTTTAATACTGAAAAAATTTGTTTTACTAAAAATAATTGCGACGCATAAATGTCGTCGCAATATTTGTTTATTTTTTTCCTAAAATGCATCGCTACGGAGTCGCAAAAATTCTTAATTATTTATTAATGATAATATTAATAATTTATGATAATAATTGCGATGCCTTATTGCGTCGCAATAATTTTTTAATATTTTTAATTAGATATATTGTTTAAAAATAATTGCGACACAAATTATGCGTCGTAATATTATATTTTTTTTATTAATACTGATAAAAATTATATTTACTAAAAATATTGCGATGCATACATTGCGTCGCAATATTTATTTAATTTTTCTTCTAAAATGCATCGCTACGGCGTCGCAATAATTTTAAAATATTTTTAAAATTTTTTCATAATTTTTTTTGAGTAATTATAAGTGATCCGATGTTTTCGATCGATCGAAGCCCTGATCCCGATCGGCCACGACCGATCTCGGACCGTGGCAATCGGTCCGATCGGCATCTGACCGATCCAAGCCCTGATCCCGATCGGCCATGACCGATCCTGGACCGTTGCGATCGGTCCAAGATCGGCGACGATCGACGGTTGCGATCGATCCAAGCCGTGATCCCGATCGGCCACGACCGATCTCGGACCGTGGCGATCGGTCCGATCGGCGACGATCCGATGGTTGCGATCGATCCAAGCCCTGATCCCGATCGGCCATGACCGATCCCGGACCGTTGCGATCGGTCCAAGATCGGCGACGATCCGACGGTTGCGATCCAAGCCCTGATCCCGATCGGACCGATCTCGGATCGGTCCGATCGGCCTGACGGTTGCGATCGATCCAAGCCCTGATCCCGATCGGCCACGACCGATCTCGGACCGTGGCAATCGATCCGATCGGCAAAGATCCGACGGTTGTGATCGATCCAAGCCCTGATCCCGATCGGCCACGACCGATCCCGGACCGTTGCGATCGGTCCAAGATCGGCGATCCGGTTGCAATCGATCCAAGCCCTGATCCCGATCGGCCACGACTGATCTTGGACCATGGCGATCGGTCCGATCGCGACGATCCGACGGTTGCGATCGATCCAAGCCCTGATCCCGATCGGCCACGATCGATCTCGGACCATGGCAATCGGTCCGATCGGCAAAGATCCGATGGTTGTGATCGATCCAAGCCCTGATCCCGATCGGCCACGACCGATCTCGGACCGTGGCAATCGGTCCGATCGGCAAAGATCCGACGGTTGTGATCGATCCAAGCCCTAATCCCGATCGACCACGACCGATCTCGGACCATTGATCCAAGATCGGCGATGATCCGACGGTTGCGATCGATCCAAGCTGTGATCCCGATCGGCCACGACCGATCTCGGACCGTGGCGATCGGTCCGATCGGCGACGATCCAACGGTTGCAATCGATCCAAGCCCTGATCCCGATCGTGGCAATCGGATCGGCAAAGATCCGAATCGATCCAAGCGATCGGCCACGACCGATCGGACCGTCGATCGGTCCAAGATCGCTGGCGATCTGACGGTTGCAATCGATCCAAGCCCTGATCCCGATCGGCCACGACTGATCTCGGACCGTGGCGATCGGTCCGATCGGCAAAGATCCGACGGTTGTGATCGATCCAAGCCCTGATCCGATCGGCCACGACCGATCCCGAACCGTTGCGATCGGTCCAAGATCGGCGACGATCCGACGGTTGCGATCGATCCAAGCCGTGATCCCGATCGGCCACGACCGATCTCGGACCATGGCGATCGGTCCGATCGGCGATGATCTGACGTTGCGATCGATCCAAGCCCTGATCCCGATCGGCCACGATCGATCCCGGACCGTTGCGATCGGTCCAAGATCGGCGACGATCCGACGGTTGCGATCGATCCAAGCCGTGATCCCGAACGGCCACGACCGATCTCGGACCATGGCGATCAGTCCGATCGGCGACGATCCGAGGGTTGCGATCGATCCAAGCCCTGATCCCGATCGGCCACGACTGATCTCGGACCGTGGCGATCGATCCGATCGGCAAAGATCCGACGGTTGTGATCGATCCAAGCCCTAATCCCGATCGGCCACGACCGATCCCGGACCGTTGCGATCGGTCCAAGATCGGTGACGATCCGACGGTTGCGATCGATCCAAGCCCTGATCCCGATCGGCCACGACTGATCTCGGACCGTGACGATCGGTCCGATCGGCAAAGATCCGACGGTTGTGATCGATCCAAGCCCTGATCCCGATCGGCCACGACCGATCCCGGACCGTTGCGATCGGTCCAAGATCGGCGACGATCTGATGGTTGCGATCGATCCAAGCCATGATCCCGATCAGCCACGACCGATCTTGGACCGTGGCGATCGGTCCGATCGGCGACTATCCGACGGTTACGATCGATCCAAGCCCTGATCCCGATCGGCCACGACCGATCTCGGACCGTGGCAATCGGTCGATCGGCAAAGATCCGATGGTTGTGATCGATCCAAGCCCTGATCCCGATCGGCCACGACCGATCCCGGACCGTTGCGATCGGTCTAAGATCGGCGACGATCCGACGGTTGCGATCAATCCAAGCCCTGATCCCAATCGGCCATGACTGATCTCGGATCGTGGCGATCGGTCCGATTGGCGATCCGACGGTTGTGATCGATCCAAGCCCTGATCCCGATCGGCCACGACCGATCCCGGACCGTTGCGATCGGTCCAAGATCGCGACGATCCGACGGTTGCGATCGATCCAAGCCATGATCCCGATCGCCACGACCGATCTCGGACCGTGGCGATCGGTCCGATCGCGACGATCCGACGGTTGCGATCGATCCAAGCCCTGATCCCGATCGGCCACGACCGATCTCAGACCGTGGCAATCGGTCCGATCGGCAAAGATTCGATGGTTGTGATCGATCCAAGCCCTGATCCAGATCGGCCACGACCGATCCCGGACCGTTGCGATCGGTCCAAGATCACTGGCGATCTAACGGTTGCAATCGATCCAAGCCCTGATCCCGATCGGCCACGACTGATCTCGGACTGTGGCGATCGGTCCGATCGTCAAAGATCCGACGGTTGTGATTGATCCAAGCCCTGATCCCGATCGGCCACGACCGATCCCGGACTGTTGCGATCGGTCCAAGATCGGCGACGATCCGACGGTTGCGATCGATCCAAGCCGTGATCCCAATCGGCCACGATCGATCTCGGACCGTGGCAATCGGTCCGATCGGCGACGATCCGACGGTTGCGATCGATCCAAGCCCTGATCCCGATCGGCCACGACGATCCCGGACCGTTGCGATCGGTCCAAGATCGGCGACGATCCGACGGTTGCGATCGATCCAAGCCGTGATCCCGATCGGCCACGACCGATCTCGGACCGTGGCGATCGGTCCGATCGGCGATGATCCGAGGGTTGCGATCGATCCAAGCCCTTATTCCGATCGGTCATGATCGATTTTGGACCGATCGCTATTTAACATAATTAATTTTTTTAAATATATTACGACGCAAAGGGTAGCATGGTAATTTTTTAATATGATAATTATATTATATAAAAATTAATTTTAATTATAATAATTATGACGCAACAAGTGCGTCGCTATATTAAAACATAATTTTCTTAATTAATTTTTTGGTTCATTGGTCGCTAATGCGTCGCTATTTAACATAATTAATTTTTTAAAAACATTGCAACGCACTGTGTTACGTCGCAATTATTTTTTCTCATATTTATACTTTATAAAATTTAATTTTATTTAAAATAATTGTGACACATTTATTGCGTCGCTAAATTAAAAAATAATTTTAATTTATTTTCTGGTTTATTGCGTCGCTAATGCATCGCTATTTAAAATATTTAATTTTTTTCAAAACATTGCGACGCACTGAATGCATCGCAATATTTTTTAAATATTTATACTTTAAAAAATTTAATTTCATTTAAATTATTTGTGATGCAATTGGTGCGTCGCTAAATTAAAAATAATTTTTTAATTTTTTGGTTTATTGCGTCGCTAATGCGTCGCTATTTAATATATTTAATTCTTTTAAAAACATTGCGACGCACTGTGTTGCGTCGCAATATTTTTTTCCGATATTTAAATTTTATAAAATTAATTTATTTAAATTATTTGCGACGCAATTGGTGCGTCGCTAAATTAAAAATAATTTCTCTAATTTTTTGTTTTATTGCGTCGCTAATGCGTCGCTATTTAACATATTTAATTCTGTTACAAAAAATTGCGACGCACTGAGTTGCGTCGCAATATTTTTTTTGATATTTAAATTTTATAAAAAATTAATTTAAAAATATTGTGATGCATTATTTGCGTCGCAATATTAAAAAATTAATTTTTTTTGATTTTCTGGTTAATTGAGTCGCTAATGCGTCGCTAATTGCGTCGCAATATTTTGTTGTCACAGAGGCGTCGCAAAGTGGTCGCAATTTAGCAACGCATAATTGCGTCGCTAAACTTGCGTCGCTATTTCAGTATTTCCTTGTAGTAATTTATCCCAGGGTTCAGCTTTTTATCTAAAAGATAGTGTGGGATTGTCTTCCTACCTACTCCCTACTTTAAGGGAGGGTTCTATCCATTCAGGCTACTTGCCCTCTGTGCAGGCAAAAGAAGGAGACTGCAGAACATGCCATCTTTATATGTCCTAGAACAAGAGGGATATGGCAGATGGTGGATTACTACTGTAGAGCAGATGATACAGACTCTGCGCGGTCCTCTTTCATTGACGATCTTCGAAGGGCCAACCAGCAGAAGGGCGCCCTCTGGGCAGCTGTAGCCTACTAGATCTGGCTATCTCAAAATCTGCTTTTATTCACAGATGATATCATTTCATCCCATAGGATTGTGCGGAAAGCCATATCTCTATCGACGGAATACGCACTTTACTGTAATGCTGTTGATTTTGATACCTCTGGCCACTGGGGGTTCCCTACTGCTTCGGCAGCGAACCGTAATACGATTTTCATCTCTTGGGAGCCCCTCCCTCAAGGTTTGTCAAAATCAACTTCGATGGAAGTGTTTGGGGAAGACTAGCAAGTTCAGCTTTTATTATTCGAGGGACTGATTGTGCTTTGCTATCGGCGGATGGTTTTGGCAGCCTAGACTCATCTGTCCCTATTGCTGAGCTTTATGCAGCCTGAGCTGGTATTTCCTATGCCACTCGGATTCTTCATGCTCACTACCTTCTCATCGAGGGGTATTCTCTTACTATCATCCGATGGCTCCGGAAGGAAAGCTACAATCAAGTTTTCATCAATCCATTGATTCAAGACATCTGGTCTATCCTTCGAGGTATGCACAAAGCCCATATCCGTTTTATCTACCGTGAAGCCAACTCTGCGGCTGATTGGATGATGGCCTCTGTGGCCTATCATGTTGGATTTTGAATTTAGAACTAGGATGACCCCTATCTCCTTATTCTTAAACAAATTTTGTACTCTGATCTATCGGGACTGACTTACACTAGATTAGTATGATCATCCGTTTGTACCCAAAAAAAAAATGATAACCATGATCTATCCGAATTTACAACAAATTGAATTATTTAGAGTTATTATGGTTCAAATGTCATTGCATATAACAAAACCCTTGCCCAACCTCAAAACCAATGTGGTAGCAGCACAATTGCCATCACTGAAAACCATGGAGCCTATTTGGCTGGATACCATGCAACTCAACCAATAGAACTAATGAGAAAAATCAGAGATAAATTCTACAATGTCTTAAATAAAGAGAAATTTAAGATTATGAAAAAGTGGTACAAGGGTTAAGCATTGAAAAGGAACCTTTAGATGGATGAAATTGAAGCTTAACTTTTGAAGCAAATTATAAAAAGAAACACTTTTGCTAAACCCAAAAAATAAAGAAAGAATATTTTTGCCACTGTCCCTTCAAGCCACTGGTAAGCAAACCCAACAACCTTTTTTTTCATTGAGAGATGACACAGCTCTTTTTTTTACTCCTTATGTGTTTTCTATTGAAAACATATGGTACCGTTGACCCTTCAAGCTTCTTAAGAAACATTCTTTTGCTCTCTTTTTCATTTAGCACATTTAAATATCAATTTCATGAGCAGTTGATAGAAAATATTCTAAGTGCCAAATTGATGGATTCTTTGAGCACTTGGCTGCATAAGTATAGTCTAAAGGCAATCATAATAGCACAAAGTAAAGGCTTGGAGGACTTGAAGGACCGGAATAACTTTATTCCATCCGTCACGATTGGTGTAGGTTAATTGGGAATAAAAATATCTATCTTTGGTTGTCATCAAATATGCATCACAAATTGCATGATGAGTTCATGCCAACTCTGCATCTTGTTAGGATGAGTGATCATATAGCAGGGTTATGGATTATTTCAGAATATGAATTGATTTACCATCCATTATCCTCCACGAACTCATTTACAATAACTTTCATTTTCTGTTTTTGTTTCCAAAAGAGGAGGAAAAAAGAATGAAGTAAACTACACGTGTGGTGAAAGACTTATATTTTTTACACGTGTGCGATATCTTAATTAACATCAGTCACTCTAAGATATTTCACTAATTCCTAGAAAAAACAAGCACATTGCCAAACTTGTCCTATGTTGCTGTGATTCCCATGTATTGATCATTTTATTCCAAAGTCCTAATCACTACAAGAAAACAGTAAAATAGTGATAAAAATTTTCATCATTATTCCATCATAAATTGGGTTTAGTGACGGGTTAATGATGAAAATCTTATCGTCACTATTGTTGCCGTCACTAAATTTAGTGATGGAAAGAGGTCCGTCACAAAATAATAGCGATGGATTTATGATGAAATATTTCTTCAAAAATTTATGATGGAAAATATTTTTCATCACTAAATTGTGACGGATTAGTGACGAACTATTCCATCAAAAATTTGTGACGGAACATATTTTCTGTCACTAAATTGTGACGGATTAGTGACGAATTATCCATAACGCATTATTCCGTCACTATTCCGTCACAAATATTTTCATCACTATTCCATCATAATTTAGTAACGAATTATTGACGAAAATTTAGTCACTAAAACTTTCGTCACTAGTCCGTCACTAACAACGACGAATTAGTGACGAAAGAATCCATCAGTCATTCGTTATTGTTCCATCACTAATTAGTTACTAATATTTTCGTCACTAATCCGTCACTATTATTTCTATCAGAAATCCATCACTAATCCATCATTAACCTAATAAAATTTCATCAAATTTTATTCTTATAAATTTAATATTATTTTTAAATTACAATATATTTAATGCATTCTAATGAAATTTATAGATGAAAATTTAAATTTAAGAATAAAAATTGCATTTCATAAAATAAGATAAATATACTTGTATACATCAACAATAGTAATGGTTTATATATTAGACATCAAATTATTAAGATGTCTTTGGCTGGCTTAGGGACTCTACACTTGAGAAATGTACATCACTCCCGTGTTAAGTATCACTAGACATGTAGGAGCTGAAAGAGTTTCATTAGCAGATTCAAATTTTTGATTTATGTTTTCACAATATTGATCAATTAAAAAATTTATGCCATTTAATTTAACTCTAGGATCAAAAATAACAGCTAAGTTATGTAAAGGATATATCCTATTCCAATATTCATTCCATTTAGTTTTCATATTATATATATAGGTATTAAAACTTCATGATATTTATATTCTTTAAATTTTTCACTAATTATATGCTTTTTGTAAAATAAACAAGAAGTTGGATAATAAATACTTGAAAGAACATTTGTAACCAAAAATCTTCTAAAATTTTACCTTGATGCCAATCAGTTTCAGTCAATGTCAATTCTAATCCATAATCCTTAATATAAGCACTTAATAAGTTCTTATATGGATATGCATCATGTGTCATGGTATATGTACTATTCCAACGAGTAATTACATCAAGTTTAAATTTTTTAAAATATTTACCATGATCTACACATAATTGTTTAAATTCTTGAAGTCTTGACCTTAAAGCATGAATAAAAGAAACTGCATTTTTAATTTTTAAAATAACCTCTTGAATTATGTCCATGCCATATTGAACAGAAAGATTTAATATATGACATGCACATCTAATATAAAATAATTATCCACTTAAAATGGGATGCAAAAGTTATTTAATAATGCAACAGCAAAATTATTATTAGATGCATTATCAAAGGTAATAGATATTATTTTATTATTAATATTATATGAGCATGCAGTTTGATAAATAGCATTTGAAATTTGTTGTTGTCCGGGTAGAAAATCAAAAGCACAAAAAGCAAGAATTCATTTATTTAGTTGCTAATCATTATCAATATAATGAGCAGTAATATCAATAAAATAATTACTACCTGCAGATGTCGATCAAATATCAGAAGTTAAAAAATTCTAGCATTTAAATTTGAGAGCATTTTAATTAAACTTTGTTTCATTGCTAAAAAGTTTGTCATAGCTACTCTTCTAAATGTACGCCTACTAGTTCTTCTAAAGCAGGTTTAGGCCTATTTGAACATATCATTCAAAATTATAAGATTCAGATAAACTAAAAGGTAATTTATCATGAACTATCCATCTTACAAGTAATTTTCTCTGATTTTCATGGTTATATACAAAATTACCTACAAGTGATCCCTCTTGTATATTAAGGGTACATTGCTGATGAGAATCATGCATCTTATGAGTCTCTTGATGTCTTTTTAAATGCCCTGTTCTTCCAGTACTAGTACAACTATAAAGTTTTACACATTTTCTACATTTTGATTTGTAGACTCCATCAACCATAATTTTATCAAAATCATTCCAAACATCACTTGTCCTCTTACGAGAAGAGGTTTGACATTCACTGACACTGACTCTAGAGGAAACTTGGGGTTGGGGTTGGGGATTAGTTTCTTCACCCTCAAAAAAGGGTGCATGTTAAAATTACTTTCGTCAAAAGATGCCATATCTAAAATTTTTAATTAACGAATGCAAAAAAATAAAAACTAACCACAAGAAGGAATTGAGAAGAGGATCAGAGGTGGAGGCGTAAAGCTGAGATTTGTGAGCTTTCTCTTGTACTCTCGTCTCTTAACAAGAAGTGACCTCCACTACAAGAAAATTATGAAATAGCGACACAACTTAGCGATGCAAATATTCATCGCAAAATAACAACAAAATTGAGACGCATTTGCGACCCACAAAATCTGCAATGAAATAGTGATAAATTTGTCACCATTTAGCCACACATTAAATCAGTAGCTAAATAGTGATGCATTTAGCGACTCCCAAAAAAATCCATCTCTAAATAGCAACTCTGTTAGTGACTCATAAAAATGCATCGCTAAATAGCGACTCATTTTGGTGCGTCGCAGTTATGTGTCACTATTTAGCGACGCAATAATGCATCTCTAAATAGTGACGCTCTGATTGTGTCACTCTTTAACGACGCATTTTAATGCGTCGCTATTTTATGATGCATAACCGTGCGTCGCTATTTAGCGACGTATTTTAATGCGTCGCTAAATAGTGATGCATCAAAATGAGTCGCTATTTAACGTCGCAAAGTTATGCATCACTATTTAGCGACGCATAACGGTGTGTCGCTATTTAGTGATGCAAAATTACGTTACTATTTAGCGACGCACTATAAATAGCATGCGCTGCATCGCTAAATAGCGATGCATTGCATCGCTAAATAGGATTTTAGGGTTTTAGGGTTTAGGGTTTAGGGTTTAGGGTATTTAGGGTTTAGGGTTCAGGGGTTCAGGGTTTAAGGGTTTAGGGGTTTAGGGTTTAAGGGTTTAGGAGTTCAGGGGTTCAAGGTTCAGGGATTAAGGGTTTCAAGGGTTTAGGGGTTTAGGGTTTTAGCTAGGGTTTAGGGTTTTAGGGTTTTAGGGCTTAATTTTAGGGATTAATTTTAGGGTTTAGGTTTAAGTGTTTAGGGTTTAGGGTTTTAGGTTTTAGGGTTTAATTAGGGGTTTAGGGTTTTAGGGGTTTAAGGATTAGGGTTTTAGGTTTTAGGGTTTTGGGTTTTAGGGTTTTAGGGGTTTAGGGTTTAGGGTTTAGAGTTTTTTTGGGTTTTTAGAAATTTTAGGGTTTAGAGTTTTTTGGGTTTTAGGAATGTTAGGGTTTAGGGTTTAGGATTTTAAGGTTTTATGTATTTAGGGTTTAGGGTTTTAGGGTTTTTTTAGGGTTTTAGGGTTTAATTAGGGTTTTAGGATTTAGGATTTTTAGGGTTTAGGGTTTAGACAGCATTCTTGGCACAAAGGCATGGATCGGACTGAAGGCAGCATCGGTCCTAGGTAGGACCTTGTAGTCGGCCATCCGGGCACAACGTGGGGCCGCTTGTGCACACCGTACCATGGGGCAGACCGGCTGGCCCAGCCCAATGTCCAACTCCGAGCTTTTTAACTACAACAACATAAATATACGCTATTGGAGCTGGAATTACCGCGGCTGCTAGCACCAGACTTGCCTTGCAATGGATCCTCGTTAAGGAATTTGGATTGTACTCATTCCAATTACTAGACTCGAAGAGCCGGCTGGTATTGTTATTTATTGTCACAACCTCCCCATGTCAGAATTGGGTAATTTGCGCGCATGCTGCCTTCCTTAGATGTGGTATTCATTTCTCAGGCTCCCTCTTCGGAATCAAACCCTAATTCTCCGTCACCCGTCACCACTATGGTAGGCCCCTAACCGTCTCCAGATTCGAAGGAAGACTGGAGCGGCACAAGGCCAAGCCCGACCCCCTAGTCGGCCACCAGGGAGGTAACCCGCGACAGGAGATCGAAGCACCGCCGAGGGTAGAGGAGGGGAGCAAGGGGCAGGAGCGCTGCCCATAGAAGGTTCCCGAAGGAAGCGGACATGGAACATCACGGCCACCCACGTCACCTCGAGGGCTCCAATGAAACGAGCAGCATTGATTATAATATATCAAATATAAAATTATTACTATATAATATTAATTATTATACATTATAATAATTAGTATATAAAATTAAAATTATATAATATTAATATTTAGTGACGCAAAATTGCGTTGCTATTTAGCGACGCATATACATCGCTATTTAGCGATGCACAAAAAATTCGTCGCTAAATAGCAATGCATTCTGTGCATCGCTAAATAGCGATGCATACTATATGCATCGCAAAATAGCAATGCATTTTCTATGCGTCACTAAATTCCCGCCATATTCGGCCTTACCCTTCAAATTAGCGATGCAACTATGCGTTGCAAATTAGCAACGCATAAATGCTTTGCTAATTAGCGACACATAGAGTTTGCGTCGCTAATTAGCAACAGATTAGCGATGCCATTTAGGCATCGCTAATCCTCTTTTATTAAAACCCCTCATCCAGCCCTAATCTCTCTCCCTTCCTCCCTCTTCCCCACGTTCGATGACTCCCCTGCCCCCTCCCTCCTCTTCCCCACCTCCAGCGGCCCTCCGGCCCCCTGATCTCCTCAGTGGCCTCCTCCAGGTAAACCCCCCCGCGATCTCCTCGGTGGCCGCAGCGGTTGCCCTCAGCCTGGCCATAGCTCGTAGCCAGGCCACGAGCATAAAAAAAACCCAACCCCCCTCCCCCTCTCTCTGGCCGGCTGCGGGTAGGCCGCCGCGATCGCGGCCATGGCCTGGCGGCCAGCCGCATCCTAGCCACAGCCTGTGGCCAGGCCATGGGCATAAAAAAACCCAACCCCCTCCCCCTCCCCCTGCCTCTAACAGGCCGCGAGCAGGCCACCGCGGCCGCTGCCATGGCCACCCATGCCCATGGCCTAGCGGCCGGTCGCGGCCTAGCCATAACCCGTGGCCAAGCCACGGCATAAAAAAACCCAACCCCCCCTCCCCTCTCTCTGGTCGGCCGGGCAGGCTGCCGCGGCCACCGCCGTGGCCTGGCGACCAGCCGTGGGCAGCCGCCGCGGGCCAACCACAGCCCGTGGCCAGGCCACGGGCATAAAAAAACCCTAACCCTCCCTCCCCCTTCCCCTCCCTCTGGCCAGCCCGGGCAGGCCGCCGCGGCCAGGCCACCTGCCGCCCGGCCATGTGGCTAGGTCGCCTGGCCACGTGGCTGGGTGACCTGGCCACGTGGCCAGGCCAGGGGCATTAAAAAAACCTAACCTATTGGTCCAGATGGCAACCCAAAAGGGGGGGAATTGGGTTCTTTAAAAAATTTAACACTTAAAACATAAAACCTATCTTACAAGGATTAAGTGAACTTGTGAAGTGAAGCAATAATGTGAAACACAATAAGAGAGAGAGAGATAGAGACAATCTCTACAAACACAAGATATTTATAGTGGTTCGGTGTATCCTACACCTACGTCCACTCCCAAGCAACTCTTGGGTCCACACTATAATCCACTAATTACAGTTGAGTTGTTTTACAAGCTCACAACTCCAACTTGTTGTTTTATATGGGGTCACAACGAACCCAGCCGTTTTCACGGGTTCACCAGCACAAAACCAACCCCAAGCTAAACTAGCTTGTCCCCGAGGTAATCTACCTCACCAATTCAATCCCCTGATTGAATTAGTAAACATCAATTCAAAATAATGTTTACAACAAAGTAAAGCTCCTTAAATGAGCAAATAAGCAATGTAAATAAACAAGGGTAAGAAAAGCCTGATTGAAGCCAAGTAGATTTGAGCTTTTCTTCTTTTCTTCTTTTCCTCCTCTCTTTTGAATGGTTAAATCAAGCTTCAGCTCTGATTCTTGACTAAAATCTGTTGGAGAGAACTTTAGGGAAATAGGGCTTTTGCTTTTTTTCTCTTTTCCTTTGAGAATCCTTCGAATTTAAACTTTTAGGGCTTAGGATTTCTCTTGAATCTCTCTTGGATTGATAGGCTTTGACTCAGAGATTTCTCTTTTGAATATCTCTCGATTTTTCTATTATTTTCTCTCTATTTCTGTTCTTCTTTTCAAACGAACAAATCCGTCTTTTTATAGAGTCTTAATCTGAGATTAGGTGAGAAACTAGCCATTACAAAGTACCTTGGATGATTCTCATGCGAGAAAATAGATCCGTTGAGAGTTAGGTGAGAAAATATATTCATTAGAGCTGATCTGGCACTTTTGAAAATTTTCCTTGACAGGTTGGAGTCGGCTCCAACTTTTCATGTGTCGGCTCCATATCGTGTTTCCATAAATAGCAAAAATCAATTCGACGTGGCTGGAGTCGGCTCCCGAAATCTGAAGTATCAGCTCCAAGAAATGCTCCGAAAATATAGTCTCTGTAACTCAGGTTAGAGTCGGCTCCCGAAATCCATGTGTCAGCTCCGAAACCTCAGGTGTCGACTTCGAAACTCTAGGTGTCGACTTCGAACCATGACGAAAATCCTGAACTGTTTTGATACGCTCTGGAGTCGGCTCGAGACTGTTAGGTGCCAGTTCCAAGTTCTGAACTTAGATAAATTCCATTGAAATTTGATTCAAAACTGATTTCTAAGTATCATTTGGATAAATAACCGATCTTAATTCCTGAAACACTTATCAAATCTATCAGAAACACAATGAACATACTCATGGCTTTTGTTAATCAAAATCAATTAATTGGGTAAATAATTTCTCAATAATTTCCCAAACAATCTCCCCTTTTTGATGATGACAAAAACATTGAGTATATGCATAATCAATTAATGCATGATTATCAAAACATTCTAATTTAAGGTTAAGCTCCCCCTTAATGAGGTAGCTCCCCCTATGTAGGTGCATATATTGAGTTTCTTGAAAGTTTTATTTAACATTCATATTCAAGTAAGTGCCATTCTCTTATAACTTAATATCCTTTCTCCCCTTTGCTTATATATTCAAATGTATGAAATTAATGAAATTAATAAATTCATAATGCATATACGTAAACAACCTTTCTCCCCTTTTTTTGTAATCAACAAAAAGGTTCAGAAGGTGCATTAAGAAATTCATTCAATAAAGTTCAATGCTTCAAAGATCAAATATGATATTCATTAAGTATCAAAATGTTCATTGCATAATTGCTTCATTACATCATTCAACTATAACATTAAGAAGCAAACTAAGCATCAAAGTCTAATTACATCAAAATGTAAGTTAAACATCAAACACTAATAACATCAAAAAGTATCAAAATCTAAGAAAATCTAAGAAGCCTTTTGAGCTCTTCTAAGATCTTTCCCATGCCCTCACTTTGTATCTTCATAAAATCATTTAGTCTTCTGTCAATAAAAGCAGATGCAATAGTAATTTTTTCTTGTAACTCCGCATTGCACTTTGAATATGTATCAGAATCTTCTCCAATGTCCTTGATCTTCTCAAAAATTTGCATTAAATCACTTTTCAAGGCCTTAGAAGAAGTTCCAAAGGATGATTCAATTCTGCTTACTTTATCTTCCAAGGAGTAATACATCTCCCTTAAGCTCAAAAGTCTGCTATCCAGTTCAATCTTCATTTCTTCTTTATGACAAGCAAGGAGTTCTTTTAACTGTACCAACTGAGCATCAAAAAACCAGTAGAAGTCTGAGCAAAAGAAGTAGGAGCTGGAGCAGGTGCTGGGGGTGCAGGACAGCTGGGGCCTGGTGAAGTATGCCTCACTGAAGGCTCTGCCTCTGATGTACTAGGGGCCACAGTATCCATTTCAGCTGCTCTGTCTTTCAGATTTCCTTTTCTTTCCTAGTTTCCATTGATTTTCATGAAACCCATACGATGCACAGTAGCTAAGCTATAATAGTCAGTGTGCCTTAAATTCTTCATGGGTTCACTGTCTGAAATAATTACACCCTGGTTCTGAAATGCTAAAGTTAAAACCATGCCGTAAGGCAAAGTAGATCTCTTCTTGTTGCCTGCCTCAGCCATGTACCAGATCATCATACCAGCTAAATTAATTGGCTGACCTATCAGAACACTGTCCATGATAACAATGTCTCGCTCCAAGACATACTCAAATCTGCCGGTCTTTGGAAATAAAATCCGACCACAAATATTATGTAATAATCTTAGCTCTAGGGGCAACTGGTTTGCCCTAACTTCCTCAAATTCTGTAACATCCCTTCCTAGCATTCTTGATAATGCTCCTGATCTATCACTATGGAAATTTGCTATCAGTCCAATAACAAAAATTTCTAACAGGCTTCCAAGAATCTCAGAAGTTAGGTGAATCCTCTTTCCTCTAATAGAACTTACAAGACATCCATCTCCTCTTGACAAGTTACGCAAAATTCTTTAACCAAGGCGGGATAGGTAGGTACATCAATAGAGCAAACTTTCTCCCAGCCTAAATCCTTTATCTGCCGCCCAATAGAAAAGCCCTCTTTTTCAAAGAAATGAAAATCAACATTTCTTCCCATGGTAATAACACGCCTAGAAAGAGTATCTACCTGAGGTGAAGAAGGACAGGGAATCACACTTGGTGTGGATGCAGACGAAGAGGACAAAGAGCTAGGTGAAGGTTGCCATGCGGATGCCTCACGGTTCTCTTTCCCATCGTCACCGCTCCAAACACCGATCCCCTACGTTTGGATGCCATTGGTAGCTAGGGAATGATTAATTTGAGAAATCTTAGGTTTTGGGAAGAGTTGGAAAGAGTTTGGAAAGGTTTGGAATCGATTGAAATGAGAGAGGAGTCGACTCTGCCCTAGATAAGTCAACCTGGGACCACTTGAAGTCAACTCCCGCAAAGCGAGGTGTCGGCTCTAGGTCGCTAACACAGTCAGCCCGAAGTGGAGTCGACTCTGGAAAAGTAGATGTCGGCTCCAAAGTCTCAGACAAAGCTAGAGTCGACTCCGATACTAGAGGAGTCAGCTCCAAGACATTTTCAGAAAAAAAATAAGAGTTTCAAAGGATCTGAAACTTGTCCGAAAAATCTTCAAATTTTGGATAAATCAACTTTGAAATGTGATGAATCAAGGGGTTCAAATATCTAGATAAATCATCCTTAATATCATAAGAAAATTAGAAAAAATGATTGAATTCTAGATAATCATTCCTAGGAGATTTAAAAATCATTCCAATGGATTACAAACTCCTAATTCTCCTCTAAGATAACAAAATCTTTCTTCACTTAGGAGTTTTGTAAAAATGTCAGCTATTTGTTCATCAATACAAACATAATCAAGACAAATATCATTATTAGCTACATGTTCTCTAATAAAATGATATCTAATTTCAATGTGTTTAGTTTTTGAATGTTGGATTGGATTTTTAGTTAAATTGATTGCACTAGTGTTATCACATCTAATTGGTGTTTTATCAAGTGTTATACCATAATCTTCAAGTTGTCGCTTAATCCAAAGGATTTGAGCACAACAACTTCCAGCTGCAACATATTCAGCTTCAGCAGTTGATAATGCAACTGAATTTTGCTTTTTGCTAAACCAGGAGATTAAGTTACTTCCTAAGAATTGGCATGCACCACTTGTACTCTTTCTATCCAATTTACAACCAGCATAACAGAATCAGAATACGCAATCAAATTTAATGTTGAGTCTCTAGAATACCATAATCCTACATTTTTAGTTCCATTTAGATATCTAAGTATTCTTTTTTACTGCAATTAAGTGTGATTCTTTAGGTTCAAATTGATATCGTGCACATAAACATACAACAAACATGATATCTGGTCTACTAGCGGTTAAGTAGTGAACCGATCATACCTCTATAATATTTTTGATCAACAGGCTTACCATCTTCATCTTTATCTAACTTGCATGAAGGACTCATTGGTGTTCCGAGAGGTTTGACTTGTTCCATACCAAACTTCTTGAGAATTTCTTTTGTGTACTTTGTTTGGTTGATGAAAATTCCTCTCTTTCTTGTTTAATTTGAAGTCCTAGGAAGAAGTTGAGTTCTCCCATCATGCTCATCTCAAATTCACCCTGCATTAACTTAGCAAATTCTTGACACAAAAGATTGTTAGTAGCACCGAATACAATATCATCTACATAAATTTGTACTACTAATAACTCTTTATCTTTTCTTTTCAAAAATAGGGTTTTATCAATATGTCCTCTAAAAAATCATTTTCAATTAAAAATTTGCTTAATCTATCATACCAAGCTCTAGGTGCTTGTTTTAAACCATAAAGTATTTTGTGTAATTTATAAACATGATTTAAAATTAATGATCTTCAAAACCTAGTGGTTGTTCTACAAAAACTTTCTCATTTATAAAACCATTCAAAAATGCACTTTTAACATCCATTTGAAATAAATTAATGTTCATATGACATGCAAATGCAAGTAATAGTCTAATTGCTTCTAATCTAGCTACAGGTGCAAAAGTTTCATCAAAATTAATTCCTTCTTCTTGATTATATCCTTTTGCAACTAATCTAGCTTTATTTCTAATTACTATGCCATTTTCATTCAATTTATTTCTAAATACCCATTTAGATCCTATAACAGAATGACCTTTGGGTCTATCAACTAAGGACCATACATTATTCCTAGTAAATTGATTTAATTCCTCTTGCATAGCTAACATCCAATTATTATCTTTTTCAGCTTCTTCAATAGTTTTGGGTTCTATGTGAGACACAAATGCAAGATGATTATTGATGTTCCTCATTGATGATCTAGTTCTTACTCCTTGAGATGGATCACCTATGATTAAATCCTTAGGATGACCATAAGCATATCTCCAATCTCTAGGTAGATCTACATCATTACGAGTAGTATCAATAACATCATTCTTAGGTGAGTCATCATCTTTAGCTTCTTGTTCATGGTCTGAAGATACATCTATATTCAATTTTTCAATATCTCTTTCAAGCAAAATTGTATCTTCCTCATCATCAATCTTCTCAGAACATGATGCTAAAGACTCATCAAATACTACATGAATTGATTCTTTTATAATTAAATATTTCTTGTTAAATACTCTATATACTTTACTAGATGTTGAATAACCTAAAAATATTCCTTCATCAGATTTGGCATCAAACTTTCCAAGATTGTCCTTATCATTGTTATGAATAAAACATCGACAACCAAATGCATGAAAATAACTAATGTTAGGTTTCCTATTATGCCATAGTTCATAGGGAGTTTTTTTAAGAATTAGCCTAATTAAGGCTCTATTAAGGATGTAACATGCTGTGTTTATAGCTTCCGCCCAGAAGTACTTTGGGAGTTGGCTTTCACATAGCATGGTACGGGCCATATCTTCTAATGTTCTATTTTTCTTTCTACAACTCCTTTTGTTGTGGTGTTCTAGGTGCAGAAAAATTATGATGAATGCCATTTTCAATACAAAATTTTCAAATTGATGATTTTCAAATTCTGTGCCACGATCACTTCTAAGAGACACTATGGTGTTGTTTTTCTCATTTGTGACTTTCTTGAAGAATTTTAGGAATATCGAGAAAGTATCATCTTTGTGAGCCAAAAATAATACCCAAGTATATCTAGAGTAATCATCTACTATCACAAGACCATATTTCTTTCCTCCTAGACTAGTGGTTCTAGTAGGTCCAAAAAGGTCCATATGAAGTAGTTCGAGTGGCCTAGTAGTTGAAATAATATTTTTAGATTTGAAAGAATTTCTAGTTTGTTTTCCAAATTGACATGCATCATAAATTCTATTATTTTCAAAAGCTAACTTTGAAAGACCTTTAACTAAATCCATTCTAATTAATTTTGAAATTAGGTGTGTGCTTGCATGACCTAATCTACGATGCCATAACCATCTGATCTCATTAACCTTAGCATTATCAGCATTAAGTAATGGTTACTAGTAGACAAATTGTCTAAATCAATTAAGTACACATTGCCATTTCTATTACCAACAAATATAATGCTATTGTCTATGGGATTAGAAACAGTGCAAATAGAAGCTTCAAATGAAACTTTGAAACCTTTATCACACAATTGGCTAAAACTTTAAACCAACAACATATAAAATATTTTCTATAAAAGTGGATGGAGTTATTTGAATTTTACCAAATCCCAAATTTGGCCTTTGCCATTGTCTCCAAAAGTAACAACTCCTCCTCTTTTATCTTCAAGGGTGATGAATTCTCCTTGTCACCCATCATGTGTCTTGAGCAGCCACTATCAAGATACCACTTTTGTTTTAATCCTTTGTCCGCAAGACACTCCTGCAAGATAATCAAATCTTATGTTTAGGTACCCAAGCTTTCTTGGGTCCTTCATGGTTAGTAGCAATAAAAATTGTTCCTTTTGTAACCCATATTTTCTTGCCTTTAATATTTAAATTCTTATTAGTTTTTCTAAAATTACATTCATAAGATTTATGTCCTTTTTTGTTGCAATTATAACATGAAATATCATTTTTCTTTACAAAGAAATTGTTGACATATTTTTGTTTCATGTGTGGTTTATATCCTAAACCAGCTTTATCAAATACAGCTCTTTGATTACTTAAAAGCAAATTTAGTTTTTCTGAGCTATATGTAAATTTATCAACAATGTTCTTATGTTTATCAATTTCTTTCTTCAAATTAATATTTTAATTATAAATTGATTCCTTTTCTTTTAAAATATTTTTATTTTCAGATTTTAGATTTTTAACCTCAAGAATTAGTTCATTTTTCTCTTTGAGAAGATTTAGGTTTTCAGTTTTCAAAGATTTATTTTTCATTCTCAAAACCTTAAAATCACTAACTAACTCATTGAAAGCATCATACAATTCATCAAATGTAAAGTCATCATGGGCTTCGAAATTTACCTCATTTTCGTCATTTTCCATGAAGCATATGTTTGCAACCTCTTTTTGTTCTTCAGATGGAGACTCTTCACTATCACTCCAAGTTGCAACATAAGCTTTCTTCTTCTTCTTGTAACCCTTCTTTAGTTGAGGATATTCAGATCGAAAATGTTCTGGCTTTTTGCATTCATAACATGTCAAGGGTTCTTTTTCTTTATCTTTATCCCTTTCTTTTTCTCTTTCTCCTTCCATTTTGATTCATGATTTCTTTTATGGAAGGGTCTCCTTCTTTGCATAAACTTCTAAACTTCTTTGCAAGGATAGATGTTTTATCATCTTCTTCTTCCTCACTGCTGCTTATTTCTTTTTGCAGCCTTAAGTGCTATGGTTCTTTTCTTCTTGACTTCTTCCTCTTGATGTTGTTTCATTGTTAATTCATGGGTCATCAAGGATCCAAGTAGCTCCTCCAAAGGTAGAACATTCAAGTCTTTGGCTTCTTGGATTGTAGTTACTTTTGCTTCCCATGTTCTTGGAAGAGATCTAAGAATTTTACGTACCAATTCAGAATTAGTATAAGTCTTACCAAGACTTTTCAAACCATTAACAATATCGGTGAATCTAGTGTACATGCATATGATTGATTCAGTTTGTTCCACGCTAAACAATTCATATTTGTGCACTAGAATGTTAATTTTGGATTCTTTTACTTGGTCAGTACCCTCATGGGTAACTTCTAGTCTATCCCAAATTTCTTTGGCTAAATGCAAGTAGATATTCTATTGAATTCATTTGCATCCAAAGAACAATATAAAACATTCATGGCTTTTGCATTGAGCTGAGCCATTTTCTTATCGTTCTCATTCCAATCCCTTTTGAGCTTAGAAACTATTGAACCATCTACAATATGTGTGGGTGTACTAGGTCCATTTGTAATAACACTCCACAATTCATAATCTAAAGCTTGAATGAAAATCCTTATTCTTGCTTTCCAATATGAATAATTAGAGCCATTAGACAAGGGTGGCCTATTAGTGGATTGACCTTCAGCAAAAGATGATCCAGCTTGTGTTGCCATTTGGATCTTTAACTCTTGATCTTAGATCAACTAGAAATGAGCACAAGCTCTGATACCAATTGTTGGCCTAGATGACAACCCAAGAGGGGGGGGGGGTGAATTGGGTTCTTTAAAAAATTTAACACTTAAAACATAAAACCTATCTTACAAGGATTAAGTGAACTTGCGAAGTGAAGCAATAATGTGAAACACAATAAGAGAGAGAGAGAGAGAGAGATAGAGACAATCACTACAAACACAAGATATTTATAGTGGTTCGGTGTATCCCACACCTACGTCCACTCCCAAGCAACTCTTGGGTCACACTATAATCCACTGATTACAGTTGAGTTGTTTTACAAGCTCACAACTCCAACTTGTTGTTTTACACGGGTCACAACGAACCCAGCCAGTTTTCATGGGTTCACCAGCAAAAATCCAACCCCAAGCTAAACTAGCTTGTCCTCGAGGTAATCTACCTCAACTAATTCAATCCCCTGATTGAATTAGTAAACAACAATTCAAAATAATGTTTACAACAAAGTAAAGCTCCTTAAATGAGCAAATAAGCAATGCAAATAAACAAGGGTAAGAAAAGCCTGATTGAAGCCAAGTAGATCTGAGCTTTTCTTCTTTTCTTCTTTTCCTCTCTCTTTGAATGGTTGAATCAAGCTTCAGCTCTGATTCTTGACCAAAATCTGTTGGAGAGAACTTTGAGAAAATAGGGCTTTTGCTCTTCTTCTTTTTTCCATGAGAATCATCTGAATTTGAACTTTTAGGGCTTAGGATTTCTCTTGAATATCTCTTGGATTGATAGGCTTTGACTCGGAGATTTCTCTTTTGAATATCTCTCAATTTTTTTTTATTTTCTCTCTATTTCTGTTCTTCTTTTCAAATGGATGAATCCCTCTTTTTATAGTCTTAATCTAAGATTAGGTAAGAAACTAGCCGTTACAAAATACCTTGGATGATTCTCCACGTAAGAAAATAGATCCGTTGAGAGTTAGGTGAGAAAATATGTCCGTTAGAGCTGATCTGGCACTTTTAAAAATCGTCCTTGACAGGTTGTAGTCGGATCCAACTTTTCATGTGTCGACTCTAGATTGTGTTTCCATAAATAGCAAAAATCAATTGACGTGGAGTTGGCTCCAACTTTGCAAAGTGTTGACTCACCGCTGACTGGAGTCGGCTCCCGAAATCTGAAGTGTCGACTCCAAGAAATGCTTAAAAAACATAGTCTCTGTAACTCATGTTAGAGTCGGCTCCCAAAATCCATGTGTTGGCTCTAAAACCTTAGGTGTCGACTCCAAAACTCTAGGTGTCGACTCCAAACCGTGCCAAAAATCCTGAACTGTTCTGATACGCTATGGAGTCGGCTCGAGACTGTTAGCTATCGGCTCCAAGTTCTGAACTTAGATAAATTCCATTGAAATTGATTCAAAACTGATTTCTAAGTATCATTTGGATAAATAACCGATCTTAATTCCTGAAACACTTATCAAATTTATCAGAAACACAATGAACATACTCATGGCTTTTGTTAATTATCAAAATCAATTAATTGGATAAATAATTTCTCAATAATTTTCCTAACACAACCCCCCTCCCCCTCTCTCTGGCCGGCCGCGGGCAGGCGGCCACGGCCGCGGCTTGGCCACGTGGCCAGGCCATGGCAAAAAAAATGTTTTCATATTTTTTTACAAAAAATAAGAATTATAAAATAATATAATTCTATAATAAATTTATTATAATATAATTATATATATATATAATATGATATTGTTAATATTATTACATAACATAATTATTATGTAATAATTATATTATAATATAATACTATTATATTAATAAATCATATTATAATAATATTAAGAATATTAGTTTATAGTATTGTAATATAATATAAGAAATTATGGTATTCTAATAAATAATAATTGTAATATAACATCATTATAATATTAGCTAATTAGTGGTTCTGATAGTAAATTAATTAAATAAATTGCTAAATGATTAATTAGTAATTTTTATAGTAAATTAATTAAGCTATAATTAATCTTGGTAGAAGGGGTCAATTGGTTGTTTTGTAAAATGTAGGCTAGAAGGGTAAAATGATATTTTTTACAAATATAAATTTTAGTAAATTAATTATTATTTATATTTAATTATGCAATATTCCCAATATATCTTGTAAGCCTCCATATTTTATATACTTATTGTTGAATTTCTCAGCATGTTAAACTATGCATGATAGTTTATTGGTAACTTTTTAGATATATTGTTGCATCTTATTTTTGTTATGAAATGGTTTTGACTTTGACTTTGATTTAAGTTACAAGAACATGATATATTGAGATATGTTATTTTGGTTATGAGATTAGGTATGGCTTTAATAGATGAATGATGTGAGTATATTGAGGTATTAAATAATTTTTAGAATTACACTTAAGGGTTACGTGGCATATCATATGTCTTATGGTTGATGTGCTATGAAAATATTTGGCCCAGCCTATCCAATTTTAAAACCATAGAATTATTAAATAATGCTACGCATAAATATTGGATTAAGGTTATTATCTTGACATAATAATCTTACGAAGTTAGTGACTATAGACCACAATCAAAATATGTATAATAGTCAAGAAAACTTTTTCACAAGCATAAGTTCGATTGTTTTTGGAATTGCATATTATTTCTTACAGCACTATAACCTTTAGACCCGTTTGAGAATTTGCAAGACTAAGTCTTGCAAATTCTCAAATTATCATAGTGGACATTTGAGATTATTTTTTGCGATATGTTAGTCTACTATTAGCTATCGTTGGTTGAGATTGCGATATGTCCTATTTGGCCACTTCGGCCGATGGGGCTCTGGGGAGAACGTACGTGGAGCACCTGGAGGTCCCGAGTATCGAAGCTGCAAAGGAGGCCCTGCCGGTCATCCAGGAGTCTTCTTGGATGGATGCATACATCTGGTATCTGACCGATGGCGCCCTCAACGAAGACCCGGCGGAGGCCAGGCTACTCAAACGGCGAGCCCCAAAATTTTTGATAATGGACGGGCAACTCTATCGAAGGCCCTTCTCATTCCCAGTCCTTAAGTGTGTTGGCCCCATGGAAGCCAATTACATCATCCGAGAGATCCATGAGGGCATCTATGGGAGTCACTTGGGGGGCAGAGCGCTGGTGTACAAGGCCCTGCTCTAGGGATACTACTGGCTTAAGATGAAGGAGGATGCCTCTGAGCTAGTTCGGAGGTGCGACAGTTATCAACGACATGCCAACATCCAGCGGCAGCCGACTTCTCAGCTGAACCCCCTGGCAGCCCCATGGCCCTTCGCGCAATGGGGAATGGACATCCTAGGACCATTTCACCCGGCCTCCGGCCAGCACAGGTTCCTGCTGGTCACCGTCGACCACTTCACCAAATGGGTCGAGGCCAAGGCACTGGCTAAGATCACTAAAAGCAAGGTAGATCCTTTTTTTGGAAGTTTATAATTTGCCGGTTTGGACTGCTGCATACCTTCGTCACCAACAATGGCCGGTAATTCGACAATGCTCCCTTCAGAGGATTCTGCATGAGCTGGGCATCCATCAGCGGTTCACCTCTGTTGGTCACCCCCAGACCAACGGGACGGCCTAGGTAACAAACCACACTATCCTCCAAGGACTCAGGGCGCGACTGGATGACTTCAAAGGGGGATGGGTGGAGGAACTCCCCAACGTGCAAAGGGCCTATCACATGATGCCACGGGCTCTTACCGGGAAGACTCCTTTCAGCCTCGTCTTCGGGTTTGAGGTAGTCATCCCCATGAAGATTGGCGTTCCGAGTCCCCGAACGGAGACTTATGACGGGGTGGACAACTCGAGCCAAATGCAAGCCAACCTTGACCTCGTGGAAGAGGTACGTGATCGGACGCGGCTCAAGATGGCTGCCTACCAATAGCGAACTGTTAGGTACTACAATGCTCGTGTCCATCCCAGGACATTCTTGCTAGGGGACCTAGTCCTTAGACAAGCCGAGGTCTCAAAGCCGACGGAAGGAGGCAAGCTGTCACCAAATTGGGAAGGACCCTATCGGGTCATCGAAGCCCTCCACCATGGAGCGTATCGAATTGAAGGACTGGATGGGAAGTCGCTTCCTCGGACTTGGAATTCTGACAACCTCCATTGGTACTACCAGTAATGTACCTCTTTTTACATTGGGTTAAGTGTTTGCATTCTTTTGGGCTTACCTGCCTCATATTCTCGACTAATAAAGATGTGTTCGAGTAACCTATCTTTTCAGCCAAAGCCCAGCTTTGGTCGGCATCGAAAGCCCAAGGCCAGCTCGGCACCAAAGTCCAACTCCAGTCGGCACTGAAGGCGCGAGGCCAGCTCGGCACGACAGCCCGACTTCGGTCGGCAATGAAAGACCAAGGCCAGCTCGAAATAAAAGCCCGACTCCAGTCGGCACCGAAAGCCTGAGGCTAGCTCGGCACCAAAGCCTAACTCCGATCGGCACCAAAAGCTCGACTCCGATTGGCACCAAAGCTCGACACCGGTCGACACTGAAAGCCCGAGGCCAGCTCGGCACCAAAGCCCGACTTCGGTCAGCACCGAAAGCCCGAGGCCAGCTTGGCACCAAAGCCCAACTCCGGTTGGCACCGAAAGCCCGAGGCCAACTCGGCACCAAAGCCCGACTCCGGTCGGTACTGAAAGCCCGAATCCGATCGGCATGAAAAGTCCGAGGTCAGCTCGGCACCAAAGTCCAACTCCAGTCGGCACTGAAAGCCCCAAGCCAGCTCGACACCAAAGCTCGACTCCGGTCGGCATCGAAAGCCCGAGGCTAGCTCGGCACCAAAGCCCGACTCCGATCCGCACAGAAAGCCCGAGGCCAGCTCGGCACCAAAGCTTGACTCCGGTTGGCACCGAAGGCCCGAGGCCAGCTCAGCACCAAAGCTCGACTTTGGTCGGCACTGAAAGCCCGAGGCCAGCTCGGCACCAAAGCCCAACTCCGATCGGCACAGAAAGCCCGAGGCCAGCTCAACACCAAAGCCTGACTCTGGTTGGCACTGAAAGCTCGAGGCCAGCTCGACACCGAAGCCCGACTCGATCGGCACCGAAAGCCCAAAGCCAACTAGGCACCAAAGCCCGACTCCGATCGGCACCGAAAGCTCGAGGCCAGCTCGGTACCAAAGCCTGACTCCGGTCGGCACCAAAGCTTGACTCCGGTCGGCATTGAAATCCCAACTCTGGTCAGCACCAAAAGCCCGAGGCCAGCTCGGCACCAAAGCCCGACTTTGGTCGGTACCGAAAGCTCGAGGCTAGCTTGGCACCAAAGTCTGACTCCAGTCGGCATGGAAAGCCTGAGGCCATCTCGGCACCAAAGCCCAACTCCGGTCGGCATCGAAAGCCCGAGGCTAGCTCGGCACCAAAGCCTGACTCCGGTCTGCACTGAAAGCTCGAGGCTAGCTCGGCACCAAAGCCTGACTCCGGTCTGCACTGAAAGCCCGAGGCTAGCTCAGCACCAAAGCTCGACTCTGGTCGACATTGAAAGGCCGAGGCCAGCTCGACACCGAAGCACTACTTTGGTCGGCACTAAAAGCCCGAGGCTAGCTCGGCACCGAAGCCCGAATCTGGTCAGCACTGAAAGCTCGAGGCCAGCTTGGTACCGAAGCTCGACTCCGATCGGCACGAAAAGCCCGAGGCCAGCTAGGCACCAAAGCCTGACTCTAGTCAGCACTGAAAGCCTAAAGCCAGCTCGGCACCAAAGCCCGACTTTGGTTAGCACCGAAAGCCCAAGGCCAGCTCAGCACCAAAGTCTGACTCCAGTTGACATGGAAAGCCCGAGGCCATTTCGACACCAAAGCTTGACTTCGGTCGGCACTAAAAGCCCGAGGCCAGCTCGGCACCAAAGCCCGATTCCATTCAACACCGAAAGCTCGAGGCCAGCTCGGCACCAAAGCTTGACTCCGGTCTGCACTGAAAGCCTAAAACTAGCTTGGCACCACAGCTCGACTCTGGTTGTCATTGAAAGGCTGAGGCCAGCTCGGCACCGAAACCCGACTCTGGTCTGCATTGAAAGCCCGAGGCTAGCTCGGCACTGAAGCCTGACTCCGATTGGCACTGAAAGCTCAAGGCTAGCTTGGCACCGAAGCCCAACTTTGGTCAGCATATAAAGCCCGAGGCCAGCTCAACACCAAAGCCTGACTCCGGTTGGCACTGAAAGCCCAAGGCCAGCTCGGCACCGAAGCCCGACTCCAGTTGGCACCGAAAGGCCGAGGTCAGCTTAGCACCGAAAGCCGAGGCCAGCTAGGCACCAAAGCCTGACTCTGGTCGGCACTAAAAGCTCGACTCCGATCAGTATGGAAAGCTCGAGGCCAACTCGATACCAAAGCCCAACTCCGGTCGGCACTGAAAGCTCAAGGCCAGCTCAGCACCAAAGCTCGACTCCGATTGGCACCAAAAGCCTGAGGCCAGCTCGGCACCAAAGCCCGACTTCAGTCGGCACTGAAATCCTGAGGCCAGCTCAGCATCGAAGCCTGACTTTGATCGGCACTGAAAGCCTGAGGCCAGCTCAGCATCGAAGCCTGACTTTGATCGGCACTGAAAGCCCGAGGCCATGTTAGCATCGAAGCCCGACTCCTGTCAGCACCGAAAGCCCGAGGCCAGCTCGGCATCGAAAGCCCGAGGCCGGTCAGCACTAGAGCCTGACTCCAGTCGACCTTGTGAGCCCAAGACCAGCTCAGCGCTAAAAGCCCTACTTCAATCAGCGTGGGAAACCCGAGGTCAACTTGGCACCCAAGGAACGACCTCGGATAGCATGAGAGGCCCGATCACCGCTTAACGCTACAAGCTCATTACGAGACTCACACCTCTGACATCGAACTTCGGGTTATAAAGGGAGGCTTCGATACCGGCCTCAACACTCCCACCAGGACCCGATCCTACATAGCAACTAAGTCACGGACTTGCTTGCGGTGAGCAGACACATTATGTCCCCCAGCGCCGACGCAGCCCTATCATAGGTCCTATGACGACAAGCTGAAAGGGAAAGTATACTATGTAAATAGTTAGCCCTCAGACAGATTTCAACAAAAAGGGGTCATTTTCACTACTTTAAATGTTTACAAAATGCCGACTCAAGTCGGACTTAGGTACAAAAGGAAAATAAAAAACAACAAAGTGCGCTGAGAAGGGCTCTCAGGCATCGGCCGGTGCCGACCCATCCCTCGGAGTGTCTTCCAGTCCTTCGCAAGCGTCCGGCTTGATGTCCTGAAGGCTGGCCATCTCGGAGACTCACGCAGCCTTCTCCTTCCCATCGCAGAAGCCCTGGAGGTAGGCATCAGCGGAGCCGTCCGTGACCTCCTCGACGAAGGCTGTGGAGCCTCGGAAGCGCTCCATGGACTCTGCCACCGCTAGCTCCGCCGCTGTGGCCCTCTCCTCGGTGGCCCTGGCTCTTCGTAGGGCCTCGTCTACTCGGGCGGTGGCATCGGTGGCTTGGGCATCGGCCCTCCGAGCGCTCTCCTCGGCGCTCTCTGCCCGGCCTTCAGACTCCTTGGCCTCCTGGATTGCTATCTCTAGCCAGAGTCGGCAGGCCCCTAGCTCGGCTTTGGCAGCACAACCACGCCCCATGTCGGCTACTCCCTGCTGCCTAGCCTCCTCGACCTCCACTTGGAATAGCGCCAGGGTCTTGGTCGCCTCCTCTGCCTCCTTTCGGGCATCTCCAGTGCCCTCTCGGTCAATTCGGCCTCCCGTTAGGCTGCCTCCAGAGCACTTTCAGCCTCCTCAGCCATGGCCACAGCGGCCAGGGTCACCTGATGGGCATGATGACTCTGGAAGGCAGTGTCCCTCAGAGCAGATAGGGAGTTGACCGCCTTCACAAGGAAGACCCTGGTTAGTACTCAGAAAAAATAGAAACTACAAGGAAAAAGAATTACCTAGCCAGAGGTGCGCTGTAAAAGCATCTTGGAGGATGATGGGAGCGTCCAGCTGGCAGAACTCTGCCTGGAGCTCCATCAGGCATATCCTCGCCATCAGTCATTTGATGGTACGACCATTGTAGGCAAGGAACACCCGCAGGGGGTCCGCCCTAGTCCTTCTCCCCCGGGGTCGAATTAGGTTGAGGGGTCGGATGCCGCTGCGCTTCTGTCCATGGGCGGGCCTTCCTCTGGGGATGGCTCGGCCATGGGCTCCGATGGCCTGACTCCGGCGGTGACCAGTTCAGCGCTTAGAGGGGTTGCTGCAACCCGTGGTTCTGGTGGGGTGTCGACAGTTAGGTCAATTGCCGAGGCTGCTGGCGGGGCACTCGGCGAGATGGGTGGCTGTGAGAACAAAGGACCGGCCCCCTCGCTCACCTGCTGGCCATCGGCTGGAGGGGGAAGGGCTTGGGGGCAGGACTTCTTCTTCGACCCTCCGCCTCGACTTTGACCTTCCGCTTCTTAGCGACCACCCTCATCAACATCTCGGTCGGCGGCCTTATATCTGCACAAGTCAAGGCCGGTTAGAGCAAAAAAAAAAAAAAAGAGAAGGAGGTGGGAAGTGCCCTCGGCTGCTCACCGCTTATCGGGAGAATGCCCACGAGCTAGAGTTTCTCCTTGGACAGAAGCTGAATGCAGCGAGGGAACACTGCCATCAGCAACTGACCAAAGGCCTCCCTATCCCTCAGGACCACCGTCGAGTTCTTATTCGGTCGTGTATCAGGGTCCCCCCACCTCGCCCTCACTCCCTCGAGGTCGGAAAAAAAGAACTAGGTCTTCCATCCCTTGACAAACATAGGGAGACCTAACCGGAGGGTTCGGTTGTGCCGGGGCTGGAGCACCCACCAGCCTGACTTTTTCTAGAGGGTGTAGAAGCTGCGGAAAAGGAAGACCCTAGCCTCTATCCCGTGGAGGTGGCACAACACTAAGAAGCCACAGATGGTCCGAATGGAGTTCGGAACTAGCTAGGCAGGCGCCAATGAGAAAAGGTCGAAGAGATTGATGAGGAAATGATGGAGAGGTAGTCAGAGGCCCCCTTCAGGAATGCCTCGTACAGGGCAATCTGCCCGGATGAGAAGACGTCACTCTGTCATCGAGGGTAGGGACGAACAGCCGGACTGTTGGCCCAGATGGCAACCCAAGAGGGGGGGTGAATTGGGTTCTTTAAAAAAATTTAACCTTTTAAAAACTATTGTCTTTAAGATAAATGAAATTAAATGCAATGCAAATATAAAGCACAAACAAGGAGATAGAGATAGAGATAATTGAAACACGACAAACACAAAGATTTTATAGTGGTTCGGTGTATCCAACACCTACGTCCACTCCCAAGATTCACTTGGGTCCACACTATAATCGACTTGATTACAGTTGAGTTGTTTTCCAAGATCACAACTCACAACTTGTTGTTTTACCCGGGATCATAATGAACCCAGCCAGTTTTTCGGGCTCACCAGCACAAAACCCTAAACTCAAGCTAAACTAGCTTGACCCGAGGTATACAACCTCTACTAGTTCAATCCCCCTGATTGAACCAGTAAAAACAAGAAAGAATAATGTTTAAGATACAAGACAGCTCCTTAAATGAGCAAATATTCAAATAAATGAACAAGGTTTAGAAAAGCCTATTTGAAGTGGATTGGAGTTGAGCTTTTCTTCTTTTCTTCTTTTCATCTTCTCTTTGGAGATGTTGAATCAGGCCTCAGCTTTGATTCGTTGCAAATGTTACAGATGAGAAGTTGGAAAATCTTCAAAACAGAGCTTCTTCTCCTTTTTGTGAATCCTTTGATTTTTCAAACTTGAACGCCTTGGATTCTTCTTTGAGCTTTGTGAAGTGGAACGATTTGAATTTGAATACTTCTCTCTTGGATTTCAGGCTCAAGACTTCTCGGATTTTGATTTGAATATTCTCCCTCTTTTTCTTTTTTTTTTCATTGTTGTTTTCAAACGGGTGTTCTCCTCCTTCTTATAGATTTCTTTTAATCCATTTTTGGAAGAAAACTAGCCATTGGAATGTACCTGGAAACAAAATATATCCGTTAGAAGTTAGGTAAAAAGGAAATATATCCAACTTTTCAGGTGTCATCTCCAAGTTATTTATCCAAAAATAGAAAGTTCTGAGTTCATTAAGGAGTCGGCTCCGAAAAAGTTAGGTGTCAGCTCTCCATCGTTAGGTGTCGGCTCCAGAATACTGTGTGTGTTGGCTCCAAGATGCTCAAAAAAAAAATAAGCGTTCTGTCCCCACATCGGAGTCGGCTCCAGACACTGTAAGTGTCAACTCCGAAACTCTAGGTGTCGGCTCCGAAACTCTAGGTATCGGCTTCGGATCGTATCAAAAATCAGAAGAATATTTGATTGGCCATGGGGTAGGCTCCAGGAATTCTAGGTGTCAACTCCAGGTCCTGAAACTTTGAAACTTATGATTTGCAATTGATTCAAAACTCATTTCTTAATACCTTTAAATCGATCAAATATTTTTAAGCGCTGAAACACTTATCAAATCCATTAGTAATCAAATAAATATACTCAATTCCTTTATTAATCATCAAAATCAATAATTGGGTCAACACGGACACTCTCGGAACCCCAAACCGAGCCCTTATGTTGGCTAGCTCCTGCCCGGTTATGGAGGAGGAGACCCCTTTTGGGGATTCTGCCCTAGCTCTAGGAGGAGGACCGGCGGCTATTGGGCGACCCCTGGTGGAGGCCCGGTTGATGGCTTGCCGCCGGGATAGAGGAACATGGTGCTTGGAAGAAGGTGAAGAAGAGGTCTACGCAGGTGTGGGGGACGGGGAAGCTCACACCCGCGAGGAGGACAGGCGATCCTCGGGTGGAGTAGAAGACCAAGAAGGGGAAGAAGAAGAAGCCATGAAAGAGGATTCAGGAGGACTAACCTGAACAAAGGAGAACGGTGAGTAAGGAAGAAAAGATTCAGGAAGGATGCTCGAATGGAGCGAGAGCTTAGGGAGGAAGACACAGGTTTCAGAAATAGAATGCCAGGTTCAGAGCCTTACCCCAGTTTTACCAGTTTCGAATCATCTCGCCTAACCTAGCCAGTCACGCGGATGCCCGCTATAGGCGGTGTCGCCTCGGCAGGTGCCCAGCACGTGGGGCGCTCTGCCTTTGCCAATCGTGACGCATCGCTGGCGTCAGCATCATGATGATAATGATGGTGATTGCTTTTCGTGGGTTCCGAAAGGACACCCCCGTTTGAGGCGGATTCCCATAGATCTGACGGTTGGTGGGAGCAGTAGCACTGCAGCGCCCGAGTCTCCCGCACTAAGAAATCATTGTACCCAGGGACATGCGCCCCTCCGCAATTGGCGACACATTGGGATCAGCCACTTTGGGAGCTTACGCTCCTTTCGCTTGGCAAGGATGGGCCCGCATCATCAGGGGCGAGGGGGCATCTGATGTGGCTGATTGAGCCACATTAGAGTTGACGGAAGAAGCAATGGACGGAACCTCGGCTTTGGACCCTGAGGCTCTCTTGGGGTCGGCCTCCGAGACCCCCTCGGCCTCGGACCTCAAGACCCCTCGGTCCCGGACCTCGGGTCCCCTCGGCCTCGGACCTCCTGTCCCCTTGGCCTCGGACCTCAAGTTTCCTCGGCCTCGGACCCTAGGTCCCCTCCACCTTGAGCCGCCTGACACTACCACGTGGTTCTCCAACCATCTACGACTGCCACGTGGCTCACTAACTGTCTGCAATTGCGAGTGGCCACTACCCATAATGGCGCACGCTTGACACGATTAGGCCCACCTGCCACCTATGGCGCCACGTCTGGCAGGTGGCTGGCGGGGCAAAACACCTCTGACATGCCTAGTCTCGATTGCGACATGTCTTTGTCAGCCTGTCCACCTGTCCACTATTGGACAACAACGCCTCAGAATTAGCCACATTTTGAGAGCGAGAAAGGGGATCTTCGAACAGGTATAAGAACCTACACTCATAATAAGGAAAGGGATCTGAACTCAAGCTCTTTAGCTATTCTCTATTAGCTCTATTTCTTCACTATTCCCGAGTTGCTTACTTGAGTGTTGAAGGGTTTTCATCGGTGCAACCAGTCTTCAGAGACTTTCTTGCAGGAGCTTCTTCGAAGAGGAGGATCTCCGTTTTCCGGCTTTAGAGGAATATGATTTAGCGGCAACAATACTCGAGTTATCATTGACTATCATTATGTGATTCATCAAAATATCTTTATAGCCATTAAAAATATATTTAATTTAAAAAACTAATATTAAGATTCAATCAAAAATATTAAATAAATTTATATATTTTTCATGTAATTATTTTTTAATTAATTATGACAAATCAAATGCACACCTCCTAACGAAAGCAACAAGGCTTGTCTCATTTTGTTTTTTTCCGATCCATGAGCTTCCCGCTGCATTTTATTATTGAAAGATCGGATAGCATTTCAACGCTCTTGTAATATTATAATGCAACCCTTGCTTACTAAACGATGCCATCTTATAATAAAATAACCTGAACTTTTAAATGCGTCCATATAACGTGACAACCACTACACCATTCTCCATTGTCTCTGTCCCTTTAGCGATCGAGCAGCAATAATTGCGGGTAGGAATCCGGATATATATCATCTACAGTTCTTTTAAATAAATGGATTGGTTCGGTGCTGGAATATCGGAAAGAGGGGATCGACACGATCCTCCAACTCCGTTTCGTATTTTAAATAAATGGAGTATAAAATACTCGGTGGATGGTCCCTGAAAAAAAATTCAAACTTACAACCAGTTAATTTGCCAGCATTACAACGGATGGTAGACTAGTAGAGGTCGATGATGCCCATGAGAGATAACCTGAACTTTTTATAATATTTTAAAAAGCACTATTTCTTGATACGAAGAACTTGAATTGATACTTCTTAAAAATATCATTTGAAATGGTAAGCAGTGTTTTTTGATCGGTAAAAATAAAAAAAAAATTATTTTTAATTTTTTATAAAATTTTTATTTTTTATATTAATATTATAAAATTAATGTTAAAAAGAACATCCGCTTCAAATAAAACTCTCTGGATAGTGCATGGCCTGGCATTCAGCGCCGCCTTTAACGAATGAGTCAGAGTTTAAAAATTTTTGGTCTGACATATTTTTAACTTATTCTGTATCTGTCTCAACCTGGGGTGATGAAAAAGTCATCGTGCACCGGCGTTTGTGAACCGGAAGGCCCACAAAGACTTCTCTCTCGTCCACAAAACTTTTGAGACGTTTTTTAAATCGATATTTTTTGACATCGTTTTTTTTTTTAAATAAGAGGATAACAAATAAAGATATTATAAAAATAATATTAAAATTAAAAATATATTTTAAATGGTATTTTTTTTCACTTTCACCTCATCATTTCTATTTCATTGCCGCATGGAAATCATCACTCCATCATGATTTCAGTAAGTAATGAGTGACGATTTCTTTCGCTACTCCTTCGTTGCATCGCTGCAAAATATAAAAATTTATTCAAGAATCCATTTAAATCTTTCCTTATTCTAATCCATAAATAAATCCCCTTTCCCTTAGTAAACCCAGTAACCCCTCAAAGATCCATTTAAACCACATTGAATCCATTTAAACCGCATTAAATCTCATAACTCTAAGAAAAATCACCATATGAAGTGATGAGTTTGGCGATACTGAGTTTGGCGATACTGAAATCACCACTTCAAGTGATGATTTCTGTTATCACCACTTAAAATGGTGATTTTGAAATCTTTACTTGAAGTGACGTTTTTCACACGACCCTTAAAGTGCAAGTAGAAAAAGGTAAGATGAAAGTAAAAAAAATCATTTTAAATGGATCATTTTAAATAATATTTTTTATTTTAACATCATTTTGATCATAACAAACTGGATTCAGATCCTAATGACTTTCGGACCCACAACTCCCCCCATGGAATCTGGTGATCTTCTATAAATAGAGTCGTCTGCCGACTCCTCAGGTATACGCACTTGCTCATCGGAACCCTCTCTCCTTCTGCCTTAGCTTCCGCCATTAGCGCTCTGCTCAGAGCTCTGAAGGGACTCTTCAGCGAAAGCCTTCTCCTTATTTTTGTTGATTGTCGATCTCCACTGACTTGAGCGTGTCTTCCGCAGAGGGCCACCCCCAATGCCTCTCGCGCGAGGACTGTTTTGTAGGTCCGCCCAAGAGGAAGCCCGAGTGCGCCCGAGTCGGAAGACATATTTCAGCAGCAACATAAATTATGAGGGACTAAGAGGTAACAACTGAAAGTTTTAGAAGTAAAATAGATTTGGAATGAAAGTTTAAGGGCTAAAAGTATATTTTAGCAGCCTAAAACAAGCAATCTCACTCAAAACCTGCATGGCCAAACAGCTACGATCCCTGGTTCATATGGCTTGCAAGCCCAATATTTTCCCCTTGGTTTCTGTCAACTTTAGCACGCTTGATATGTAGCTTCAAAAGATATTTACATGCAAGCCTTTCGATGTACTACCACACCATATTTACTGCAGTTTTTTTTTTTTTTTTACTGCGTAGAGGAGAGTTATCTCACCAATGGATTCCTTGACGCTCCCGTGGATTGGATCCCTGGCATGAGTGGCATGCGATTAAGAGATCTTCCGACACTGTTTCAGGTGACAGACCCGAACGACATCTTGTTTAACTTCGTGTTAAACGAGACAAGAGATGCTTTCAAGGCCTCTGCGATCATGATAAATACTTTCCAAGACTTGGAGCATGAACTTTTAGACGCATTGGGACGAATGCTGCCTCCCCTGTACACCGTCGGCTCTATATCCATGCTTTGCGCGCAGGTGTTCGACGATTCGTCCACACCTCTGCCATCGAATCTGTGGAAAGAGGACGCTAGGTGCATCGAGTGGTTGGATCGGAGGGATCCGAGATCCGTGGTGTATGTGAACTTTGGAAGCATCATAAACTTGTCCATGGAGTACCTGCTGGAGTTTGCCCGGGGAATTGCGAACAGTGATCATTACTTCTTATGGGTCGTCCGGTCCGACCTCGTCTCCGGCGACCGGAACATCTTGCAGCAATACTTTATGGAAGAAACTAAGGGAAAGGGTTTGGTGGCGAGTTGGTGCCCACAAGTGGAAGTTCTCTTGCACCCTTCGGTTGGGGCGTTCTTGACGCATTGCGGGTGGAATTCAATATTGGAGAGCATTTGCGGTGGCGTGCCCATGATATGTTATCCTGCCTTCGCCGAGCAGGCGACCAACTCTTATTTGGCTTGCAAGAAATGGGGGATCGGCGTGGAGATCGGTACCGATGTCAAAAGGGATGAGGTAGAGACTGTCATCAAAGAGGTGATGGATGGAGAGAAGGGAAAGGATATGAGAAAGATGGTTGCGAAGTTGAAGGGGATGGCAGAGAAGGCTGTCAGAGAAGATGGAACCTCTCATACGAACACGAGCATGTTATTCAATAGCTTACTCTTAGGACCAGCGTAAGTGCTACTCAGTATATGATTGTTGTCTTCTGGAGTTGGATGCACTCGTGTTGGAGCCGCTGTTGTGGGTTAATTTTTAACTAACATCTTTCTTGGTTTGGATTTTAGAATTTGGGCTGATTTTTATTTGTCTTTGTTTAATTTTCTTTGCCGGGTTAGGTGGATCATAAAATCATAAACTAATAAAAATGCTTATTATTATTAAGGATAAATGGTTTATTCATCATCCCTATGCTTACACTCCATTCTTGAACAGTGAATGATTTTCCTCCGTTCTCATCCTGCATTTCCTTATTCTTTGCAGAAAACTCCTAATTTCATTTCTTTTTTTCAGAAGAGCGATTAATATCAGACACAATCCTATTATTTAAAAGAAAAACTTGTTTGGACCCAAAATCCATTATAAATCGGTAGAGATCTAAAATTTATTAAAAGATTCATATTTAAGAGTCTAACCATGTCATTTAGGGTCTATTTGAATTAGCTATTTGCGTAATTACTGACCAACAATTATCTCCCATAGCTGTTAGCTAACAACCATCAATAACCACTTAAAGGTGCTTAGCAATTAATCCAAACAGAATTTTGGAGTACAATTAGAGGTCCAAATTTATATAATGTATCTATTATCATTCGAAAAAAAATGAAAATAAGATAAAAAATGGGTTGAAACATGGAGATTTCTATCCCCATCTCTGAATCTAATGAGGTGTTAATGAATGCATTTTGAAGCTCAACAATATATTACAATTTAAAACTCACCATAGTTTGTTCCTATCCCATTTATTTGGTGAGGATACAAGATGAATAATTTTGACTTCGTATGTCTCACAATGGTATGATTATATGGACATTGTATTGAACATTAGAAGCATGCGGCCTAGATGGTTATGGATCTTATGACACTTTTTAATTACTTGACTTTTATTGAGTCATTCTTATATAGATACTTTTTACCTTATTTTTGGTAGATTAGACCAATCAATACTTGATAAGTCTATTTATTATCCCAATTAAATTATTAAAATAAATATTAATTACTTTGAATTTATTAAGAATTGATACTTTTTATGGATGTTTACATAAAAGGAGCCTTGATTTTTGGAATCCAACAACGCAGACAACCCTTAAATCAGGACTCTATTTGACCGAAAAGAAAGGAAGAGATGATTTCGCATGATTCTTGGCAGGTGATGTAATGGACGGCTGAGAAGTTTTTTCACGATATCTAAATGATCTTGAGCCCGATTGACTCCAAGTTTGACCGGAAAAAAGCCCTATATGAGCTCTATAAATAGAGAACCTCAGGTAGTAGTAGGGGAGAAGGAGTTTTTCTTCAACTTTTTTTATTTTTATTTATTTAGATCATTGTATTTAGGCATGGGAGAGAAATTATGGAGGGGATGCTGGCAGCAATAATGCGTAGCTAGATTCCTTCAACTTGGGATGATGATGAAGCCTGTAACCAGGTTCTATCTTTTTTTTTGTTCTTAATTTTTATGCAATAAAAATCATGCTCTTTTTTCATATATCTTTTGAATTATTTTTCTGATCAAAGTTTTAATCTGGCATACATGGCCTACACCCTCTATCGACGTACCGTGATCTCAGGATATGGTACGTGCCTAAGAAAGGTAGATAGTAGTATGATAGATTAGATCCCTAATCTTGCAAATAATTAGATTGTTTATACTCTAAGCGAACATGCTTTGATCTTTTAATATGATCCGTGTCTGATAAGAGATAAATTAATCTAATTTTAAATTTATAAAAAAATTATTGCTATTGCAATATAAAAAAAAGAAGATAAACATGTGTGCATGGTGGATTCAGATTCCTGGGTTGCTTCTTCAGCTATCTTAATTTTGTTAATTAATTAGTTGTTATCTTTTAATAACCATTATTCTAAATATAATCATCTATAAATAATTTTTTTGTTTTTTTCATAAAATAATTGCTCTTGATAGTGAGTAGGTTTTATTTTTGATCATCAATACTCATATTAATAGCAGCCACACAACAATCTGCAAATGGAAGCTATAACAGTATGGGCATTAATTATTTTAGTTGCTTCCATATTATTAGGGTACAATCAAAAGATCGATAATATCTAAATGTAAAGCTAAAATTGATCAAATTTAATTTAAAATTAATTTAAAGCTTAAAAATTGAGATCTAATTTCATTTGTGTTTAATTTCAAACTAGGCTGAATATAAAAGTAATTGATTAGCATGAAAGTCCTTAATCAAGTTAAAGGACAATTCAAACTTGAATTAATACTTGATTCAAAATCATATTTATATTACTAATTTTTTTAAACATTAATGAACATTCAAATATCATGAAACCCATGCATACAACATCAAAGCAAGACACGAATTTCTTCCGTCTCATTTCAGCAATGTGAAAAAAAAATTTCCTAACCTTCCTTTTACATGGACAGCAATGAATCAAACAGAAGATTGAAAAAGAACTTCACCTTTTTCCTTGCACATGACAATTTATATAAGTTGCCACCAGCACCATTGGAGAAAACTCTGCATCTAGACATTCCTGATGCCGTCAGTTTACCCAAGAATTGAATTTTCTTAGAAAATGTGCTTTGATTAGCTTAGAAGAAAAGGACATATCCATGTGGCAGGACTTTGTTATGCATCTGCCCTAATGATCAACCATTGCCTTTATAGTGGAATTTTTTTCCCTTTTTGTTGCCCCATTTTGAACCATGGCATCCTCACATTGAACCTAACATGAATCAACTGCAAATATCTGTAGTTTTTTTTATTATTTTAAAAGTAGCTTTCAATAGTTAAGAATAAAATGGAAGCGAAAAAATAAAAAGCAACGATGTCTGCCAAATATGTTTATGCTGTCAATTAAGAAATATATAAATATAAAAATAAAATTTTATTTTAAATGTGTTAAAAAAAAGTAAGCAGATGCAACCTAAATTGTTCTATTTTGTTTGTTTTACAGTGTTAGTGCTTCAAAACTAAATGCCATTTACGCAGCATTTCGAAATTACTGCTCAAATAGAAGCAAGGAAGGGTAAGTTTTTAATTATATATATACATATTGTTCATATTTGTTCTATTTTGTTTACAAATTAAATTCACTTTGCTAGAAAAATAAAAGCCACATGCATTCTCTTCTACCCTTATTTGCTTTGCCATAGAAACCTCCACAAATGAACCTTCTGTGATCAGATTACCTTACAAAAAGAAGAAGAACTTGATGCGCAATAATCGATTGATGGGGCACTGGAAGTTTATTGATGTTCTATTCAAATGATGCATCTGGTCCTAAGAGTAGAGATGGGAAGGAAAGCATAAAGCGCAGAAGATTGTCTTCATCTAAGCTTGGACATGAGAGCCCAACATATGGTGATGAAACTCTTTCAACTCCTACATGTCTAGTGATACTTAACACGGGAGTGATGATTGCTTCAGTAGCTGCAGGTGGACGTCACACACTAGCATTGTTCACTTCAGGCTACATTAGAGGGAGCCAGTAAATAGTGTTCAAAGGACTGCTTTAGATGTACATTTCTCAAGTGTAGAGTCCCTAAGCCAGCCAAAGACATCTTAATAATTTGATGTCTAATGTATAAACCATTACTATTGTTGATGTATACAAGTATATTTATCTTATTTTATGAAATGCAATTTTTATTCTTAAATTTAAATTTTCATCTATAAATTTCATTAGAATGCATTAAATATATTGTAATTTAAAAATAATATTAAATTTATAAGAATAAAAATTTGATGAAATTTTATTAGGTTAATGATGGATTAGTGATGGATTTTCGATAGAAATAATAGTGATGGATTAGTGACGAAAATATTAGTAACTGATTAGTGATGGAACAATAACGAATGACTGATGGATTCTTTCATCACTAATTCATCGTTGTTAGTGACGGACTAGTGACGAAAGTTTTAGTGACTAAATTTTCGTCAATAATCCGTTACTAAATTATGATGAAATAGTGATGAAAATATTTGTGATGGAATAGTGACAGAATAATGTGTTATGGATAGTTCGTCACTAATCCGTCACAATTTAGTGACAGAAAATATGTTCTGTCATAAATTTTTGACGGAATAGTTCGTCACTAATCCGTCACAATTTAGTGATGAAAAATATTTTCTGTCACAAATTTTTAAAGAAATATTTAATTATAAATCCATCGCTATTATTTTGTGACGGACCTCTTTCCATCACTAAATTTAGTGACGGCAAAAAGTGATGATAAGATTTTCATCATTAATCCGTCACTAAACCCAATTTATGATGGAATAATGATGAAAATTTTATCACTATTTTACTGTTTCTTGTAGTGATTAGGACTTTGGAATAAAATGATCAATTCATGGGAATCACAGCAACTTAGGACAAGTTTGGCAATGTGCTTGTTTTTTTTCTAGGAATTAGTGAAATATCTTAGAGTGACTGATGTTAATTAAGATATCGCACACGTGTAAAAAAATATAAGTCTTTCACCACACGTGTAGTTTACTTCATTCTTTTTTCCTCCTCTTTTGGAAACAAAAACAGAAAATGAAAGTTATTGTAAATGAGTTCGTGGAGGATAATGGATGGTAAATCAATTCATATTCTGAAATAATCCATAACCCTGCTATATGATCACTCATCCTAACAAGATGCAGAGTTGGCATGAACTCATCATGCAATTTGTGATGCATATTTGATGACAACCAAAGATAGATATTTTTATTCCCAATTAACCAACACCAATCGTGACGGATGGAATAAAGTTATTCCGGTCCTTCAAGTCCTCCAAGCCTTTACTTTGTGCTATTATGATTGCCTTTAGACTTATATATATCCTGGGCTATCTTTGCAGCCAAGTGCTCAAAGAATCCATCAATTTGGCACTTAGAATATTTTGCTATCAACTGCTCATGAAATTGATCTTTAAATGTGCTAAATGAAAAAGAGAGCAAAAGAATGTTTCTTAAGAAGCTTGAAGGGTCAACGGTACCATATGTTTTCAATAGAAAACACATAAGGAGTAAAAAAAGAGCTGTGTCATCTCTCAATGAAAAAAAAGGTTGTTGGGTTTGCTTACCAGTGGCTTGAAGGGACAGTGGCAAAAATATTCTTTCTTTATTTTTTGGGTTTAGAAAAAGTGTTTCTTTTTATAATTTGCTTCAAAAGTTAAGCTTCAATTTCATCCATCTAAAGGTTCCTTTTCAATGCTTAACCCTTGTACCACTTTTTCATAATCTTAAATTTCTCTTTATTTAAGACATTGTAGAATTTATCTCTGATTTTTCTCATTAGTTCTATAGGTTGAGTTGCATGGTATCCAGCCAAATAGGCTCCATGGTTTTCAGTGATGGCAATTGTGCTGCTACCACATTGGTTTTGAGGTTGGGCAAGGGTTTTGTTATATGCAATGACATTTGAACCATAATAACTCTAAATAATTCAATTTGTTGTAAATTTGGATAGATCATGGTTATCATTTTTTTTTTGGTACAAACGGATGATCATACTAATCTAGTGCAAGTCAGTCCCGATAGATCAGAGTACAAAATTTGTTTAAGAATAAGGAGATAGGGGTCATCCTAGTTCTAAATTCAAAATCCAGCATGATAGGCCACAGAGGCCATCATCCAATCAGCCGCAGAGTTGGCTTCACGGTAGATATAATGGATATGGGCTTTGTGCATACCTCGAAGGATAGACCAGATGTCTTGAATCAATGGATTGATGAAAACTTGATTGTAGCTTTCCTTCCGGAGCCATCAGATGACAGTAAGAGAATACCCCTCGATGAGAAGGTAGTGAGCATGAATCATCCGCCGATAGCAAAGCACAATCAGTCCCTCGAATAATAAAAGCTGAACTTGCTAGTCTTCCCCAAACACTTCCATCGAAGTTGATTTTGACAAACCTTGAGGGAGGGGCTCCCAAAGATGAAAATCGTATTACGGTTCGCTGCCGAAGCAGTAGGGAACCCCCAGTGGCCAAGGTATCAAAATCAACAGCATTACAGTAAAGTGCGTATTCCATCGATAGAGATATGGCTTTCCGCACAATCCTATGGATGAAATGATATCATCTATGAATAAAAGCAGATTTTGAGATAGCCAGATCTAGTAGGCTACAGCTGCCCAGAGGGTGCCCTTCTGCTGGTTGGCCCTTCGAAGATCATCAATGAAAGAGGACCACGCAGAGTCTGTATCATCTGCTCTATAGTAGTAATCCACCATCTGCCAGATCCCTCTTGTTCTAGGACATATGAAGATGGCATGTTCTGTAGTCTCCTTCTTTTGCCTGCACAGAGGGCAAGTAGCCTGAATGGATAGGCCCCTCCCTTAAAGTAGGAAATAGGTAGGAAGACAATCCCACACTATCTTTTAGATAAAAAGCTGAACCCTGGGATAAATGGAGAGCTTCCAGATCCAAGCAGCATCCATCGTAATGGCAACCAGATAGCAACTTTGAGAGGTAGCGATTTTTGTAACCTCTCGTAGGCTGTGTTTGAAATAGGGGATAAGGAGGTTATCCCCTGGATATCCCCTCTTATCCCCAAAAGCTATATATAACTACAGGGGATACTCTGAAAAAGTTTAACCAGAGGGGATAACCCATGTTTAACCTGGGTTATCCCCTGAACTTATTCCCTAGGGACCCAGGAATATTTGATTATCCCTCCAACTATCCTTAAGGGCATATTTTCCAATAAAAAAATAATTTTGCCATAAAATTTCTTCGTCTCCTTTCATTCCTTCCCTTCCCGTCCAAGTGGCCATCTCCCGATCTTTCGCTTCCTCCCTCTCTCACTGCATCAACCTCTCTGTCCGCTTGCTGCAACAAAGATAACAAGAAGGTCCTACTCGCCATCAAGGCCGCCTTCAATAACGCCTACCAATTGCCTCCTGGATGAACGACACCGGCTACTGCAACTGGTATGACGTCGACTGCGACCTCAAGATTGGCTGCGTCATCGGCCTCTCCCTCTTCCAGGACGACTTCCCCGGAACCATCCCTGATGCCGTTGGCAATCTCCCTTACCTCCAGAACCTCGTCTTCCACCATCTCCCCAACCTCATTGGTCCCATCCCCCAGGCTCTCACCAAGCTTAAAAACCTCCAGTACCTTGACATCAGCTGGACCAACGTCTCCGGCCCCATTCCCACCTTCCTTTCCGAGCTCACCTCCCTCAATCAACTCGACCTCTCCTTCAACCGCCTCTCCGGCTCCATCCCGGCCTCCCTAGGCAACATCGTCAACCTCTCCTCCATCGACATCAGCTGCAATCACCTCACCAGACCCCTCCCGCCCTCGCTCTTCCAGCTCTTTGCCTCGCAAGGGCCATATCTCCGTCTCTCTCACAACAATCTAATCGGTGAGATCTCACTGGCTTTAGAAAGGTGGGATTCTTCTAGATAGACCTGTTGCGAAACCAGTTCACCGGTGATGCCTCGGTCCTCTTCGGCCGATCCAAGCCGACGCAGCAGATTGATCTGTCTAGGAATTGGTTCGGCAGCGAAGGTGGATTGGGGAGGGAGGTGGCTGCTCCTTTTTATTCGTTTGGTTTGGACCGTTTGATTTCAGATCAAACGGTTCAAATTAATTATTATATTAAAATTATAAGGGTAGTTTAGGATTTAAATCAATTTTTTTAAGGGATATCCTTTCCTATCCCTTCAATCAAATACAATCAGAGGGGATAAGAAAAAGTTATCCTCTGGATTCAGTTTTTTGCATTTGGTACATTCAAAGGGATAGATAGGGGGGGATATCCCTAGGGATATCCCCTGAAAAAACTCTATTCTATACATTTATCAGGAATATAATTTTTTCTATCAAACACTGCCTTAAGTCTCATGGTAGACTTGTTATTGATTATAAGAAGGAAAATCTCATAACTGGCACATGGTTTAACGATATATCAAATTTCTTTGTAGAGTGGTTTGATGACTCACCGTTACAAGTAAAGATGTAATAACCCAATTTATGTCATCCTAAGTGCAATATCTCAATTTTGTCATGGATTTTATTGCGTTCCGAGATGCATCATGAGCAAATTTGTCAGACGATGAACAACAGCACGCATTTGTAGCGACTGATGGGCATGGAATACATTGTTTGCTGTTTCTAACTGCAGATTTTTTTTAAAAAAAAATTCATAGAACTTCAATCCTATCCGTTTAACATTTCCATTCAATGCCTTTACTCTTTATATCATCTCTTATACTTTTTTAACTTTATTTTATTTATGGCACCATCCACATATATTCAGAAGCATGATAGAAAAAGCATTGTTTGCCTTGTGATAAAAGAAGACTCATTTTGTGTGCCATTATATTCGATAAGAGACACTACAGTAAATATAAGGTATAATGACGCTTTTAAAGCTATAACCTGACACTTTTTTAGCGTCAGGATATGGCCTTTCGATGCTTTTAAAAGCATTGCCAAGGAGGGGATGGAGAAGAAGTTTGCCGACACTTTGTAAAGCGTCGGTAAAAAACTGTGCCGATGCTTTTTAAAGCGTCGGTAAATTAATTTACCATGGAGAGTGATCAGAAGCTATAAGATAAGATCAGAATAGGGTAAATATTGTCTTAATCTTCAACAGTCTCTCAGAACCTTTTATTATTTCTAGCTTAGATGAGTCACTGTAAGACAAGATCAGAAGCTGCAAAGACTAACTTACCGCCGCCTAGGAGGAATCGGGGAGCGCTTGCGGACCGGACTACCACGATCCCTTCATGGAGAAACCCTATTAAACATTAATGTTATCAATATGGCAACTGACAAGAACAAAAGCTAAGAGAGTACATGGCAAACATTACTAACAGTGCAGGTGATCTATGCCTCCTTAGAGAAGAAGAATGTCTTCTAAGACGAGATGATGCTCTCCGCCTAGGTCACACTCAGCTACAAGGCCGGATCTGCTTTGCTAGTAGATCAGGATTGATTGGGGGGGAGGAAAAGGTCGGATCTGCTCCACCATTGATAAGGATTGGCTGGGGGGGGGGGAGAAAAAGAGCTCCGCTAGGGTATTAGAATGCGGGCAGGGGGATCAGAGAAGGAGCATGGATCAGAGGTAAACCTAGAATCAGAACACTGAAGGAGGGGGGGATAAGAGACGCTCGCGGGCGGAAAACCTAGAACGCTTAGGGGAGGGGGGGATCAGAAGGCTCGCGGGAGGAAAACCTAGGGAAAACCTAGATCAGAAGGCCCGCGAGCTGGGGGGGATCAGTAGAAGGCTCGCGGGGGGGGATCAGTAGAACGCTTGGGGGATCAGATTAAAACCTGTGGGGGGGGGGGATCAGAAGGCTCGCGAGGAAAACCTAGGGAAAACCTAGAAAGAAGGCTCGCGGGCAGGGGGGGATCAGTAGAACGCTCGGGGGATCAGATATTAAAACCTGCATGAATTTCCAACCCCACCCCCAAGCGTTGGGAAAAAAGAGTTGCTACACATAAATTTTGCTGTAGTGAGAGTGAGTGAATACTCCACAGTTGAGAAGTGAAAGATTCTGTACTTATACTAAGCTCTTAAATTTTATGGAGCAGAGATATTTTC
>UESW01004225.1:0-97500 GCA_900491605.1 Calamus simplicifolius | reverse complement strand
GAAAGAATTCATTTATTTAGTTGTCAATCATTATCAATATAATTAGCAGTAATAGCAATAAAATAATTACTACCTACATTTGCCGACCAAATATCAGAAGTTAAAAAAACTCTAGCATTTAAATTTGAGAGCATTTCAATTAAACTTTATTTCATTTCTAAAAAGTTTTTTATAGCCACTCTTCTAAATGTACGCCTACTAGTTCTTCTATAAGAAGGTTGTAGGCCTAATTGAACATATTGTTCAAAATTATAAGATTTAGATAAACTAAAAGGTAATTCATCCTGAACTATCCATCTTACAAGTAATTTTCTCTGATTTTATGGTTATATGCAAAATTACCTACAAGTGATCCCTCTTATATATTAAGGGTACATTGCTGATGGGAATCATACATTCTATGAGTCTCTTAATGTCTTTTAAAATGCCCTGTTCCCCAGTACTAGTACAACTATAAAGTTTGCACATTTTCTATATATTGATTTGTAGACTTCATCAACCATAATTCTATCGAAATTATTCCAAACATCACTAGTCCTCTTACGAGAAGAGGTTTGACATTCACTAACACTGGCTTTAGAGAGAATTTGGGGTTGGGGTTGGGATTAGTTTCCTTACCCTCAGAAAAAGGGTGCATGTTAAAATTACTTTCGTCAAAAGATGCTATATAAAATTTTTAATTAATGAATGTAAAAAAATAAAAACTAACCACAAGAAGGAATTGAGAAGAGGATCAGAGGTGGAGGTGTGGAGCTGAGATTTGTGAGCTTCCTCTTGTGCTCTCGCTTCTCAACAAGAGTGACCTCCTTTCTCTTGTACTTCTCAATAAGAACCTCCTCTTGTGTAGCACTTGAACACTTGCTAGATCACTTACCACTTGTCAAAACACTTGCAAACTAAAAATTAAATTGCTAGTCTGCTAGAGCACTTGCTAGAAGAAAGAAATAGTAATAGTAGAGAAGAAGAGAAGAGTTGGTTTGGTATGGTGAGAATGAGGGAGGAATGGGCTATTTATAGAAGTTCTAATTTTTTTTTCAAAAATATCCTTCAATATAGCTGTTATATGGCTATTGAGGGGGTAAAATGGTCAAAAACCCTCTAAACGGCTTTTCAACGGCTAGAAACGGCTATATAGCCATTTTTAACGGCTATATAGCCGTTAGGGGCCATTTGTTACTGGGCCGTGCCAAGCACGGCACGGCTATGGGGCGGCCGACGGGCCTGGCCGTACCATGCCAGACATGGCCCAATGCCCAACTCTATTCTTAGCCTCGAGCACCATCTTCTTTGCTAGCGCCCACTCTTCCTCCCTCTTCCTCTTCTTCAACACCGACTTCAGGAACGCCTCCATCGCCTCTCCCTCCTTCCCTCTGTGGAAACCCTAGCAGTGAGAATGAATCTAGAATCATAGTGGAGGAAGATCTTGCAAAGATAAAAAAGTAAAATCCTAGATTTCGATTCAAGCGCTGCCGATCACAGAAGTCAAAAGGAACCCTACTCTTGCCTGCTCTTGATTGAGAGGAGTGGAGACAAAGGGGCACAGAGGCTTTTAAGGGAGCGATGGACTCGACAATTCTAATGGTCGTGATACTGCATGGGCGTTAAACATGATTTGGACTGCAGAACTCTAACTGTTTGTGGTGTTCATAGGAACGCAGATAAGTTAACATTTTTCATGGTTTCTATGATTCCATCTCTGGATCTCAGCCATCCAAATGTAATAATATTTGTGCAAAGCATTCTTTTTGTACCATGGGCAGTGCAAAAAATCCTGCACCGCCTGCGGCCATTGGTTTGCACAAGAAGCCCACATCGAGGGTCCACTATGCGATGGGCCCCTTATGCGAATCAATGACCCCAAGCAGTATGAAATTTCCTACACCTCTCGCATTGCCCGCGGTGCAAAAGGACTTTTCCTCTATGCAAGATCAGCAAGTGCTAACAAGGATAGGGACGGATAAATGGGGAGAGGGTGGAGGATACCGTCCCTGGCCGTTTGCCCATTTAGCCATTAAATGGGTAATTTTTGTACCCGTTAAGCTGTTTAAACCGAAGATTCTCAATCCATTAGAAATGGTATCGGCCAGGTAAACAGCCAAACAGAAAAAATTGTTATCTCTAATTAAAACGTTAACTAGCCATTTTGAACCATTGGGATGGTTAGAGTGAAAGTTTCAAAACTTGAATTGCATCAGAAACTAGTCGTTACAGTGCCATTTACTGGGTTAGTCGGCTACCATGCCGGCTAACCTAGCGACATTTCCTGGAAAACCACCATTAGCCGGCTACCATACCAGCTACTGGGATGTTAGCCGGCTACCATGCCGGCTAACACAGGAAAAGTTTCTAAAAAAAAAATTCTAAAGCCATTTTCACTATGTTAGTTGGCTATCATGCCGACTAATCAAGGAAAACTCACTGAAAACACTTCCTGTAGCCATTTTTTACTATGTTAGTTAGCTACCAAGCCGACTAATGGAAGAAAACTTTTTGTAAACACTCGGTAAAGCTCAAATTTCTCTTGTTAGCTGATATGGGAGTCAACTATCTTGTTCGAGCTGTCCATAAATGATTCTAACTTGATGAAAAACTCTTGATTTGATGAATCCAAATAGGTTGCCCTTGCATCTTGATTTTTCTCCATAGAATGCATTCCCAAACAACTTAATTTCATTTTATTGAGCCTCGAATCATTCTTTATTAATTTTTTCTCCTTCAAAACTATCTTTCTTGAATCAAAAGGCATTGTTAAAAGTTTGGATTCCATCTTCTTCATCTTGATGACTAATATATGCTTGCATTGCATTGCATTGTATTTTATGTCAAGCTCATTAGTAACTCACTTAATTATTTTATATTTATCAAAATTAATGTAGGGTCAACAATGTAGACATAATTAGAATATAGAACAAGGAGGAAGAAATTTTTTTGAGGTACTTTTGATATTATTAAAGATACATGTGCAGTGCAACTCATGAATTGGTATGTAGTAATGAATTTAATTAATGTCTTGTGGGATAAAATTTGAAAATAAGAATGCCTAATTGAAAACATTTTATAAGCTCATATATTTAATTAAATATTTTTATAAATTAATATATTTAATAAAAATAAATATGCTCAGGCTATCATTGATTAGATCCATTAACTCATTATTGATGGTTATTAAAAATGCACTTAATCAAAACATTTATTCAAATTATTATACCTAATTGAAAAAAAATAATATAAAGAAATAATTAAAAATTTTGAATAAGTATATTTTTTATGCAATTATTTTTAATTAATTATTATAAATTAAATGTGCACACTTAATGAAAGCAACAGACTTATCATTTTTTATTTTTTTCGATTCATGAGCTTCGCACTGCATTTTATTATTGAAAGATCGGATAGCATGTCAACGCTCTTGTGATATGATGAGGCCATCTCATGATAAAATGCAGGAATAGCTGGTTATCCCTCCAAATAAGAGTAAGGTAGTGTTTGATAGAAAAAATATTATCCCTGGATAAGTGTACGGGATAGAGTTTATTCCCTGGCTATCCCTAGGGATATTCCTTGGCTATCCTATTGATCATATCAAATGCAAAAAGGTAAATCCATAGGATAACTTTTTTTTACTCTTATTTGGAGGAATAACTAGCTATTTCTGCATTTTCTAGGGAATAAATTAGGGGATAACCCATGGTTAACTATGGATTATCCCTCTGGTTAACTTTATTTCCAGCTATCCTTCATAGTTATGGCTTTTGGAATAAGAGAGGATATCTCTGGGAGATATCCCCTCTTATTCCCTATTTCAAACACTACCTAAAAAAAGTTATCATATGGAATTATCTTTTTGCATTTGATATGATCAATGGAATAGCCAAGGGATATTCCTAGGAATAGCCAGGGATAAACTCTATTTCGTACACTTATCCATGAATAATATTTTTTTCTATCAAACACTACCTTAGTTTTGCTATAAGTGCCTAAAGTATGGGTGTGAGAAAGATGATGGTAACTTCAATGAAATTCTTTAGGGTTCCTAACCAGTTCGTCTCCTAGAGCGAGGAAAGCATGCATACGATAAAATGAATGATTAGGACTTTGGAATGAAATGATCAATACACGGGAATCACAGCAACTTAGGACAAGTTTGGCAATGTGCTTGTTTTTTTTTCTAGGAATTAGTGAAATATCTTACAGTGACTGATGTTAATTAAGATATCGCACACGTGTAAAAAATAGAAGTTTTCACCACACGTGTAGTTTACTTCATTCTTTTTTCCTCCTCTTTTGGAAACAAAAACAGAAAATAAAAGTTATTGTAAATGAGTTCGTGGAGAATAATGGATGGTAAATCAATTCATATTCTGAAATAATCCATAACCCTGCTATATGATCACTCATCCCGACAAGATGCAGAGTTAGCATGAACTCATCATGCAATTTGTGATGCATATTTGATGACAACCAAAGATAAGATATTTTTATTCCCAATTAGCCTACAACAATCGTGATGGATGGAATAAAGTTATTCCGGTCCTTCAAGTCCTCCAAGCCTTTACTTTGTGCTATTATGATTGCCTTTAGACTTATCCTGGGCTATCTTTGCAGCCAAGTGCCCAAAGAATCCATCAATTTGGCACTTAAAATATTTTGCTATCAACTGCTCATGGAATTGATCTTTAAATGTGCTAAATGAAAAAGAGAACAAAAGAATGTTTCTTAAGAAGCTTGAAGGGTCAACGGTACCATATGTTTCCAATAGAAAACACATAAGGAAGAGGATAAAAAGAGCTGTGTCATCTCTCAATGAAAAAAAAGGTTGTTGGGTTTGCTTACTAGTGGCTTGAAGGGACGGTGGCAAAAATATTCTTTCTTTATTTTTTGGGTTTAGCAAAAGTGTTTCTTTTTATAGTTTGCTTCAAAAGTTAAGCTTCAATTTCATCCATTCAATGGTTCCTTTCAATGCTTAACCCTTGTACCACTTTTTCATATTTTAAATTTCTCTTTATTTAAGACATTGTAGAATTTATCTCTGATTTTTCTCATTAGTTCTATAGGTTGAGTTGCATGGTATCCAGCCAAATAGGCATTACTCCATGGTTTTCAGTGATGGCAATTGTGCTGCTACCACATTGGTTTTGAGGTTGGGCAAGGATTTTGTTATATGCAATGACATTTGGACCATAATAACTCTAAATAATTCAATTTGCTGTAAATTTGGATAGATCATGGTTACCATTACTATAGTGGCAACCAGAAAGCAATTTTGAGAGGTGGCGATTTTTGTAACCTCTCTTAAGTCTCATGGTAGACTTGTTATTGATCATAAGAAGGAAAATCTTATAACTGGCACATGGTTTAAGGATATATCAAATTTCTTTGTAGAGTGGTTTGATGACTCACCGTTACAAGTAAAGATGTAATAACCCAATTTATGTCATCCTAAGTGCAATATCTCAATTTTGTCATGGATTTTATTGCGTTGCGAGATGCATCATGAGCAAATTTGTCAGAGGATGAACAACAGCACGCATTTGTAGTGACTGATGGGCATGGAATACATTGTTTGCTGTTTCTAACTGCAGAATTTTTTAAAAAAATTCTTAGAACTTCAATCCTATCCGTTTAAAATTTCCATTCAATGCTTTTACTCTTTATAACATCTCTTGTACTTTTTTAGCTTTATTTTATTTATGGCACCATCCACATATATTCAGAAGCATGGTAGAAAAAGCATTGTTAGCCTTGTGATAAAAGAAGACTCATTTTGTGCGCCATTATATTCGATAAGAGAGTGAGTGAATACTCCACAGTTGAGAAGTGAAAGATTCTGTACTTATAGTAAACTCTTAAATTTTATGGAGCAGAGATTTTTTCATAGAACTTGATGCCATGTGTTTTATCTGTCTTGATCCTTGATCGATTAAATATCTCAATACTTGCTTGAAATATATATATTTAAAAATATTTATAAAACTTTGATATTTTATTCAATTCTTAAATGAAATTAAATTTTAAAAGTTATATTTTTATGATGAATTATATGTACTTAAAATTAACACTGTAATATATTATGAACTGAATAGGATGGAAAGAAATGATCAAGATCGATCCAAAACCTTTTTAGAATGAGATATCTCAACTGTCTTGATATCCATTCTTTCGATACTCGAATCACTGGTTGAATTTTATTCTTGTCAATGTACATTGATTTGATGCTCTTTAAAGATATTTTCAATCAAGAGGTGCAAGACATTCTTAATTGCTATTAGTTAAGAGTGTGCATGGATTAGGCCTACCTAAATGTCATGGCCATGAAGGAAAAGTCTTTTCGCACAATGCGCGGTGCAGGATGTATGCACCATGTATGATGATTGATCATGCGTGCGTGTTGCTACGCATGCATCGAGGGTATTCTTATTCTTTTTGCACTGTACGCATGGGCGATCAATCACCGCATATGATGCATGCGTTCCTGCATCTCGCACGGTGCAGAAAGAGTTTTTCGGCCATAAATCATACATAACCTCGATTGTGTAGACCTCGTCGGCAATTTATTTTAGTGCTCACTCAAACTTACGATGTGCAAGTACTTTAAGCCTGCACATATGCATGAATGCCTAATGGTAAGCCTCTAAATGGACAAATAACATGTATTGTTATGTTAATAGAAGAGCAACTTGTATTCGCATTCAAGCATATCAATAATGCTTGCAACAGTACTAGAAAGAACCCAAGAAATAAGCCTGATGCAGAGATAAAGAATTAAAGTTCAAAACACATTAAAAATGGGTAGGAGACTAATTTGATTTGGTGGAAACAACTTTGTGCACCGTGCATGGTGTAGAACGTGTGCATCGCATACGGTGATTGATTTGTGCATGCATGCGACAAGGATATTTTTATCTTTTCTATGCCACACACGCAGCCGCGTGGATCAATCATCATGCATGGTGCATGCATTTCTGCACCACACACGATGCACAATAAGTTTTTCTTGATTTGATTTACATCATCCAACCTCAATATTATATTATCCAGGCTAGAAATAAATGGACCCAACCCAGAAAAATAATTTGTTAGGTTTAAGTACAGATGGCAATGTTTGACCTATTTAACCATTTGACTAGATTTAATTTATTACAAGTTGGATTATGTTGCTTATTTAATAAAATGATAAGGTCCAATTTTGAACTTTTGGCCTTTTTTAATATTAGGTTTAAGTACAGATGGCAATGTTTGACCTATTTAACCATTTGACTAGATTTAATTTATTACAAGTTGGATTATGTTGCTTATTTAATAAAATGATAAGATCCAATTTTGAACTTTTGGCCCTTTTTTAATACTTAAGTTAGGTTTGGATCGAATCTCATTTATCATCTTTAGATTCATCCTAGTTTCAAGAAAAGGATTTACATCCACGTGATCGATCACCAATTACTGTAGCTTGTCCCTGTTATGTTCTGATCCTTGCTTTAAGATTCATGCACCGGTCTTTCTTCGAGCTGATCTCTAGTGATTCTTCTGCTTCCGTGGTTCTTGAGCCCTGGTTTGAGGCTCCCCTGTCCCCCCTTTAGTCCCATGGCTTTGGATGGTAGTTCTGATGGCCGGACCTCAGGGAGTCGGGCAGCGGACGCTAGTTTTCAGTGGGTGTCTTCTTCTCCGTCGCCGGCAGAGGTGGCGATGCTGCTGGAGGACCTCTTTCCCGACGTATTCCAAGTGCCGGTGGTGAAGCTGGCAACTGAAACTTTTGGATGGCAGCATCAGGCTGTTTTGATGAGGACTTTCCACAGGTGGGTTCTTGTCGAGGCTTTCATCAGGGAGTTCTGGCGCGGAGGCATTTCCGGTGAGATCATCCCCATTAGCCTGGTTCCAAAGTTACATCTTCCGTTTTGCTGATGCTAAAGCCCGAGACTTGGTGCTGCAGAGGCCTTGGGTAATTAATGGCCAGCCTGTAGCATCTGAAGCATGGAGGCCAAAATTCGTCCCGCGGCTGATGCCATATCTTCGGCTCTTTTGTGGATCAGATTGCCCAACCTTCCGATTGAATTTTGGAGGGTGGAGATCCTTAGAGAGATTGTAGCACCGGCGGGTCAGTTTGTTTGTGTTGATTCGGCTACTCAGGCAAAGAATAGGAGAGGATACGCCCATGTCTGTGTTCGAGTCAAGCTTCGTTCTCCTCTCTGATTGGGGTCCCGTGTGAGGGGGACGAATGGCCCATTCTGGCAACAGTATGTATTCGAGCAGCTGGAAGGTATCTGTCCGTGCTGTGGCTCACTTCATCTCTCGGCATATGCTCCTCTCCGACCAAGTCTGCCTCTGAATCATCATCTGAGGCTTTCCTATTCGATGCGTGGATGTCGGCTGTCCGGCAACGTAAGGTGTCTAAGGGGCCTTAGGCGAAAGGCAGGGAGAAGGTGCAATCGGGGGCGATTCTAGTTTCCTCTATTCCTTGGCCGAGCTCGTCGAATGTGGCCTGTGTTCTGGGGATGTCGGCTGAATGGTGGTCTGCTCAGTCAAAGATGGCATGACGGGAAGAGCTCGAGGCCACAAGGAGGAAGCATTGCATGCTGGGAGCTCCAGTCGATTTCCAGGGGCTAAGGCCAAGGAAGCTACAGTGGCTGTGAATGAACTGAAGGTATCAAGCATGCCGGTTTCAATGAGGGTGTGTCGGTTTTAGCTGTGCTTCATAAGTATGAAGCTTTTCTCTCCAAATCCATGCTTTCTAATCCATTTGCTTCTTTGGATTCGAAATCTGGTGGAGTTAGCCTTTTGGGGAGTAGGGATGCTTGCTCGGGTCCCCTAAAGCGGGCTCGTCCGGTGGAGTATCAGGCCCCCTAGCTAATATCTAAAATGGACAAAAAGAAAGGAAAAGGAGATGCCTCCTTCTCTAAATCTAAACTAGCCCAAATTCATGAGATGCAACACTTGAATGTTGATCTTGGGTCCTTAGTGGTGCATCAGCCTAAGGGTTCGGTGGGGGAGAAGGCCCAGCCCATAATGGCTACAGCTCTTCCAGTGACCCATTGACTTCGGTTATCCAGGGCCAGGGTCCAGGATCGAGGTCCTCTGATAATTCACCTCGGAGTGTCGAGGTTCAAGATGCGATGATTTGCTCTTCACAGAGCCCTGAGGTAGGCACTCGATCTACTGGGTGTTTCCCTGATAGTGATATGGTGGAAGTGCAGGGGGGATTCCAGCTTCCTCTTCCAACTAAATGAAGATCCTTTTATGGAATGTCAGAGGAGCTCGAAAGCCATCATTTTGATTCTCTTTTTGTAGATTGATGCAAATCCATAATTTTAATATCTATGTTATTTTAGAAACCAGGTTGTCGGGGGACAGTCTGGCCTGGTTTTGGGATAGATAGTTCAAAATTGGTCTATGTATGTAGTTGAAGCAGTGGGTCTATCTGGAGGCATGATAGCCATCTGGCGCTCCTCTGCGGTGAAGATTGATGTTGTACATCATAGTAATCAGTAGTTAGGCCTTCTTGTGTCTGATGGCTCGGCTGACTCTTGGCTTCTTTCGGCTATTTATGCTAGTACCGATTTTTGGAAAAGGCGGCTTTTATGGTCTGATCTTCATTCCCTTCTTGCTCGGGGTATTCCTTCCATTGTTGCTGGTGATTTCAGTTGTATCACTGAAGCTAGTGAAAAGCGTGGGGGTAGAAGGGTCTCTGGCATAGCTAATATCACTGAATTTAGGGATTTCATCAGTTTGGCTGGCCTTCTGGATTTGGGGTTTTTGAAGCCTCAATTTACCTAGTGTAATAATCACCAGGGTTCAGCTCATGTTTGGGAGAGGCTGGAAGAGCTTTGGCTTCAGATCAGTGGCTTCAGAAGTTTCCTTCTACTTCTGTTACTCATCTTTCGAGGATAGCATCTGATCACTGCCCCATTCTTATTTCTACGAAGATCGATCTTTTTCAGAAGAGGCAGTTCAGGTTTGAGCAGTTTTGGACTTCATATACGGCTACCCGATCTATTATTTCCCAGGTCTGGCATACCCCTATCCGGGGCAATGTTATCTATCGTCTTTCTCGTCATCTTTTGTTGGCTCAACGTAGGCTGGCCAGATGGAATAGAGTGGAGGTTGGTGATCTAGTCAGGCAGGTGGAACAACTTGAAGCTGATATTCATTTCTTGCAGACTAAGGAGGACCAGGAGGGTTTTCTTGGGATTTCTGACATGTCTGCTCTCCGGGCCAAGCTAGCTTTGCATCACTCTCTGCTTATTCAGCAGGAGATCTATTAGAGGCAACGGTCTAGGATCAAGTGATTCGTGAAGGGGACCGTAATACTAGATTCTTTCACCAGGCTACTCTGAAAAGGCAAGCTGCTAATAGGATTCACAGACTAGCCGATGATTCAGGGGACTTTCTTGAGGATTTTCTTTCTATTTGGGATCAGCTCCTTCACTTCTTTCAGGCCAGATGGTCGGAGTCCTCTGCCTTGGCTCTCCGTCATCCAGGTCCTTGACTCTAGGAAGGTTTCTTCCCTGAGAATGAAATGCTAACCAGACCTATCATAGTTGATGAGATTCGTCTGGCTCTGTGGGAGCTCGGACAGGATAAGGCCCCAGAACCTGATGGTTTTCCGCCGTTCTTCTTTCGTCATTATTGGGACATTGTTGGTCAGGAGGTGACTCAGGCTATTCTTCAAGTATTTTAAGCCAAGGCCATCCCTGTGGAATGGAATCGTACTCTTATTACCCTGGTGCCCAAATGTAATGATGCTTCCCTCCCACAGCATTTCAGGCATATCAGTCTCTGCACTACTTTATATAAGGTTTGTGCTCATTTTCATGCTGGCCGCCTTCGTTTGGTGATGCCTCGCCTTATAGCAGTGGAGCAAGGGGCATTTATCAGAGGGCGCAGTATTTCGGACAATGTCCTCATTGCTTAGGAGTTTATGTATGATCTTCAAAGAGCTCCGACCAGGCAGCCCCTTATGGCTATCAAGCTGGATATGGAGAGGGCCTATGATAGACTTAGTTGGACTTTCCTCTACCACTCCTTGCAGGAGTTTGGTTTTGATGATCAATTTATCAATTGGATTATGGCTTGCATCCAGAGGCCTTCTTTCTTACTGATCATTAATGGAAGTCTGACTGAATATTTTCACTCTTTGGTAGGGCTGCGTCAGGGATGCCCTTTATCCCCTCTGCTGTTTATTTTGGCAGCGGATGATCTTTCTTGTGCCCTCTATCAGGCTCAGGCAGATCGTAGTATCTCTCATCTATTCTTTGCTGATGATTGTATTTTACTGGGGAGGGCTACCTCAGCCAATGCTTCTTCCTTTGCTGACATCATCCAGCGCTATTGTCAGGCCTCGGGTCAGAAGGTCAATGCATCCAAGTCTTCTATCAGCTTCAGTCCGAAGACCGCTAGAGCTACCAGGGAAGCTATTGTTCATATGCTGGGCATCTCATCTCAGACTGACCGTTTTCAATATCTGGGGGTTCCTATGATAGGCAGACATCCCCGCTGTGCTAACATTTTTGATCTTGAGCAGAGGGTCCGTCAGCGTATTGAGGGGTGGCAGGTTACGGATTTATCTATGATGGCTAGGGTCACTATTATCTGAGCGGTTCTCTCCTCCCTTCTTATGTATCTTCTTTCCAATGCTGCCATCCCAATCACTTGTCTCAGGAGAATTGAGAGATGCTTTAGGGATTTCCTTTGGGCCTCAATGCAGGATGGGCATGGTATTCACCTTATGTCTTGTGAGAGGGTTTGTATGCCGATCCAGAAGGGTGATCTTGGGATTCAATCTTTGACTGTCAGAAGGGAAGCCCTATTGGCCAAGCATGCCTCGTGGTTCATTCTGAATCCGCAGAGTCTATGGGGTTCTTTTATGCGAGCGAGATATGGCGATTGGACTTCCTCCTCGCATATGCAGTCTTCTCATCGGCATTCTCCCTTCTGGAAGGAGGTTTGTCGTTATGGTAGCTCCATTATGGAAAATACTTCGTGGATGATTAGAGATGGCTCTTTCATTGAGGTTATTCAGGATACCTGGATCTCTGACATTCCTCTATCTCGATGGCCCTCCTTCGTTAGTATTGATGTCCCTACTAGTATGAGAGTGAAGGAGTTGATATCTTCTAATCCTTCCTCTTGGCATGACCCACTGGTGTCCCGATTCTTTGGAGAGGAGCTTGCTTGTCGGATTCTGTCTATTCCGATTACCTCGGGTACTGCCTCGGATTGTAGACTTTGGTAGAGATCCTGTCTTCCTAGGGCCCCCAAGAAGGATCTTGTGAAGATTTTCAGGCCCCAGTCTCAGGGGCAGGTGGATGCTGCGTGGATCTGAAAGCTTCCCATCCTCCCCAAGGTTTAGCTCTTCATTTGGAAGCTTCTGTGGGAATGCCTCCCTACTTGTGCTATGCTTGTGAGGAGGGGCCTGCCTATCCAGCCTATATGTCTGCTATGTGGCTTGGAGGACGAGTTTACTGCTCATGTCATCTTTTCTTGCCCTAGAGTGGGACGGATCTGGCAGTCAGTTGGCTATTATTGTAGATTGGATCATACAGCTTCTCAGTGTTCCCTCTTCTTAGATGACCTCCGGAAGGCCTCCTAGTACAAATGTGCTCTATGGGCTTATACGGCTTATCAGATCTGGTTGTCTAGAACCAGATTATTTTTACAGATGTTGGTGTATCTTTACAAAGGATCATATGGAAAATTAAATCTCTGGCATTGGATTGTGCCCGGGGCTTCCATTCAGGTGGTTTTGACTCTTTTGGCCTCTGGGGTTCCCCTGCTGCTTTGGCAGCGAACCGGCATACGGTTTTCATATTTTGGGAGCCCCCCCTCAGGGTTTGTAAAATCAACTTCGATGGTAGTGTTCGTGGTAGTCAGCGGGATCTACTTTTGTCATTCGCGGGCCAGAGGACGATCTATTGGTGGCTGAAAGGTTTGTTAGTCTAGACTCCTCTGTCCCAATGACTGAGCTCTATGCTGCTTGGGATGGCATTTCCTTTGCCGTTCGGTCTCTTCAAGCTCGCAACCTTATTATTGAGGGTGACTCTATGATTGTTATCTGGTGGCTACGGAGGGACCATGGCTTCCTTGCTCCTGCTATACCGCTCTTAGATGATATCTAAACTATGTTGAGGGAGGCCCAAGATGTTCAGATCCACCATTCTTATCGAAAAGCTAACTCGGCGGCCGATTGGATGGCTTCATCAGTGGCTCACCACTCTGGTTTTTGGAGGTGGAGGCAGGGTGATCCCTACCCTTTTGTTCTTCAGCAAATCTTGTATTCTGATGTTCAAGGGCTGACTCGTACCCGAGTTGTATGATCGCCCGGTTGTACCAAAAAAAAAATGAGAGAGAAGGTTTCATGTCATTTGAGTTTTAATGCTAGCTGCTCTTTTGAGTCACAATTAGGTGTGATTCCAATATCTTGACCCATACGTGATGCAAAACCAGGAGGGGGTAAGCACTGGCCGGGCCAAGTTGGGCTTGAACAGGTCAAGGGTAAAAAGACCAACTTGAGGTATTAGATCGAATCGGGTTTAGTTTGAACTCAGCTGAGTATTGTAAGCTCAAGCTTGACCCTACAAGAATCTTGTAGGATTTGAACCTAGTCTGCAAGTTTTACAAGAATTTTTTAAAATTATTATAATAGAAAACAAAAATAATCCTAAAGAAGTTGATACTTGGTTGGATTTATTTCCCTAGTATTTAGGCCTTTAAACCTTGATTCAGATTCAATACTCCCTTTCTTTATATATATATATATATATATATATATATATATATGTATGTATGTATGTGTGTGTGTGTGCGCGCGCGCGCGTGCGTGCTGGGTTTATTTTTTCTAAGCATAGTTCTAGCTCCAAATTTGAATGGATTTAATCAAATCAGCCTAAAATCTTGGTTGAAGCCCACGAATTTCAAAGATCTAACTTGGCCCGGCCCACGAGATGTGTGGCCCATGCCTACCCAACTGGTCCATCGGGTGCATCATTTTCAGAAGGGAAAAGTCTTTGTACATTGCTTCTAGTGCAGCAAATCCTACATAGACTATACCACCCCTCCTAAGATCTACATGAATTTTACATGGCTTAACGTGGTGGGATGGGATAGTGTATCCCTTTCGAATTCATAATCTTAATCCTACTAGAAAAAAACAATTTTGCCCTCTTATCTTTCGTAAAGGATAATTTTAAATTTTTTAGAAGCCGATTCTTCTTCTTCCAAAGCCGCGCCTGGCGATGATAAGCTTGTGGTTCTTGTGTTCCTTCTTAGCTAGAGATGGGCAACGGGCCATGCCACCCTATGGGTGGCATGGCTCGGCACGAACCGGGCCATGCCTGGTATGGCCCGTTAAACCGTGCCGTGCCGGACTCCAAAAAAGGATTTTTGAGCCTGGCATGGTACGGCCCATGATGGGCCTAGGCTGGCACGTCGTGCCGGCATGGCTTGGCCCGTCTTGCCGGCACGGCTTGGCCCGTCTTGCCGGCATGGCATGGCCCACATGGCCCTAGGCCATGCGGGGCCCGTTAGGGCCTAATTTTTTTAAAAAAAATTAAATAAATTAAATATTATTAGAAATAAAGAAATTTATTAATATGAAGCTACCTTAATGATGGGGGTTTGGCATAGACCCCTACTAGTTTATTAATTTAAAATTAAAATGGTACATGAAGGAAGGAAGGCTAGGCCTGACCTCAAAATATAATAAGAAAGGAGAAAAAATAGAGATGACACACTTTAATAATTAAAAAAGTAAAAATATATAATTATAAAAATAGAGATAACTCACTCATCAGTGGTATTTGTGTCATCATCATTTCGCTAGTTAAGTCATGTCCACCTTTATTCTTGAAGCCTCGCTTTAGCATCCAACCAATCTTTGAAGCAGAGAAGCATCTCAACCATCTCGCCAGTCATCCTACTTTTTTTTTCGTTTAGAATACATCGACCTGCATGAAAGCAGATTCCGATGCTATTATGGATATCGGCACAGCTAAAATATCTCGTGCAATGGCAGACATAACACTAACACTCTTCCTCCAAGCTAATACATCTATACTTTCTATTTGATCTTCATCATATGCAGAATGAAGATTGTTTCATAAATAAAATTCTAATTCATTACTTAAAGATGAAGAAGATGAAGAAGATGAAGCTTGTGCGTATCTTCTAATGAATGAAATAATAGATGACGAATGAGATCTAGAAGAAGCAGAGTTTTGAACAGGTATTCTAGATCTACAAATTTTATCATTATATAAAGCATAAATATCATTAAGAAGTCATGTTACCTCATCTTTAGCAGATTCAAATTTTTGATTTATATTTTCATAATATTGATCAATTAAAAAATTTATGCCATTTAATTTAACTCTAGGATCAAAAATAACAACTAAGTTATGTAAAGGACATATCCTATTCCAATATTCATTCCATTTAGTTTTCATATAATATAATAGGTATTAAAACTTCATGATATTTATATTCTTTAAATTTTTTACTAATTATATATGCTTTTTGTAAAAATAAATAAGAAGTTGGATAATAAATACTTGAAAGAACATTTGTAGCATCATAAAAAGTAACCAAAAATCTTCTAAAATTTTACCTTGATGCCAATCAGTTTCAGTCAATGTCAATTCTAATCCACAATCCTTAATATAAGCACTTAATAAGTTCTTATATGGATATGCATCATGTATCATGGTATAGGTACTATTCCAACGAGTAATTACATCAAGTTTAAATTTTTTAAAATATTTACCATGATCTACACATAATTGTTTAAATTCTTGAAGTCTTGACCTTAAAGCATGAATAAAAGAAACTGCATTTTTAATTTTTAAAATAAGCTCTTGAATTATGTCCATGCCAGATTGAACAGAAAGATTTAATATATGACATGCACATCTAATATAAAATAATTATCCACTTAAAATGGGATGCAAAAGTTATTTAATAATGCAACAGCAAAATTATTATTAGATGCATTATCAAAGGTAATAGATATTATTTTATTATTAATATTATATGAGCATGCGGTTTGATAAATAGCATTTAAAATTTGTTGTCCGGGTAGAAAATCAAAAGCACAAAAAGAAAGAATTCATTTATTTAGTTGCCAATCATTATCAATATAATGAGTAGTAATATCAATAAAATAATTACTACATGCAAATGTCGATCAAATATCAGAAGTTAAAAAACTCTAGCATTTAAATTTGAGAGCATTTTAATTAAACTTTGTTTCATTGCTAAAAAGTTTGTCATAGCTACTCTTCTAAATGTACGCCTACTAGTTCTTCTATAAGCAGGTTTAGGCCTATTTGAACATATCATTTAAAATTATAAGATTCAGATAAACTAAAAGGTAATTCATCATGAACTATCCATCTTACAAGTAATTTCCTCTGATTTTATGGTTATATGCAAAATTACCTACAAGTGATCCCTCTTGTATATTAAGGGTACATTGCTGATGAGAATCATGCATCTTATGAGTCTCTTGATATCTTTTTAAATGCCCTGTTCTCCCAGTACTTGTACAACTATAAAGTTTTACACATTTTCTACATTTTGATTTGTAGACTCCATCAACCATAATTTTATCAAAATCATTCCAAACATCACTTGTCCTCTTACGAGAAGAGGTTTGACATTCTAGAGGGAACTTGGGGTTGGGGTTGGGGATTAGTTTCCTAACCCTCAAAAAAAGAGTGCATGTTAAAATTACTTTCGTCAAAAGATGCCATATCTAAAATTTTTAATTAACGAATGCAAAAAAATAAAAACTAACCACAAGAAGGAATTGAGAAGAAGATCAGAGGTGGAGGCGTAAAGCTAAGATTTGTGAGCTTCCTCTTATACTCTCGCCTCTTAACAAGAAGTGACCTCCACTACAAGAAAATTATGAAATAGCGATATAACTTAGCGACGCAAATATTCATCGCAAAATAACAACAAAATTGAGACGCAATTGTGACCCACGAAATCTGCAATGAAATAGTGATGAATTCGTCACCATTTAGCCACGCATTAAATCAGTAGCTAAATAGTGATGCATTTAGCGACTCCCAAAAAAATCCATCGCTAAATAGCAACTCTTTTAGTGACTCATAAAAATGCATCGCTAAATAGCGACTCATTTTGGTGCGTCGCAGTTATGTGTCACTATTTAGCGACGCAATAATGTGTCTCTAAATAGTGACGTTCTGATTGTGTTGCTCTTTAACGACGCATTTTAATGCGTCGCTATTTTATGATGCATAACTGATAGAGATATAGACTAAAAGATATGCTTTATGTCTTTACATTTTTAATGAGAATTCATTTTGAGCAATGTGTGCCATTTACTATATATATGTGCATGTGTCTAGTATTTCCAAAGAGTATTTGATCTAGTGTGTAGAGTACGGCTTACACACAGAAGACTAGATCATCGGTTCTTTTGGAATACAAGTTTATTGTTCACAGTTTTAGATGGAATTGGACACACCATCAGTAGAGCTGTAGCACAAATTTAAGTAGGTCTGTCTTGACTACGGGGAATGGTTTATTCTAACTATTTGTGCTAGTACACTTTGTGTGTATTGAACAGGACCCAGTTGGTTGATTATTTTATACTGACTTTATAAAATAATTTAGAACTCATGAATATTATGATTACTTATGCTCTTAATCTGAATTCTATTACTAGACACGTGTGTGTAGTGATTATTGCTTTGATTACACATAGAGTGAGATTCTATATGAGTCAATAATCTCAGTGGGTTGGGCAATAACATTATATATATGGTGAACATTAATAGTTGAAGGAATCCACGTCCGGTTAATTTGGACTGATGATATCCCCTTGAGAAAGCTTATAAGTTTTGATCGTATCAAATCTTGCAAGTGGATTTTGAATCCGATACGTCAAATAAGTTAAGTGGATAAGTCTCAAGGATAATAACAGCCAATTAAATTATATTGTCAGTATTTAAATTTAATTGGTGGATATCTGTAATCTTAACGTGGGGAGATAATAAGTATTTAATATTAAGGCTCGAAAATATAAATTCGAATATGATTAGGAGTACAATTATAATTCTTTAGTGGAATGAATTATAATTTACGTAATTAAATCCTAACCCGGGATAGGATTAGGAGATTTAATTACGTGGAAGTCCTTTTCATATTTGCCTATTTGGTCCCTGTTGTAGCCCTATAAATACCCTCTCAATTGGTTGCTAGGGTTAACGCTTTTGAGAAAAAAAGGAAAAGCAAGAAACCCTAGGTCGGCCGAGAGAGATCCCACCATCTTGAGAGAGAAGAAGGTATTTCGGGAATACGGCGGAAGGCCAAAAGGTTAAGGTCGAGCAATCAAATCAAGTGTTCCAGCGTTCAAGTCTGAAGGTATAATCTTATGCTCATAGATTAGAACGGTAAAAATTTTTGTATTATTCATATACGCTATAGCCGTGATCTTGGGGTATTCCACGCTCCCCAACAATAACTGTGCGTCGCTATTTAGCGATGCATTTTAATGCATCGCTAAATAGTGATGCATCAAAATGAGTTACTATTTAGTGATGCAAAGTTATGCATCACTATTTAGCGATGCATAACGGTGTGTCGCTATTTAGTGATGCAGAATTACGTTACTATTTAGCGACGCACTATAATGCATCGCTAAATAGCGATGCATTTTGATGCATTGCTAAATAGGATTTTAGGGTTTTAGGGTTTAGGGTTTTAGGGTTTAGGGTATTTAGGGTTCAGGGTTCAGGGGTTCAGGGTTTAAGGGTTTAGGGGTTTAGGGTTTAAGGGTTTAGGGGTTCAAGGGTTCAAGGTTCAGGGATTAAGGGTTTCAAGGGTTTAGGGGTTTAGGGTTTTAGCTAGGGTTTAGGGTTTTAGGGTTTTAGTGCTTAATTTTAGTGCTTAATTTTAGGGTTTAGGTTTAAGGGTTTAGGGTTTAGGGTTTTAGGTTTTAGGGTTTAATTAGGGGTTTAGGGTTTTAGGGGTTTAAGGATTAGGGTTTTAGGTTTTAGGGTTTAGGGTTTTAGGGTTTTAGGGTTTAGGGTTTAGAGTTTTTTGGGTTTTTAGAAATTTTAGGGTTTCGAGTTTTTTGGGTTTTAGGAATGTTAGGGTTTAGGGTTTAGGATTTTAAGGTTTTATGTATTTAGGGTTTAGGGTTTTAGGGTTTTAGGGTTTAATTAGGGTTTTAGGATTTAGGATTTTTAGGGTTTAGGGTTTAGACAGCATTCTCGGCACAAAGGCATGGATCGGACTGAAGGCAGCATCGGTCCTAGGTAGGACCTTGTAGTCGGCCATCCGAGCACACCGTGGGGCCACTTGTGCACACCGTACCATGGGGCAGACCGGTTGGTCCAGCCCAATGTCCAACTACGAGCTTTTTAACTACAACAACATAAATATACGCTATTGGAGCTGGAATTACTGCGGTTGCTAGCACCAGACTTGCCTTGCAATGGATCCTCGTTAAGGAATTTGGATTGTACTCATTCCAATTACTAGACTCAAAGAGCCGGCTGGTATTGTTATTTATTGTCACAACCTCCCCATGTCAGGATTGGGTAATTTGCGCGCATGCTGCCTTCCTTAGATGTGGTATTCATTTCTCAGTCTCCCTCTTCGGAATCGAACCCTAATTCTCCGTCACCCGTCACCACCATGGTAGGCCCCTAACCGTCTCCAGATTCGGAGGAAGACTGGAGCGGCACAAGGCCAAGCCCGACCCCCTAGTCGGCCACCAGGGAGGTAACCCACGACAAGAGATCAAAGCACCGCCGAGGGTAGAGGAGGGGAGCAAGGGGCAGGAGCGCTGCCCATAAAAGGTTCCCGAAGGAAGCGGACATAGAACATCGCGGCCACCCACGTCACCTCGAGGGCTCCAGTGAAATGAGCAGCATTGATTATAATATATCAATATATAAAATTATCACTATATAATATTAATTATTATACATTATAATAATTAGTATATAAAATTAAAATTATATAATATTAATATTTATCGACGCATAATTGCGTTGCTATTTAGCGACGCATATACATCGCTATTTAGCGATGCACAAAAAATTCATCGCTAAATAGCAATGCATTCTGTGCATCGCTAAATAGCGATGCATACTATATGCATCGCAAAATAGCAATGCATTTTCTATGCGTCACTAAATTCCCGCCATATTCGGCCTTACCCTATCAAATTAGCGATGCAACTGTGCGTTGTAAATTAGCAACGCATAAATGCTTTGCTAATTAGCGACACATAGAGTTTGCATCGCTAATTAGCAACAGATTAGCGATGCCATTTAGGCATCGCTAATCCTCTTTTATTAAAACCCCTCATCCAGCCCTAATCTCTCTCCCTTCCTCCCTCTTCCCCACGTCCGATGACTCCCCTGCCCCCTCCCTCCCTCTTCCCCACCTCCGGCGGCCCTCCGGCCCCCTGATCTCCTCGGAGGCCTCCTCCAGGTAAACCCCCCCGCGATCTCCTTGGTGGCTGCAGCGGTTGCCCTCAGCCTAGCCATAGCTCGTAGCCAGGACACGAGCATAAAAAAAAACCAACCCCCTCCCCCTCTCTCTGGCCGGCCACGGGTAGGCCGCCGCGATCGCAGCCATGGCCTGGCCGCCAGCCGCGTCCTAGCCACAGCCTGTGGCCAGGCCATGGGCATAAAAAACCCCAACCCCCTCCCCCTCCCCCGCCCTCTAGCCGTCCACGGGCAGGCCGCCGCAGCCGCTGCCATGGCCGTCCGCGGCAGGCCGCCGCGGCCGCTGCCATGGCCGCCCGTGCCCGTGGCCTGGCGGTTGCGGCCTAGCCATAACCCATGGCCAAGCCACGGCATAAAAAAACCCAACCCCCCCTCCCCTCTCTCTGGACAGCCGCGGGCAGGCTGTCGCGGCCACCGCCATGGCCTGGCGACCGGCCATGGGCAGGCCGCCGCGGGCCAGCCACAGCCCGTGGCCAGGCCACGGGCATAAAAAAACCCTAACCCTCCCTCCCCCTTCCCCTCCCTCTGGCCAGCCCAGGGCAGGCCGCCGCGGCTAGGCCACCTGCCGCCCGGCCTTGTGGCTAGGTTGCCTGGCCACGTGGCTGGGCGACCTGGCCATGTGGCCAGGCCAGGGGCATAAAAAAAACCCAACCTGTTGGCCCAGATGGCAACCCAAGAGGGGGGGTGAATTGGGTTCTTTAAAAAATTTAACACTTAAAACATAAAACCTATCTTACAAGGATTAAGTGAACTTGTAAAGTGAAGCAATAATGTGAAACACAATAAGAGAGAGAGAGAGATAGAGACAATCTCTACAAACACAAGATATTTATAGTGGTTCGGTGTATCCTACACCTACGTCCACTCCCAAGCAACTCTTGGGTCCACACTATAATCCACTAATTACAGTTGAGTTGTTTTACAAGCTCACAACTCCAACTTGTTGTTTTATACGGGGTCACAACGAACCCAGCCGGTTTTCGGGTTCACCAGCACAAAACCCAACCCCAAGCTAAACTAGCTTGTCCCCGAGGTAATCTACCTCAACCAATTCAATCCCCTGATTGAATTAGTAAACATCAATTCAAAATAATGTTTACAACAAAGTAAAGCTCCTTAAATGAGCAAATAAGCAATGTAAATAAACAAGGGTAAGAAAAGCCTGATTGAAGCCAAGTAGATTTGAGCTTTTCTTCTTTTCTTCTTTTCCTCCTCTCTTTTGAATGGTTGAATCAAGCTTCAGCTCTGATTCTTGACAAATCTGTTGGAGAGAACTTTAGGGAAATAGGGCTTTTGCTTTTCTTCTCTTTTCCTTTGAGAATCCTTCTAATTTAACTTTTAGGGCTTAGGATTTCTCTTGAATCTCTCTTGGATTGATAGCTTTGACTCAGAGATTTCTCTTTTGAATATCTCTCGATTTTTCTGTTATTTTCTCTCTATTTCTATTTTTCTTTTCAAACGAACGAATCCGTCTTTTTAGAGTCTTAATCTGAGATTAGGTGAGAAACTAGCCATTACAAAGTACCTTGGATGATTCTCCATGCAAGAAAATAGATCCGTTGAGAGTTAGGTGAGAAAATATATTTTAGAGCTGATCTGGCACTTTTGAAAATTGTCCTTGACAGGTTGGAGTCGGCTCCAACTTTTCATGTGTCGGCTCCAATCGTGTTTCCATAAATAGCAAAAATCAATTCGACGTGGCTGGAGTCGGCTCCCGAAATCTGAAGTATCAGCTCCAAGAAATGCTCCAAAAATAGTCTCTGTAACTCAGGTTAGAGTCGGCTCCCGAAATCCATGTGTCGCTCCGAAACCTCAGGTGTCGACTCGAAACTCTAGGTGTCGACTCCGAACCGTGACAAAATCCTGAACTGTTTTGATACGCTCTGGAGTCGGCTCGAGACTGTTAGGTGTCAGTTCCAAGTTCTGAACTTAGATAAATTCCATTGAAATTTGATTCAAAACTGATTTCTAAGTATCATTTGGATAAATAACCGATCTTAATTCCTGAAACACTTATCAAATCTATCAGAAACACAATGAACATACTCATGGCTTTTGTTAATCATCAAAATCAATAATTGGGTAAATAATTTCTCAATAATTTCCCAACAATCTCCCCTTTTTGATGATGACAAAAACATTGAGTATATGCATAATCAATTAATGCATGATTATCAAAACATTTAATTTAAGGTTAAGCTCCCCCTTAATGAGGTAGCTCCCCCTATGTAGGTGCATATATTAGTTTCTTGAAAGTTTTATTTAACATTCATATTCAAGTAAGTGCCATTCTCTTATAACTTAATATCCTTTCTCCCCTTTGCATATATTCAAATGTATGAAATTAATGAAATTAATAAATTCATAATGCATATACGTAAACAACCTTTCTCCCTTTTTTTGTAATCAACAAAAAGGTTAGAAGGTGCATTAAGAAATTCATTCAATAAAGTTCAATGCTTCAAAGATCAAATATGATATTCATTAAGTATCAAAATGTTCATTGCATAATTGCTTCATTACATCATTCAACTATAACATTCAAACTAAGCATCAAAGTCTAATTACATCAAAATGTAAGTTAAACATCAAACACTAATAACATCAAAAAGTATCAAAATCTAAGAAAATCTAAGAAGCCTTTTGAGCTCTTCTAAGATCTTTCCCATTCCTCACTTTGATCTTCATAAAATCATTTAGTCTTCTTCAAAAAGCAGATGCAATAGTAATTTTTTCTTGTAACTCGCATTGCACTTTGAATATGTATCAGAATCTCTCAATGTCCTTGATCTTCTCAAAAATTTGCATTAAATCACTTTTCAAGGCCTCAGAAGAAGTTCCAAAGGATGATTCAATTCTGCTTACTTTATCTTCCAAGGAGTAATACATCTCCCTTAAGCTCAAAAGTCTAGTTCAATCTTCATTTCTTCTTTATGACAAGCAAGGAGTTCTTTTAACTGTACCAACTGAGCATCAGAAAAACCAGTAGAAGTCTGAGCAAAAGAAGTAGGAGCTGGAGCAGGTGGGGGGTAGGACAGCTGGGGCCTGGTGAAGTATGCCTCACTGAAGGCTCTGCCTCTGATGTAAGGGGCCACAGTATCCATTTCAGCTGCTCTCTTTCAGATTTCCTTTTCTTTCCCATTTCCATTTTTTCATGAAACCCATCGATGCACAGTAGCTAAGCTATAATAGTCAGTGTGCCTTAAATTCTTCATGGGTTCATGTCTGAAATAATTACACCCTTGGTTCTGAAATGCTAAAGTTAAAACCATGCCATAAGGCAAAGTAGATCTCTTCTTGTTGCCTGCCTCAGCCATATACCAATCATCATACCAGCTAAATTAATTGGCTGACCGTCAGAACACTGTCCATGATAACAATGTCTCGCTCTGAGACATACTCAAATCTGCCGGTCTTTGGAAATAAAATCCTACCACAAATATTATGTAATAATCTTAGCTCTAGGGGCAATTGGTTTGCCCTAACTTCCTCAAATTCAGTAACCCTTCCTAACATCTTGATAATGCTCCTGATCTATCACTATGAAATTTGCATTCCAATAACAGGAATTTCTAACAGGTTCCAAGAATCTCAGAAGTAGGTGAATCCTCTTTCCTCTAACAGAACTTACAAACCTCCATCTCCTCTAGACAAATTAAAAATTCTTTAACTAAGGCGGATAAGTAGGAACATCAAAGAACAAACTTTCTCCCAGCCCATCCTTTAATTGTCGCCCAATAGAAAACCCTCCTTCAAAGAAATGAAAATCAACTTTCTTCCCATGGTAATAACACGCCAGAAGGTATCTACCTGAGGGAAGAAGGAGGAATTTGGGTGGAAGACGAAGAGGAGAGCTGGTGAAGGTTGCGCCGGACGCCTCACGGTTCCTTTCCCATCGTCACCGCTCCAAACACCGATCCCCTACGTTTGGGTGCCATTGGAGCTAGGGAATGATTAATTTGAGAAATTTAGGTTTGGGAAGAGTTGGAAAGAGTTTGGAAAGGTTTGGAAGATTGAAATGAGAGAGGAGTCGACTCTGCCCTAATAAGTCAACCTGGGACCACTTGAGTCGACTCCCGCAAAGCGAGGTGTCGACTCCAGGTCGCTAACACAGTCAGCGCCGAAGTGGAGTCGACTCCAAAGGGTGTCGGCTCCAAGTCCAGACAAAAGAGTCGACTCCGATACTAGGAGTCGCTCCAAGACAGTTTCAGAAAAAAAATAAGAGTTTCAAAGGATCTGAAACTTGTCAAAAATCATCAAATTTTGATAAAAACTTTGAAATGTGATGAATCAATTCAAATTCTAGATAAATTTCCTTAAATCATAAGAAAATTAGAAAAAATGATTGAATTCTAGATAATCATTCCTTAGGAGTTTCAAAATCATTCCAATGGATCACAAATCCTAATTCTCCTCTAAGATAACAAAATCTTTCTTCACTTAAGGGTTTTGTAAATATGTCAGCTAATTGTTCTTCAGTACAAACATAATCAAGACAAATTTCATTATTAGCTACATGTTCTCTTATAAAATGATATCTAATTTCAATGTGTTTAGTTCTTGAATGTTGAATTGGATTTTTAGTTAAATTGATTGCACTTGTGTTATCACATCTAATAGGTGTTTTATCAAGTGTTATACCATAATCTTCAAGTTGTCGCTTAATCCAAAGGATTTGAGCACAGCAACTTCCAGCTGCAACATATTCAGCTTCAGCAGTTGATAATGCAACTGAATTTTGCTTTTTGCTAAACCAGAGATTAAGTTACTTCCTAAGAATTGGCATGCACCACTTGTACTTTTTCTATCTAATTTACATCCAGCATAATCAGAATCAGAATATGCAATCAAATTTAATGTTGAGTCTCTAGAATACCATAATCCTACATTTTTAGTTCCACTTAGATATCTAAGTATTCTTTTTACAGCAATTAAGTGTGATTCTTTAGGTTCAGATTGAAATCTAGCACATAAACAACAGCAAACATGATATCTGGTCTACTTGCTGTTAAGTAAAGTAGGATCCGATCATACCTCTATAATATTTTTGATCAACTTTCTTACCATCTTCATCTTTGTCCAACTTGCATGAAGGACTCATTGGTGTTCCAAGGGTTTGATTGATTCCATACCAAACTTCTTGAGAATTTCTTTTGTGTACTTTGTTTGGTTGATGAAAATTCCCTCTCTTTCTTGTTTGATTTGAAGTCCTAGGAAGAAGTTGAGTTCTCCCATCATGCTCATCTCAAATTCACCCTGCATTAACTTAGCAAATTCTTGACACAAAAGATTGTTAGTAGCACCGAATACAATATCATCACATATATTTGTACTACTAATAAATCTTTATCTTTTCTTTTCAAAAATAGGGTTTTATCAACATTTCCTCTAAAAAATCATTTTCAATTAGAAATTTACTTAATCTATCATACCAAGCTCTAGGTGCTTGTTTTAAACCATAAAGTGCTTTGTGTAATTTAAAAACATGATTTGAAAATTCATGATCTTCAAAACCTGGTGGTTGTTCTACAAAAACTTCTCATTTATAAAACCATTTAAAAATGCACTTTTAACATCCATTTGAAATAAATTAATATTCATATGACATGCAAATGCAAGTAATAGTCTAATTGCTTCTAATCTAGCTACAGGTGCAAAAGTTTCATCAAAATCAATTCCTTCTTCTTGATTATATCCTTTTGCAACTAATCTAGCTTTGTTTCTAATTACTATGCCATTTTCATCAATTTATTTCTAAATACCCATTTAGATCCTATAACAGAATGATCTTTAGGTCTATCAACTAAGGTCCATACATTATTCCTAGTAAATTGATTTAATTCTTCTTGCATAGCTAACATCCAATTATTATCTTTTTCAGCTTCTTCAATAGTTTTAGGTTCAATTTGAGATACAAATGCAAGATGATTATTGATGTTCCTCATTGATGATCTAGTTCTTACTCCTTGAGATGGATCACCTATAATTAATTCCTTAGGATGACCATAAGCATATCTCCAATCTCTAGGTAGATCTACATCATTATGATTAGTATCAATAACATCATCCTTAGGTGAATCATCATCTTTAGCTTCTTGTTCATGATCTGAAGATACATCTATATTTAATTTTTCAATATCTCTTTCAATAAAATTTGTATCTTCCTCATCATCAATCTTTTCAGAACTTGATGCTAAAGATTCATCAAAAACTACATGAATGATTCTTCTACAATTAAGTTTCTTGTTAAATACTCTATATGCTTTACTAGATGTTGAATATCCTAAAAATATTCCTTCATCAGATTTTGCATCAAATTTTCCAAGATTATCTTTACCATTATTATGAATAAAACATTTACAACCAAATGCATGAAAATAACTAATGTTGGTTTTCTATTATGCCATAGTTCATAAGGAGTTTTCTTAAGAATTGGCCTAATTAAGGCTCTATTAAGATGTAACATGCTGTGTTTATAGCTTCCGCCCAAAAGTATTTGGGAGTTGCTTTCACATAGCATGGTACGGGCCATGTCTTCTAAGTTCTATTTTTCTTTCTACAACTCCATTTTGTTGTGGTGTTCTAGGTGCAGAAAAATTATGATGAATGCCATTTTCAATGCAAAATTTTCAAATAATGATTTTCAAATTCAGTGCCATGATCACTTCTAAGAGACACTATGGTGTTGTTTTTCTCATTTGTGACTTTCTTGAAGAATTTCAGGAATATCGAGAAAGTCTCATCTTTGTGAGCTAAAAATAATACCCAAGTGTATCTAGAGTAATCATCTACTATCACAAGACCATATTTCTTTCCTCCTAGACTTGTGGTTCTAGTAGGTCCAAAAAGGTCCATGTGAAGTAGCTCTAGTGGCCTAGAAGTTGAAACAATATTTTTAGATTTGAAAGAATTTCTAGTTTGTTTTCCAAATTGACATGCATCACAAATTTATTATTTTCAAAATCTAATTTGGAAGACCTTTAACTAAATCCATTCTAATTAATTTTGAAATTAGGTGTGTGCTTGCATGACCTAATCTACGATGCCATAACCAACCAATCTCATTCATATTAGCATTATTAGCAACTAAGCAATGATTACTAGTAGACAAATTGTCTAAATCAATTAAGTATACATTGCCATTTCTATTTCCAATAAAATAATGCTATTATCAATGGGATTAGAAACAGTGCAAATAGAAGCTTCAAATGAAACTTTAAACCTTTATCACACAATTGGCTAATGCTAATTAAGTTATGCTTTAAACCATCAACATATAAAACATTTTCAATAAAAGTGGATGGAGTTATTTGAATTTACCAAACCCATAATTTGGCCTTTGCCATTGTCACCAAATGTAACAACTCCTCCTCTTTTTCTTCAAGGGTGATGAATTGATCTTGTCACCCGTCATGTCTTGAGCAGCCACTATCAAGATACCACTTTCTTTTGATCTTTGGCCGCAAGACACTCCTGCAAATAATCAAACTTATGTTTAGGTACCCAAGCTTTCTTGGGTCCTTCATGGTTAGTAGCAATAAAAATTGTTCCTTTGGAACCCATATTTTCTTTCCTTTAATATTTAAATTCTTATTAGTTTTTCTAAAATTGCATTCATAAGATTTATGTCCTTTTTGTTACATTTAAACATGAAATATCATTTTTCTTTACAAAAAATTTTTACAATTTTTGTTTCTGTTGGTTTATATCCTAATCCAGCTTTATCAAATACAGCTCTTTGATTACTTAAAACAAATTTAAGTTTTTCAGCTATATGTAAATTTATCAACTAATATTTTATATTTATCAACTTCTTTCTTTAAATTAATATTTTCATTATAAATTGATTCCTTTTCTTTTAAAAATTTTTTTTCAGATTTTAGATTTTTAACCTCAAGAATTAGTTCATTTTTCTCTTTGAAAGATTTATTTTCAGTTTTTAAAGATTTATTTTTCTTTCAAAACTTAAAATCACTAACTAATTCATTGAAAGCATCAAACAATTCATCAAATGTAAATCATCATGGGTTTCGAAACTTACCTCATTTTCGTCGTTTGCCATGAAGCAAATGTTTGCAACTCTTTTTGTTCTTCTTCGAAGAGATTCTTCACTATCACTCCAAGTTGCAACATAAGCTTTCTTCTTCTTCTTGTAACCCTTCTTTAGTTGAGGACATTCATCTAAAATGCCCTTTTTACATTCATAACATGTCAAGGGGTCTTTCTCTTTTCTTTGTCCTTTCTTTTTCTCTTTCTCCTTCCATTTAAATTTCTTTTATGGAAGGGTCTCTTCTTTCATAAACTTCTTAAATTTCTTTGCAAGAAGAGTTTCATCATCATCTTCTTCTTCATCACTGCTGCTTTTTCCTTTTCTGCAGCCTTAAGGCTATGGTTCTTTTCTTTTGACTTCTTCCTCTTGATGTTGCTTCATTGTCAATTCATGGGTCATCAAGGATCCAAGTAGCTCCTCCAAAGGTAAACATTGAGGTCTTTGGCTTCTTGGATTGCAGTCACTTTTGCTTCCCATGATCTTGGAAGTGACCTAAGAATTTTACGACCAAGTTCAGAATTAGTATAAGTCTTACCAAGACTTTTCAAACCATTTACAATATCAGTGAATCTAGTGTACATGCATGTAATGGTTTCAGTTTGTTCCATGCTAAACAATTCATATTTATGAACTAGAATATTAATTTTAGATTCTTTTACTTGGTTGTACCCTCATGGGTAACTTCTAATCTATCCCAAATTTTTTGCGGAATTACAAGTAGAGATTCTATTGAATTCATTTGCATCTAAAGAACAATATAAAACATTCATGGCTTTAGCATTGAGCTGAGCCATTTTCCTATCATTATCATTCCAATCCCTTTCGGGCTTAGGAACTATTGAACCATCTACAATGTGTGTGGGTGTACTAGGTCCATTTTATAACACTCCACAATTCATAATCAAAGCTTGAATGAATATCCTCATTCTTGCTTTCCAATATGAATAGTTGAACCATTAAAAAGGGAGGTCTATTCGTAGAATGACCTTCAGCAAAAGATGATCCAGCTTGTGTTGCCATTTGGATCTTTAGCTCTTGATCGTGTGATCAACTAAAATGAGCACTAGCTCTGATACCAATTGTTGGCCCAGATGGCAACCCAAGAGGGGGGGGGTGAATTGGGTTCTTTAAAAAATTTAACCTTTTAAAATATTTAAAGATTAAGTGAAGCAAGTGAAGCAATAATAAACACAATAAGAGAGAGAGAGATAGAGATAATCACGGCAAACACAAGATTTTATAGTGGTTCGGTGTATCCAACACCTACGTCCACTCCCAAGATCACTTGGGTCCACACTATAATCCCTGATTACAGCCGAGTTGTTTTACAAGCTCACAACTCAAACTTGTTGTTTTACCGGGATCACAACGAACCCAGCCGGTTTTCATGGGCTCACCAGCACAAAACCCAACCCCAAGCTAAACTAGCTTGTCCCGAGGTAACTACCTCCACTAATTCAATCCCCTGATTGAATTAGTAAACAACAAAAAATAATGTTTACAACAAAGTAAAGCTCCTTAAATGAGCAAATAAGCACAAATAAACAAGGTTTAGAAAAGCCTGATTTGAAGCCAAGTAGATTGAGCTTTCTTCTTTTCTTCTTTTCCTCTCTCTTTTGAATGGTTGAATCAAGCCTCAGCTCTGATTCTTGACTCTGTTGGAGAGAACTTTGAGAAAAAGGGCTTTTGCTCTTCTTCTTTTTTCCATTGAGAATCATCCGAATTTGAACTTCTTCTCTTGAATATCTCTTGGATTGATAGGCTTTGACTCAGAGATTTCTCTTTTGAATATCTCTCGATTTTTTCGTTATTTTTTCTCTATTTCTGTTCTTCTTTTCAAATGGATGAATCCATCTTTTTATAGTCTTAATCTGAGATTAGGGAGAAACTAGCCGTTACAAAATACCTTGGATGATTCTCCACGTAAGAAAATAGATCCGTTGAAAGTTAGGTGAGAAAATATATCCGTTAGAGCTGATCTGGCACTTTTGAAAATCGTTCTTGATAGGTTGTAGTCGGCTCCAACTTTTCATGTGTCGACTCTAGATTGTGTTTCCATAAATAGCAAAAATCAATTCGACGTGGAGTTGGCTCCAACTTTGCAAAGTGTTGACTCACCGCTGACTGGAGTTGGCTCCCGAAATCTGAAGTGTCGACTCCAAGAAATGCTTCAAAAACATAGTCTCTGTAACTCATGTTAGAGTCGGCTCCCAAAATCCATGTGTCGGCTCTAAAACCTTAGGTGTCGACTCCAAAACTCTAGGTGTCGACTCCGAACCGTGCCAAAAATCCTGAACTGTTCTGATACGCTCTGGAGTTGGCTCGAGACTGTTAGCTATCGGCTCCAAGTTATGAACTTAGATAAATTCCATTGAAATTCGATTCAAAACTGATTTCTAAGTATCATTTGGATAAATAACCGATCTTAATTCCTGAAACACTTATCAAATCTATCAGAAACACAATGAACATACTCATGGCTTTTGTTAATCATCAAAATCAATTAATTGGGTAAATAATTTCTTAATAATTTTCCTAACACAACCCCCTCCCCCTCTCTCTGGTCGGTCGCGGGCAGGCGGCCGTGGCCGCAGCTTGGCCACGTGGCCAGGCCATGGAAAAAAAAAGTTTTCATATTTTTTTTACAAAAAATAATAATTATAAAATAATATAATTCTATAATAAATTTATTATAATATAATTATTATATAATATAATATGATATTGTTAATATTATTACATAATATAATTATTATGTAATAATTATATTATAATATAATACTATTATATTAACATTATCATATTATAATAATATTAAGAATATTAGTTTATAGTATTGTAATATAATATAAGAAATTATGGTATTCTAATAAATAATAATTGCAATATACATCATTATAATATTAGCTAATTAGTGGTTCTGATAGTAAATTAATTAAATAAATTGCTAAATGATTAATTAGTGATTTTTATAGTAAATTAATTAAGCTATAATTAATCTTGGTAGAAGGGGTCAATTGGTTGTTTTGTAAAATGTAGGCTAGAAGGGTAAAATGATATTTTTTACAAATATAAATTTTAGTAAATTAATTATTATATTTTAATTATGCAATATTCTCAATATATCTTGTAAGCCTCCATATTTTATACTTATTGTTGAATTTCTCAGCATGTTAAACTATGCATGATAGTTTATTGGTGAACTTTTTAGATATATTGTTGCATCTTATTTTTGTTATGAAATGGTTTTGACTTTGACTTTGATTTAAGTTACAAGAACATGATATATTGAGATATGTTATTTTGGTTATGAGATTAGGTATGGCTTTAATAGATGAATGATGTGAGTATATTGAGGTATTAAATAATTTTTAGAATTACACTTAAGGGTTACATGGCATATCATATGTCTTATGGTTGATGTGCTATGAAAATATTCGGCCTAGCCTATCCAAATTTAAAACCATAGAATTATTAAATAATGCTACGCATAAATATTGGATTAAGGTTATTATCTTGGACATAATAATCTTACGAAGTTAGTGACTATAGATCACAATCAAAATATATATAATAGTCAAGAAAACTTTTTCACAAGCATAAGTTCGATTGTTTTTAGAATTGCATATTATTTCTTGCAGCACTATAACCTTTAGACCCGTTTGAGAATTTGCAAGACTAAGTCTTGCAAATTCTCAAATTATCCTAGTGGACAGTTTGAGATTATTTTTTGTGATATGTTAGTATGCTATTAGCTATCGTTGGTTGAGATTGCGATATGTCCTATTTGGCCACTTCAGCCGATGGGGCTCTGGGGAAAACGTACGTGGAGCACCTGGAGGTCCCAAGTATTGAAGCTACAGAGGAGGCCCTGCCGGTCATCAAGGAGCCTTCTTGGATGGATGCATACATCTAGTATCTGACCGATGGCACCCTCAACGAAGACCGGCGGAGGCCAGGCTACTCAAACGGCGAGCCCCAAAATTTTTGATAATGGACGGGCAACTCTATCGAAGGCCCTTCTCATACCCAGTCCTTAAGTGTGTTGGCCCCATGGAAGCCAATTACATCATCCGAGAGATCCATGAGGGCATCTATGGGAGTCACTTGGGGGGCAGAGCGCTGGTGTACAAGGCCCTGCGCTAGGGATACTACTGGCTTACGATGAAGAAGGATGCCTCTGAGCTAGTTCGGAGGTGCGACAGCTATCAACGACATGCCAACATCCAGCGGCAGCCGACTTCTCAGCTGAACCCCCTGGCAGCCCCATGGCCCTTCGCGCAATGGGGAATGGACATCCTAGGACCATTTCGCTCGGCCTCTGGCCAGCACAGGTTCCTGCTGGTCACCGTCGACCACTTCACCAAATGGGTCGAGGCCGAGGCGCTGGCTAAGATCACTAAAAGCAAGGTAGATCCTTTTTTTGGAAGTTTATAATTTGCCGGTTTGGACTGCTGCATACCTTCGTCACCAACAACGGCCGGTAATTCGACAATGCTCCCTTCAGAGGATTCTGCATCGAGCTGGGCATCCATCAGCGGTTCACCTCTGTTGGTCACCCCCAGACCAACGGGGTGGCCCAGGTAACAAACCGCACTATCCTCCAAGGACTCAGGGCGCGACTGGATGACTTCAAAGGGGGATGGGTGGAGGAACTCCCCAACGTGCAATGGGCCTATCACATGATGCCGCGGGCTCTTATCGGGAAGACTCCTTTCAGCCTCGTCTTCGGGTTTGAGGCAGTCATCCCCATGAAGATTGGCGTTTCGAGTCCCCGAACGGAGACTTATGACGGGGTGGACAACTCGAGCCAAATGCGAGCCAACCTTGACCTCGTGGAAGAGGTACGTGATCGGACACGGCTCAAGATGGCTGCCTACCAATAGCGAACTACTAGGTACTACAATGCTTGTGTCCGTCCAAGGACATTCCTGCTAGGGGACCTAGTCCTTAGACAAGCCGAGGTCTCAAAGCCGACGGAAGGAGGCAAGCTGTCACCAAATTGGGAAGGACCCTATCGGGTCATCGAAGCCCTCCACCATGGAGCGTATCGAATTGAACGACTGGATGGGAAGTCGCTTCCTTGGACCTGGAATTCTGACAACCTCCGTTGGTACTACCAGTAATGTACCTCTTTTTACATTGGGTTAAGTGTTTGCATTCTTTTGGGCTTACCTGCCTCATATTCTCGACTAATAAAGATGTGTTCGAGTAACCTATCTTTTCAGCCAAAGCCCAGCTTTGGTCGGCATCGAAAGCCCGAGGCCCGCTCGGCACCAAAGTCCAACTCCGGTCGGCACTGAAGGCGCAAGGCCAGCTCGGCACGAAAGCCCGACTTTGGTCGGCAATGAAAGCCCAAGGCCAGCTCAAAACAAAAGCCCAACTCCAGTCGGCACCGAAAGCCTGAGGCTAGCTTGGTGATAAGTGTCATAGCGCAACGATTTAAACACCTTAATTTCACTATTAGAATAGCGAGAGTAAGGGATCGATTCCACAGGAACTTTAGCGATTATCTTGAAATAAAATTATAAATTTAATTAATTAAATAATTAGTAGTATAAAATAATCAAGATATGGTCTATCTTATAAGAGCACGGTCCGTACCCATAGATCACGGTCCGTCCCTTTAAAGAATAGATCAGTCTAAAATTATTTCCACTTAAATATAATTTAATAACAATTAATCATGAATAAAAATTTTATTTCATATAAATTAAAAAGTAATAAATTCTTCATAAATCAAATCAAAGACAAGATGAAACAGACTGAAGACAGACTGAATCGGGTTGAAGACATGAACCAGCTCATGAATATATAAGATCCTCCAATCGTTCCTCGGATGCGCATAACAGAATAGCCGATCTCCACAGCTGGATCAAAGTGTCTGGGAGCAGAGCAGAGCACGGACTTCTTTCCAACGAACAGAGGCCTCCTTCTCCATGGCACGGTTGCAGCACGGACGGCCTCCTTCTCCACGGCACGAACAGAGGCAATTCTCCTTGGAACAGAGCAACTCCACGGACGCGGATCTCCCGGATGCAGTGCGCTGGATGGATGGCTTCCTTGGACTCCCTTTGTGCTATTTGTAGAGGCCCCGGACGCGGCCTTGACGCGGCGAGGAGTCTGTTTCAAAACAGAGAACGCAACGGAAGCAAGGAAAATAACAAGAGAAATCTAGATAAATAACCAATAAAATTCAAATTCCTTCTAAAGAAATTTAATTCTCTTAATTTGATAACTTTCAATCTAATCTATTCCTTAATTGGTGGAGGAAACTGTTAGAAATTGAATGGAGAAGAATTGAATGGAGAAGAATCGGCAGAAACAGAGAACTAGGCTGAGAAAACGATGAAGTCGGCACTTGGATTGCCGACTTCACTTTAAAATCCATGCTAAAACAGATAAATCAATAAAAAATTAATTTCGAGGTCATCTTAAATCTGATTTGAGTGCCGTTTGCGTCATTAAATCCCTAAAATCGAGCTCTTTAAGTTGATAAGATTTTATCTAAAATATTATATAAATATTAAAATATTAAATAATAATAGGTACGTTAAATTATTAATTAATAGGTTTAATGATAATTATTTATGCATTTATCACTCCCCCCAACTTGAATCCTCGAGCAAATAAGAAATTTAGAAATATGTACCAAGCTATTCCAAGAATTGATAGTTATCTTATAGTTTTTTTTTTTTTTTAGATCATAAGGGAAGTACTTCATTGGATTATTAAGTTTTTTTTAGTGATAAAGTGTAGTCCATAAGAATTTATAGAAGTCTTTTTCACCAACTTTCCACTTCTCTAATTAAGTCTTCTAACTTAATTTGGGTTGGGTGTAATGTCTTTTGTAATTTGGTTATTTATTTATTTATTTTTATATGTAAAGTCAGTGCAATGTCCTAACCCCTTGCTTTCTAATTAACCCTTGTAGCGAGCTTTAGGCCAATGGCTCCCAAACCAGTTGGTTTTAGGGCATTAGGTGTAAAACACCCCTCAGACTTACTGACTCGAGTTAAAAAGGCTTTAGGTAGGACTGACTCTATTTAGGTTCTTTTACATTCCCACCTTTTTACGCAACAACATCACTTTCTTAGGTGACGGGGCCCGGTTACTCAGTGAAAAATGCTAAGAACCTAATCTATTAACTTTAAGAGAGATTTTTTTTTTTTTCTTTCTTTTTTTTTTTTTGAATAACATTTTCACCCATACCCTTATTAAGTAGATTGTACTATTAAGATCAGTGGTCAGGAGGGTCTGAAATTATTCTAAAAATTATTCTGGCTAAACCCTACCTTTTATTAGGTTTTCTTAATAATTTATTCCTTAGTATTTCAAAAATAATAATAATAATAATAATAATAATAATAACTAATTAATTCATTAATAGACTGCTTGATTAACTTCAAATCGAGACAGAATTTGGTAACACATCTGATTATAGTTTTACTCGAGGATTTATTTATTTTCTTTTTCCCCCCCCCCCCCAACTTAATTTCCATTGTCCCTAATGGAAGAAAAAATAATAATAATAATAATTTCAAGGAAAGATACTACCTGGTAGAGTATTTGAAGGTTGGAAGTTTCATTGTTGCCATCTTCTTTCAATCTGCTTCTGTTGCTTTCTCTGGTCATACTAAAAGAACATACTAAAAGAACAGAAAGTTAAAAATAACTAATAAACTGGGTTGCCTCCCAAGAGCGCTAAGTTTAAAGTCTTCAGCCAGACTGTGCTACTTATTATGATAGTGTTGGGTTCACAAGATCAATTGATTCAACAATTTCTCATCATTAATTTCTTCTATATATGGTTTCAAACGTTGGCCATTTACTTTGAATGTATTTCCTTGCTTGGGGTCTTTAAGCTCTACAGCTCCATGGGAAAATACTTGAGTTACTATAAAAGGTCCATTCCATCGTGAACGAAGTTTTCCAGGGAAAAGGTGTAATCTTGAATTGTAAAGCCATACTTTTTGATTTGGTTCAAAAATTTTCTACTAATAAATTTGTCATGATATGCTTGGTTCGTTCTTTATAAATTTTTGAGCTCTCATATGCCTCATTTCGTAGCTCTTCTAACTCATTCAATTGGAGTTTTCTATTGACACCTGCATTTTTCATATCATAATTAAATTGCTTGATAGCCCAAAAGGCACGGTGTTCTAATTCTACAGGTAAATGACAGGCTTTTCCAAATACGAGCCTGTAAGGAGACATTCCTATGGGAGTTTTAAATGCAGTACGATAAGCCCATAATGCATCATCCAAACGTTCTGACCAATCTTTCCTATCAGGTCTCACTGTTTTCTCAAGGATATTTTTAATTTCTCGATTTGATATTTCAACTTGGCCACTAGTTTGGGGATGATAAGGTGTAGCTACCTTATGAGTAATTCCATATTTGTTCATTAATGCTTCAAAGTGTCTATTCGTGAAATGTGTACCCCCATCACTAATTATAGCCCTTGGGCATCCAAAACGACTAAGGATATTATGCTGAATAAACTTGATTACAACTTTATGATCATTGGTTCGAGTTGCCATGGCTTCAATCCATTTTGACACATAATCAACTGCCACTAGAATGTATTCAAATCCAAAAGAGGAAGGAAATGGGCCCATAAAATCAATACCCCATACATCAAAAATTTCTACAACCAAGATAGGGTTTAGGGGCATCATGTCTTTTCGAGATATATTTCCTGTTTGTTGACATTGGAGACAATTACGGCTAAATTCATGTGCATCTTTAAAAAGAGTTGGCCAATAAAACCCACTTTGCAGTACCTTTGCTGCAGTTTTCTTTCCACTAAAATGTCCTCCACAGGCAAGAGAATGACAGAAGTTAAGTATACTTTTGAATTCACTTTCGGGAACACATCGCCTAATCACCTGATCTGAACAGTACTTAAATAATTCAGGGTCTTCCCAAAAGTAATATTTGATTTGTGAGAAAAATCTATCTTTTTCTTGTTTTGTCCAGTGGGAAGGTACTTTTCCTGTTGCCAAATAATTCACAATGTGGGCAAACCAGGGAAGACTGCTATGGAAAATTGAAAATAATTGCTCATCAGGGAACCTATCTCTGATTATTTCTTTATTGTATTCCACTGAGATCCTAGAGATATGATCTGCTACCATATTTTCAGAACCTTTCTTATCTAAGATTTCTAGATCAAATTCTTGTAGTAGAAGGATCCATCTAATTAGTCTGGGTTTTGTATCCTTTTTTGATATAAGATGCCTCAACGCTGCATGATCTGAATAAACTAAAACTTTAGACCCTAACAGATATGATCTAAACTTTTCTAGGGCAAACACAACTGCTAGTAATTCTTTTTCAGTGGTAGTATAGTTCATTTGTGCATCTGAAAGAGTTTTGCTAGCATAATAAATTACATGGGGTTCTCGATTGAGTTTCTGTCCTAGAACTGCCCTACAGCATAATCAGAAGCATCACACATGATTTCAAAGGTATGGTCCAATCTGGGGGCTTGATAATGGGTGCAGTGGTCAAAGCAGTTCGAAGAATGTTATAGGCTGTTAGACAATCTTTATCAAAATTAAAAGAACTATCCTTGGTCAACAAATTACACAATGGTCGAGAAATTTTACTGAAATCTTTGATGAAACGTCTATAAAAACCAGCATGACCAAGGAAAGATCGTACTTGTTTAACTGAGGTTGGGGGTGATAGATTTGAGATCAATTCAACCTTGGCTTTATCAACCTCAATACCTCGCTCTGAAACAATGTGTCCAAGCACAATTCCCTCACGAACCATAAAATGGCTCTTCTCCCAACTTAGGACTAAATTCATTTCCATACATCGTTTCAGTACCTTAGTCAAGTTCTCGAGGCAGCTATCAAATGATGCACCAAAGACTGAAAAATCATCCATAAATACTTCCAAAAATTGACCAATCATATCAGAAAATATGGCCATCATACATCGTTGAAATGTGGCTGGTGCATTACAAAGACCAAACGGCATACGTCTAAAGGCAAATGTTCCAAAGGGACAAGTGAAGGTGGTCTTTTCTTGATCTGCAGGAAATACTGGGACTTGATTGTATCCTGAATATCCATCTAAGAAACAAAAGAAACTTTGTCCCGCTAGCCGTTCTAGAATTTGATCGATAAAAGGCAAAGGAAAGTGGTCTTTCCTAGTCACGGCATTCAACTTTCGATAATCTATACACACTCTCCAACTAGTTGATGTGCGAGTAGGAATTGATTCGCCCTTTTCATTTTTAATCACGGTAATACCTGATTTTTTAGGTACTACTTGGATTGGACTGACCCATTGGCTATCTGAAATTGGATAAATAATACCAGCATCAAGCCATTTTACTACTTCCTTCTTAACAACATCCCTCATGTTTGGATTTAGCCTTCGTTGCATGTCTCTATGTGGTTTGGCTTCAATTTCACTATGAATGTGGTGCATGCAAACGGAAGGGTCAATTCCCTTAAGATCAGCTATTGTCCATCCAATCGCCTCTTTATGTTCTTTAAGTACATCTACCAATTTATCTTCTTGCTCAGAGGTTAGGGTAGATGCAATGATTACTGGAAGGGTATCATTGGGTCCAAGGAATGAATATTTTAAGTCATCTGGAAGAGGTTTCAATCTAGTTGGGGTGGTTCTTCCAAGGATGGTATTAAAGGACTTGGTTTAGTTGGAAGTGGTTCATATTTTATAGTCCATGGAGGGATGGTGTCGATCTTAGGTGGTTCTAATAACATGTTTATCTCTTTGGTATACTCATCAACATCAAAGTCATCTATTCCAAAATGTGTAAGACATGTTTGTAAAGGATCCGAATCAATCAAACTTTGGAATTTCTTATCTACTACTTCCTCTATCATATTTACTTCATTTAAATCATACACAGGTGGTCCTTGGGAAGCATTAAAAATATTTAATCTCATCTTTTTGTTTCCAAAAGATACATCCATCACACCTGTTCTACAATTTATGCATGCATTAGCAGTAGCTAGAAAAGGTCTTCCAAGGATGATGGGAATTTGGTTAGGATTACTACTAGATTCCATATCCAACACAAGGAAGTCGACAGGAAAATAGAATTCATCCACCTTTACTAATACATCTTCCAATATTCCACGAGGTTCTTTGACTGATCTATCTGCCAATTGTAGTGTTACTGTCATGGGTTTCAACTCTCCAAATCCGAATAATTCATACACTGAACTTGGGAGAAGGTTTACACTCGCACCCAAATCTAATAATGCTTTCTTGATTGTGAAGTTTCCTATGACACATGATATAATCGGGGTACCAGGATCTTTTAGTTTGGGTGGGGTTATTTGCTGAACAACTGAGCTGACTTGCTCAGTCAAATGTATCTTTTTTGGAATTTGTATCTTGGCTTTCCGTTTTTGTGTGCATAGATCCTTCAAAAATTTGCATAAGCCGGAACTTGCTTGATAGCATCGAGAAGAGGTAAGTTTATTTGGACTTGCTTAAATAACTCAAGCATCTCATTCATTTTTATATTCTTCTTATCTGAAGGCAAAGGAGATTCTAAAGCACTAGGGAATGGGGCTTTAGGTATGATTGCTTGATCATTGAATTCCTTTTCTTTTTCATTTCTTCTCTCTTCTGGTTTAGCCACTTCTAATTTCTGGGTTGGTTCAGGTGGGTTCAATGTTTTTCCACTTCTGAGAGTCATGACTGATTTAGCATGTTCTGGGAATTTGTCAGGACTATTGGAACTCTCAGCCATGAATTGTCCTTTGGGTTATCGATAGGCTGACTAGGTAACTTACCCTCCTCCCTTCTACTGAATGCTGTGGCTAATTGACCTATCTGAGTTTCTAGTTTTGCAATAGATTGTGTGTGTGAGTGAAGGATTTGAGTATTCATTTCTAGCCCTTTCAATGCTTGTAACACTTTGTCTTCAAAAGTAGGCTGATTATTCGGTGGAGGTTGTGGGATGTTTGGATATTGTGAATATGGCATGCTTCTAAAATTGGTTTCTTGATAATTAGGTCTGATCGATGAATTGACTACAGGTTGAGGTTTCCAAGAAAAATTTGGATGATTTCGCCAGCCAGGATTGTAAGTATTTGAAATGGATCATTTCCGGTTCTAGGAGCTAATCGGGTTTGGGCTTGGTGGGCTTGCTCTTGAACAAGTTCAGGAAATTGGTATGCAGCTGGGCATTCACCTATAGAATGGGTTGGACTCGAACAAATTATGCAGACCTCATGTAATTGAGTAGATGGGGAAGAGATGTTTCCAACTTGTAGAATCCGATCAAGTTTATGGGATAATTCATCTACCTTAGTATAGATATCTGTAGAGTGACCTATTTCATATATTCCACCTCTTTTAGGTTCTACGGGAGGGTCTCGACGAGCAACTGACATATGATGTAATGAATTCTCACTCAATGTCTCAAAGAGTTGCCAAGCCTCATGTTCATTTTTTAACATAAATGTCCCACCACATGAAGCATCAACCATTTGCCTATGCTTTTCTGATAATCCATCATAAAAGCACTGAACCAGTTGCCATTTGGGTATAGCATGATGTGGACATTTTCTAATCAGTTCTTTGAATCTCTCCCATGTCTCATGGAACATTTCTCCATCTATCTGGGAAAAACTTGTTATGGCTTTTCTAATTTGATTCGTTTTTCCTATAGGAAAATATTTCTTAAGAAATTCTCTCTGAAGATGATCCCAAGTTGAAATTATAACAGTGTCTAATGAATTTAACCAATATTTGGCTTTATCTTTTAGGGAAAAAGGGAATAGCTTAAGCCTAAGTGCATCATCAGAGAAATTTTGAATCTTGACAGTTGAGCAAATTTCTAAGAATTCATCTAAGTGTTTGTAGGGATCCTCATTTGTAAGTCCATAGAAAGATGGTAACATTTGGATTACACTTGACTTAATTTCATATTGGGCAGCCTCTACTGGAGGCACTTGAATGCAGGGAGAGTAGGTATACCTTGAAGGAGTGAAATACTCTTTTAACTGCCGTGGTTGATTATTTTCGTTATTAGGATCCATAATTCTGAGTCTTTTGCTCTAATAGTTCTTTCTATCTCGGGATCTAAGGGTATAAGGTTGGGCTGCAACGATCGGCGACCGAGCATACACCCTACCAATGCCTCTAAAGCAAATAGTTTTATTTATTTATTTATTTATTATTTTTGTAATTAAGTTTCTAATTTCCTAATAAATTATGAGATGTCAATGAAAAAAATTTAAGTTTTGCAGAAAATAAATTCACCTAAGTCAATCTATAGCATAGAAAATAAAATAATTATTTTGTTTATATTTTATTTTTATTTTTATAAAATTTTTTTGTTTCCTTAAATTAATTATTTTATGGAAGATGTCTTAGGGTTTTATTTTAGGGTTTTTTTTAGGTAAGTTAATTAAAAGGAAAATTTGATTAGGTTAAAATTGGATTTGTGCAAAAAGGAAAGTAATAATTTTTTTTTTTTTTATGTTAAAAAGAAAATATGCAATTCTAACAATTAAGGAAATAAAATAAAGCATCAATAACTATTCAAAAATTAAGAGAAAATTAATCTATTTTTTTATTTTTATTTTTTTAAATTTTTTTTTTTTCAAAATAACACACTTAAGTCCCCGGCAACGGCGCCAAAAATCTGATGCGTGTCGTAGCGCAACGATTTAAACACCTTAATTTCACTATTAGAATAGCGAGAGTAAGGGATCGATTCCACAGGGACTTTAGCGATTATCTTGAAATAAATTATAAATTTAATTAATTAAATAATTAGTAGTGCAAAATAATCAAGATATGGTCTATCTTATAAGAGCACGGTCCGTACCCATAGATCACGGTCCGTCCCTTTAAAGAATAGATCAGTCTAAAATTATTTCCACTTAAATATAATTTAATAACAATTAATCATGAATAAAAATTTTATTTCATATAAATTAAAAAGTAATAAATTCTTCATAAATCAAATCAAAGATGAGATGAAACAGACTGAAGACAGACTGAACCGGGTTGAAGACATGAACCAGCTCATGAATATATAAGATCCTCCAATCGTTCCTCGGATGCGCATAACAGAACAGCCGATCTCCACAGCTGGATCAAAGTGTCTGGGAGCAGAGCAGAGCACGGACTTCTTTCCAACGAACAAAGGCCTCCTTCTCCACGGCACGGCTGCAGCACGGACGGCCTCTTTCTCCACGGCACGAACAGAGGCAATTCTCCTTGGAACAGAGCAACTCCACGGACGCGGATCTCCCGAATGCAGCGCGCTGGATGGATGACTTCCTTGGACTCCCTTTGTGCTATTTGTAGAGCCCCGAACGCGGCCTTGACGCAGCGAGGAGTCTGTTTCAAAACAGAGAACGCAGCGGAAGCAAGGAAAATAACAAGAGAAATCTAGATAAATAACCAATAAAATTCAAATTCCTTCTAAAGAAATTTAATTCTCTCAATTTGATTTCTTCCAATCTAATCTATTCCTTAATTGGTGGACGATGAAGTCGGCACTTGGATTGCCGACTTCACTTTAAAATCCATGCTAAAACAGATAAATCAATGAAAAATCAATTTCGAGCTCATCTTAAATCCGATTTGAGTGCCGTTTGCGTCATTAAATACCTAAAATCGAGCTCTTTAAGTTGATAAGATTTTATCTAAAATATTATATAAAATATTAAAATATTAAATAATAATAGGTACGTTAAATTATTAATTAATAGGTTTAATGATAATTATTTATGCGTTTATCACTCGGTACCAAAGCCTGACTCCGATCGGCACCAAAAGATCAACTCCGGTTGGCACCAAAGCTCGACACCGGTCAACACTGAAAGCCCGAAGCCAGCTCGGCACCAAAGCCCGACTTCGGTTAGCACCAAAAGCCCGAGGCCAGCTTGGCACCAAAGCCCAACTCTGGTTGACATCGAAAGCCCGAGGCCAACTCGGCACCAAAGCCTGACTCCAGTCGGTACTGAAAGCCCGAATCCGATCAGCATGAAAAGTCCGAGGTCAGCTTGGCACCAAAGTCCAACTCCGGTTGGCACTGAAAGCCCCAAGCCAGCTCGACACCAAAGCTCAACTCCGGTCGGCATCGGAAGCCCGAGGCCAGCTCGGCATCAAAGCTCGACTCCGGTTGGCACCGAAGGCCCGAGGTCAGCTCAGCACCAAAGCCCGACTTCGGTCGGCACTAAAAGCCCGAGGCCAGCTTGGCCCCAAAGCCCAACTCTGGTCGGCACAGAAAGCCTGAGGCCAGCTCGACATCGAAGCCTGACTCTGGTCGGCACTGAAAGCTTGAGGCCATATCAACACCGAAGCCCGACTCCGATCGGCACCGAAAGCCCAAAGCCAACTAGGCACCAAAGCCCGACTCTGATCGGCACCGAAAGCCCGAGGCTAGCTCGGCACCAAAGCCCGACTCTGGTCGGCACCAAAGCTCGACTCCGGTCGGCATCGAAATCCCGACTCTGGTCGGCACCAAAAGCCCGAGGCCAGCTCGGCACCAAAGCCCGACTTTGGTTGGCACCAAAAGCTCGAGGCCAGCTTGGCACCAAAGTCTGACTCCAGTCGGCATGGAAAGCCTGAGGCCATCTCGGCACCAAAGCCCGACTCCGATCGGCATCAAAAGCCCGAGGCTAGCTCGGCACCAAAGCCTGACTCCGGTCTGCACTGAAAGCCCAAGGCTAGCTCGGCACCAAAGCCTGACTCCGGTCTGCACTGAAAGCCCGAGGCCAGCACGGCACCAAAGCTCGACTCTGGTCGACATTGAAAGGTCGAGGCCAGCTCGACACTGAAGCACTACTTTGGTCGGCACTGAAAGCCCGAGGCTAGCACGGCACTGAAGCCCGAATCTGGTCAGCACTGAAAGCTCGAGGCCAGCTTGGCATCGAAGACCGACTCCGGTCGGCACGAAAAGCCCGAGGCCAGCTCGGCACCAAAGCCTGACTCTGGTCAGCACTGAAAGCCTGAAGCCAGCTCGGCACCGAAGCCCGACTTTGGTCAGCACCGAAAGCCCGAGGCCAGCTCAGCACCAAATTCTGACTCCAGTTGACATGGAAAGCCCGAGGCCATTTCGACACCAAAGCTCGACTTCGGTCGGCACTAAAAGCCCGAGGCCAGCTCGGCACCAAAGCCCAATTCCGTTCAACACCGAAAGCCCGAGGCCAACTCGGCACCAAAGCCTGACTCCGGTCTGCACTGAAAGCCTGAGGCTAGCTTGGCACCACAGCTCGACTCTGGTTGGCATTGAAAGGCTGAGGCCAGCTCGGCACCGAAACCCGACTCCGGTCTGCACTGAAAGCCCGAGGCTAGCTCGACACTGAAGCCCGACTCCAGTTGGCACTGAAAGCTCGAGGCTAGCTTGGCACCGAAGCCCGACTTCGGTCAGCATATAAAGCCTGAGGCCAGCTCGGCACCAAAGCCCGACTCCGGTTGGCACTGAAAGCCCAAGGCCAGCTCGGCACCGAAGCCCGACTCCGGTCGGCACCGAAAGGCCGAGGTCAGCTTAGCACCGAAAGCTCGAGGCCAGCTCGGCACCAAAGCCTGACTCTGGTCGGCACTGAAAGCCCAACTCCGATCAATACGGAAAGCTCGAGGCCAGCTCGACACCAAAGCCCGACTCCAATCGGCACTGAAAGCTCAAGGCCAGCTCGGCACCAAAGCTCGACTCCGATCGGCACCAAAAGCCTGAGGCCAGCTCGGCACCAAAGCCCGACTTCAGTCGGCACTGAAATCCTGAGGCCAGCTCGGCACCAAAGCCCAACTCCGGTCGGCACTGAAAGCCTGAGACCAGCTCAGCACCGAAGCCTGACTCTGATCGGCACTGAAAGCCCGAGGCCATGTTAGCATCGAAGCCTGACTCCTGTCAGCACCGAAAGCCCGAGGCCAGCTCGGCACTGAAAGCCCGAGGCCGGGTTGGCACTAGAGCCTGACTCCAGTCGACCTTGTGAGCCCAAGACCAGCTCAGCGCTAAAAGCCCTACTTCAATCAGCGTGGGAAACCCGAGGTCAACTTGGCACCCAAGGAACGACCTCGGATAGCATGACAGGCCCGATCACCGCTTAACGCTACAAGCTCATTGCGAGACTCACACCTCCGACATCGAACTTTGGGTTATAAAGGGAGGCTTCGATACCGGCCTCAACACTCCCACCAGGACCCGATCCTACATAGCAACTAAGTCACGGACTTGCTTACGGTGAGCAGACACATTATGTCCCCAAGCGCCGACGTAGCCCTATCATAGGTCCTATGACGACAAGCTGAAGGGAAAAGTATACTATGTAAATAGTTAGCCCTCAGACAGATTTCAACAAAAAGGGGTCATTTTCACTACTTTAAATGTTTACGAAATGCCGACTCGAGTCGGACTTAGGTACAAAAGGAAAACAAAAAACAACAAAGTGCGCTGAGAAGGGCTCTCAGGCATCGGCCGGTGCCGACCCATCCCCCGGAGTGTCTTCCAGTCCTTCGCAAGCGTCCGACTTGATGTCCTGAAGGCTGGCCATCTCACAGACTCGCACAGCCTTCTCCTTCCCATCGCAGAAGCCCTGGAGGTAGGCGTCAGCGGAGCCCTCCGTGACCTCGACGAAGGCTGTGGAGCCTCGGAAGCGCTCCATGGACTCTGCCACCGCCAGCTCTGCCGCTGCGGCCCTCTCCTCGGCGGCCCTGGCTCTTCGTAGGGCCTCGTTCACTCGGGCGGTGGCATCGGTGGCTTAGGCGTCGGCCCTCCGAGCGATCTCCTCGGCGCTCTCTGCCCGGCCTTCAGACTCCTTAGCCTCCTGGATTGCTATCTCTAGCCAGAGTCGGCAGGCCCCTAGCTCGGCTTTGGCAGCACAACCACGCCCCATGTCGGCTACTCCCTGCTGCCTAGCCTCCTCGACCTCCGCTTGGAATAGCGCCAGGGTCTTGGTCGCCTCCTCTGCCTCCTTCCGGGCAGTCTCCAGTGCCCTCTCGGTCACTTCGGCCTCCCGTTGGGCCGCCTCCAGAGCACTTTCAGCCTCCTCAGCCATGGCCACAGCGGCCAGGGTTGCCTGATGGGCATGATGACTCCGAAAGGCAGTGTCCCTCAGAGCAGATAGGGAGTTGACCGCCTTCACAAGGAAGACCCTGGTTAGTACTCGGAAAAAATAGAAACTAGAAGGAAAAAGAATTACCTACCCAGAGGTGCGCTGTAAAAGCATCTTGGAGGATGATGGGAGCGTTCAGCTGGCGGAACTCCGCCTGGAGCTCCATCAGGCATATCCTCGCCATCAGTCATTTGATGGTACGACCATTGTAGGCAAGGAACACCCGCAGGGGGTCCGCCCTAGTCCTTCTCCCCCCGGGGTCGAATGAGGTTCAGAGGCCGGATGCCGCTGCGCTTCTGTCCATGGGTGGGCCTTCCTCCGGGGATGGCTCGGCCATGGGCTCCGATGGCCTGACTCCGGCGGCAACCAGTTCAGCGCTCAGAGGGGTTGCTGCAACCCGTAGTTCTGGTGGGCTGTCGACAGTTAGGTCAATTGCTGGGGCTGCTGGCGGGGCACTCGGCGAGATGGGTGGCTGTGAGAACAAAGGACCGGCCCCCTCGCTCGCCTGCTGGCCATCGGCTGGAGGGGGAAGGGCTTGGGGGCGGGACTTCTTCTTCGACCCTCCCGCCTCGACTTCGACCTTCCGCTTCTTAGCGACCGCCCTCATCAACATCTCGGTCGGCGGCCTTATATCTGCACAAGTCAAGGCCGGTTAGAGCAAAAAAAAAAAAAAGAGAAGGAGGTGGGAAGTGCCCTCGGCTGCTCACCGCTTATCGGGAGAATGCCCACGAGCTAGAGGTTCTCCTTGGACAGAAGCTGAATGCAGCGAGGGAACACTGCCATCAACAACTGACTAAAGGCCTCCCTATCCCTCGGGACCACCGTCGAGTTCTTATTCGGTCGTGTATCAGGGTCCCCCCACCTCGCCCTCACTCCCTCGAGGTTGGAAAAAAGAACTAGGTCTTCCATCCCTTGACAAACATAGGGAGACCTAACCGGAGGGTTTGGTTGTGCCGGGGCTAGAGCACCCACCAGCCCGACTGTTTCTAGAGGGTGTAGAAGCTGCGGAAAAGGAAGACCCTAGCCTCTATCCCGTGGAGGTGGCACAACACTAAGAAGCCACAGATGGTCCGAATGAAGTTCGGAACTAGCTAGGCGGGCGCCAATAAGAAAAGGTCGAAGAGATTGATGAGGAAAGGATGGAGAGGTAGTCGGAGGCCCCCTTCAGGAATGCCTCGTACAGGGCAATCCGCCCGGATGAGAAGACGTCACTCTATCATCGGGGGTGGGGACGAACAGCCGAACACTCTCAGAACCCCAAACTGAGCCCTTATGTTGGCTAGCTCCTGCCCGGTTATGGAGGAGGCGACCCCTTTTGGGGATTCCGCCCTAGCTCTAGGAGGAGGACCGGCGGCTATTGGGGGACCCCTGGTAGAGGCCTGGTTGATGGCTTGCCGCTTGGATAGAGGAACATGGTGCTTGGAAGAAGGTGAAGAAGAGGTCTACGCAGGCGTGGGGGACGGGGAAGCTCACACCCGCAAGGAGGACAGGCGAACCTCGGGTGGAGTAGAAGACCAAGAAGGGGAAGAAGAAGAAACCATGAAAGAGGATTCAGGAGGACTAACCTGAACAAAGGAGAATGGTGAGTAAGGAAGAAAAGATTCAGGAAGGATGCTCAAATGGGGCGAGAGCTTAGGGAGGAAGACACATGTTTCGGAAATAGAATGCCAGGTTCAGAGCCTTACCCTAGTTTTACCAGTTTCGAATCATCTCGCCTAACCTAGCCAGTCACGCGGATGCCCGCTATAGGCGGTGTCGCCTCGGCAGGTGCCCAGCACGTGGGGCGCTCTGCCTTTGCCAATCGTGAGGCACCGCTGGCATCAGCATCATGATGATAATGATGGCGATTACTTTTCGTGGGTTCCGAAAGGACACCCCCATTTTGAGGCGGATCCCCATAGATTTGACGGTTGGTGGGAGCAGTAGCACTGCAGCGCCCGAGTCTCCGCACTAAGAAATTATTGTACCCAGGGACATGCGCCCCTCCGCAATTGGCGGCACATTGGGATCAGCCACTTTGGGAGCTTACGCTCCTTTCGCCTGGCAAGGATGGGCCCACATCATCTTAGGGGCGAGGGGGCATCTGATGTGGCTGATTGAGCCGCGTTAGAGTTGACGGAAGAAGCAATGGACGGAACCTCAGCTTTGGACCTTGAGGCTCTCTTGGGGTCGGCCTCCGAGACCCCCTCGGCCTCGAACCTCAAGACCCCTCGGTCCCGGACCTCGGGTCCCCTCGGCCTCGGACCTCCTGTCCCCTTGGCCTCAGACCTCTAGTTTCCTTGGCCTCGGATCCCAGATCCCTTCCACCTCGAGCCGCCTGACACTATCACGTGGTCCACCAACCATCTACGGCTGCCACGTGGCTCACTAACTGTCTGCAATTGCGCGTGGCCACTACCCATAACGGCACACGCTTGACACGATTAGGCCTACCTGCCACCTGTGGTGCCGCGTCTACCAGGTGGCTGGCGGAACAAGACACCTCTGACATGCCTAGTGTCGGTTGCGATCTGTCTTTGTCAGCCTGTCCACCTGTCCAATACCGGACAACAGCGCCTCAGAATTAGCCACCTTTCGAGAGCAAGAAAGGGGATCTTCGAACAGGTATAAGAACCTACACTCATAATGAGGAAAGAGATCTGAACTCAAGCTCTTTAGCTATTCTCTATTAGCTCTATTTCTTCACTGTTCCCGAGTTGCTTACTTGAGTGTTGGAGGGTTTTCATCGGTGCAACCGGTCTTCAGAGACTTTCTTGCAGGAGTTTCTTCGAGGAGAAGGATCTCCGTTTCCCGACTTTAGAGGAATGTGATTTAGCGGCAACAATACTCGAGTTATCATTGACTATCATTATGTGATTCATCAAAATATCTTTATAGCCATTAAAAATATATTTAATTAAAAAACTAATATTAAGATTCAATCAAAAATATTAAATAAATTTATATATTTTTTATGTAATTATTTTTTAATTAATTATCACAAATCAAATGCACACCTAACGAAAGCAACAAGGCTTGTCTCTTTTGTTTTTTTTTCGATCCATGAGCTTCGCGCTGCATTTTATTATTGAAAGATCGGACAGCATTTCAACGCTCTTGTAATATTATAATGCAACCCTTGCTTGCTAAACGATGCCATCTTATAATAAAATAACCTGAACTTTTAAATGCGTCCATATAACGTGCCAACCACTACACCATTCTCCATTGTCTCTGTCCCTATAGCGATCGAGCAGCAATAATTGCGGGTAGGAATCCGGATTTATATTATCTACAGTTCTTTTAAATAAATGGATTGATTCGGTGCTGGAATATCGGAAAGAGGGGATCGACTCGATCCTCCAACTCCGTTTCGTATTTTAAATAAATGGAGTACAAAATACTCGGCGCATGGTCCCTGAAAAAAATTTCAAACTTACAACCAGTTAATTTGCCAGCATTACAACGGATGGTAGAGTAGAGGTCGATGATGCCCATGAGAGATAACCTGAACTTTTTATAATATTTTTAAAAAGCACTATTTCTTGATACGAAGAACTTGAATTGATACTTCTTAAAAATATCATTTGAAATGGTAAGCAGTGTTTTTTGATCGGTAAAAATAAAAAAAAAATATTTTAAATAATTATTTTTAATTTTTTTATAAAAATTTTATTTTTTATATTAATATTATAAAATTAATGTTAAAAGAACATCCGCTTTTTTTTTTTTTTGGTTACAAACGGGCGATCATACAATTCTTGAATGAGTCAGCCTAGATACATCAGAAGTTAAGATCTGCTGCAAAAGGATAGGACATGGGTCGCCTGGCTTCCAATCCATGGACCCGCATGTTGAGCAGCAAAGGCCGCCACCCAGTCCGCCGCCGAGTTGGCCTCACGATAAGTATGGCGGATCTGGACAGAATCAAGCTCCCGCAACATAGACCAACAGTCCCTCAGAATCGGATTTGAGGAACCATCTATATAGCTCTCCTTTAATAACCAAGAAATGACAGTCATAGAATCCCTCTCAATCATGATCTTGGGAGCATGGAGGATCCTAACAGCAAACGAAAGCCCCGCCCAAGCAGCACCGAGCTCCGACAGAGGAACTGTTGAGTCCAGGGATCCAAAGCCACCCGCCGCCAAAAGATCACCCATCGGTCCCCGAATGATGAAAGCAGATCCAGCAGCTCTATCCTGGACACTCCCATCAAAGTTAATTTTGACATACCCTAGAGGGGGGGCTCCCAAGAGACGAAAACCGTATGCCGGTTCGCTGTCGGAATAGCAGGGGAGCCCCAGAGGCCAGAGGAGTCAAAATTAACATCATGAAAGGCGCGGGCACAGTCCGAAGCCAATAATCTAATCTGTCTCACAATCCTGTAAAAGGAAAACCTGTCGTCGGAGAATATGATCTGATTCCTCGACAGCCATATATAATAAGCAGTAACAGACCAAAGACCACGCTTGCTCATAGGACCGCTCCGGATGTCCTGAAAGAAAGATGATCGCGAGAAAGCCATAACCTCCAGATCCCTAGGATAGCCCATAAGAGCCCAGATCCTTCTCGCTCTGGAACATCAAAATATAGCATGGTCCACAGATTCCTCCACCTGCCTACACAGAGGACAGATCGGCTGAATAGACAGACCCCTCCGAGAAAGAAGGAGGCAAGTAGGAAGACAGTCCAAAGAAGCTTCCAAATGAATAACTGAACCCTGGGAGAACAGGAAGCTTCCAAATCCAAACTGCATCCTCCGTATGCTGAACCTGCGGCCTGTATATGTCCATAAGATCCCTAATGGGGGCCTTGGGAAGACAAGATCGCTGCCAAACCCTGGAATCAACAGAGCAATCAGGTAAAAGAGGCATCGAGAGAATCCGACGAGAAAGCTTCTCCCCAAAAAATGGGTCACCATGGGTATATGCCATGAGTGGGGTTTAAGGTAATAAGATCCTTAACCCTAAGATTAGGGGGAACCTCCATGTTGATAAAGGAGGGCCACCGCATAAGGGGGAGCTCAGAAATCCAGGTATCATTGACGACATCAATTGACCAGCCATCACCAATCATCCAAGAGATATTGTGCATAATAGGCTGACTATGTCTACAAATCTCCTTCCAATAGGATGAGGATCCACGGGGCGGTATAATAATCGAACCAGAAACCCAGTCACTGTATCTTGCATGCATCACAGAACTCCATAAACTATGAGGCTCCAAAAGAAAACACGAGGCACATTTGGCAAGAAGAGCTTCTCTTCTAACAATCAAAGACTGAATCTCCAGTCCACCTTCATTAATAGGCATGCAGACCCTGTCCTAGGATACTAGATGAATACCATGTCCGTCCTGCGTAGAAGCCCAAAGAAAATCTCTGAAGCATCTCTCAATCCTCCTCAGACAAGTGATCGGCAGAACGGCATTCGAAAGGAGATACATAGGAAGAGAAGAGAGGACATAACGAATGATGGTGACCCTAGCCATCATGGATAGACTAGTCACCTGCCACCCCTCAATACGCTGGCGGACCCGTCGCTCGATCTCTGCAAAGTCAAACAGCGAGCCCGTCTGCCAGTAATGGGGATCCCAAATACTTGAAGTGGTCCATCCGAGAAGTGATACCTGATAACTCCATAATGGCCTCCCTAGTAGATCTAGGGGTCTTAGGGCTGAAGCAGATAGAAGACTTAAGAAAATTAACCCTCTGGCCCGACGCCTGACAGAAACGCTGCAGAATAGAATGAAAAGAAGCAGCATTATCAATAGAAGCCTGCCCAGAAGAATACAATCATCAGCAAAAAGAAGATGAGAAATCAGAGGGCCCTCTCTCCCAGCCATGAATGGAACAATCCGTGCTCCTGCTGAGCAAGATGAAAGGCACGAGAAAGATCGTCCGCAGCAAGAATAAATAACAAGGGGGATAAGGGACATCCCTGTCTCAAACCCACAGAAGAGTGGAAAAATTCAGTAGGGCTCCCATTGATGAGCAGAGAAAAGGAAGGCCTCAGAATACATGCCATAATCCATTCAATAAAAAGATCATCAAAACCGAACTCCTGAAGAGAGCGCTTCAAAAAGGCCAGCTCAGTCTGTCATAAGCTCTCTCCATATCAAGCTTCACCGCCATGAGACTCCTTCTCACAGGGGCTCTTTGAAGATCATGCATGAATTCCTGAGCAATGAGGACGTTATCCGATATAGAACGCCCTCTAATAAAAGCCCCCTGCTCTATAGAAATAAGACGGGGGATCACAAGCCGAAGACGGCCAACCAAGAGGCGAGCACAAACTTTATACAGAGTAGTGCAAAGGCTGATAGGTCTGAAATGCTGCGGAAGAGAGGCGTCGGACTGCTTGGGTACCAACGTAACAAGAGTCCGGTTCCATTCCAAGGGAATTTGCTTCAATTGGAAGACAATTTGAATGGCCTGAATAACCTCTTGTCCAATTATGTCCCAATAGTGGCGATAAAATAGAGGCGGAAAACCATCAGGCCCTGGAGCCTTGTCCGGACCGAGCTCCCATAGGGCCACCCGAATCTCCTCAGCAGTGACTGGTCTACATAGCTTTTCATTGTCCTGTGAAGAAACCCTTCTGGAATCAGGAACCCTGACCACCGGATCCCCATCAGCAGTGGAATCAGCCCATCTGGATTGAAAGAACTGGAGAAGCATATCCCGAATAGAATGGTGAATCCTCCTGACCATACCCCTCCGTATCAACTAGTCTCCGAATCCTGTTCACGCCCAACGCTTTAAGGTAGCCTGATGGAAGAATCTGGTATTACGATCCCCCTCACAGATCCACTGCATCCTAGACCTCTGTTTCCAGTACATCTCCTGCTGGCGAAGCAGAGAGTGGTGACGAGCAAGCAATTCCCGCAGAGAGAAAAGGTCCGAATCCAAAAGAGATCCATCCAGATCCTCCTTACCCTGAGAGCAGTAATATCAGCTTCCACCATATCAATCTGTCTATCCAAGTTCCCCACTCAAACCTATTCCATTTGGAAAGACGTCGTCTGGCCAGCATAAGACGACGAGAGAGACGATAAATAGCATTGCCCCTGATTGGAAGATGCCAAATTTGAGTAATAATGGACCGAGCCCCCGAATGGACTGTCCAGAAATGCTCAAATCTAAACTGTCTAGGCTGGTGCACATCAGCCTCAGTAGAAATCAAAATGGGGCAGTGATCTGAAGCAATCCTGGGCAAGTGAGATACAGAAACCGCAGGATGCATATGAAGCCATTGGGCCGTAGCCAAAGCTCTGTCGAGTCTCTCCCAAACACGAGCTGAGCCCTGACGATTATTACACCAAGTAAATTGGGTCCCAGAATACCCCAAATCCATCAGATAGAAGACCGAATAAAGAATTGAATTCATTAATATCAGCTGAGGCCGAGACCCGTCTGCCCCCACGTTTTTCATTGGCCTCAGTGATACAGTTAAAATCTCCCGCAACAATGGCAGGGAGACCTTGATCAAGGAGGGAGCTCAGCCCAAAGGATTCGCCTCTCTCTGTAATCCGTACTGGCATAAACAGCCGAAAGCAGCCAGGGGTCAGAGGACCCCATAGAGATAAGAAGACCAATCTGCTGGTTGCACTGATGAAAAGCCTCAACCGAAACAGCAGAATCACGCCAGATGGCCAATATACCCCCCGACATCCCTTCAGCCTCCACCGCATACGAAGACCAAGACCGGAAATCTGTCTCCGAAGCCGGGCCAGAGTATCTCCCGACAATCTAGTTTCCAACAACACACATATATCAAAATTATATAATTGCATCAATCTATTAAAAGAGGATCGAAAGGAAGGCTTTCGAGCTCCTCGAGTATTCCATATAAGAATCTTCATTAATTACTGGAGGAAACTGGGACCCCTCCCTGTCCTCCACCATAACCATATCAGGAAGGCACTGACTGGCAAGAGTGCCCCTATCAGTCATCATTAGAGAATCAGCCTTCAGACCATCCGAGACAACATCTAAATTAACAGGCCGAATAGACTGCACCGAGGATAGTAAGACTGAGTGCCGACTCATAGATTCTTCACCTGAGTCCACCACAGTCAAGCCAACATTCATCTCGCGCTGGGCTGACTCACCTCCTGATCAACTCCAGGAGTGCAATGCGATAATGACGGGTTGACAGGAAAATAATGAGCAGCCTCAATACTTTTGGCAAAGCAACTTTACCTTTGCCCTTCCTTTTAACAACTTTAGAAATAGTTCTCGGGGTAGGGCTCTCAACAGGTCTAGCCCTTTTCAGGGGGCCAGGAAAAGCATCCCCACTGCCCTGATCACTGCCACAAACCACACCCAATCCATAAGATGAGAAAGGATTAGCAATTGGCTGAACAGAATTGGACTCAGCTTCAGCATCACTGTTCACTTTTCCCTTCAGCTTAAGCTTCTCAGAAGCTACAGTACCGGCACGGGAGGAAAAAACCGGCACTGGGTCAAGAGCTGGAGAAGCCACCGTCTGACCCTTCTGCACCTCACCACCAGAGCCAGCGGAGACTGCATCAGGGACAATCACCATCTTCGACAGCGGTGGCAGTTTTCGGCGGGCTACCTTAACTGGCGTCCTACACTCATCTACCTCGGCAGCCGCCGACCGCTGCTTATCCTTAATCATCTGAGACACAGAATCATAGCCAGAAGCTACAGAAATAGGCTTCGTAATAGGCTTCTTCCTCACCTCCCCTCATAGTTCCAGGGACATCCCGGCGATGACGAACAGCAGTCAACCAGGATCCGAAAACAGAGGACGAAGATTCACCCTCCTTGCTTGACCCAGCCGGCACAGAGCAAGGCCCCTCCAAGTGAAGCGATGAAGCGATCCGCAGCTGGAGCAGAATCCTTCTAGAGATTCATAAACAAACTGCTGCCAGAAGGGAAGGTTGATGCCCTGAACACGGGTACCCGGCCGAAGAGAACGCCGGAGATCCACCCGCAAGCATACTCTGGCAAAACCTCCTCTGCTTTTGGCCAGAGTCGACGAATCAACACAATGGAATTGGCCTGCCGTCTCAGTGATCACCCTGAGGAAATCCTCCTTCCAAAATTCCAAAGAAGGTTCGGTAATCGCAGCCACATCAGGGCAAAGGGGATGGCATCCACAGTCGGAACGAACTCCGGCTTCCACCTTTCCATTGCGATAATCTGTCCATTAATGATCCATGGACGGTTCATCACCAGTTCAGCAGCCTTTGGGTCTTCGAAGCGGAATATATGGCATCGAAATGCCAGGCTAATAGGTTTGATTTCCCCCTGAATTCTAGCACGGTGAAACTCCCTAACAAACGCCTCCGCTGGAACCCATTTCTGTAACGATCGAGCAATGAGAGCTCGTGTTTGCCACTCAACCATCTCAGACTTCAGTTCATCCACAGGAACGCTAACCACATCCGGAAACACAGATTTCAGTCTCGAGACTTTAGCCAGCGCCGGAGACGATGAAACCCAAGAGAACCCCGATGTGCTGGGCTTCTGCCCAGCAGCATGGATCCCCACATCCCTATCAGTCGCCATAGATGGTAAGGAGATAATACAGAAAGGATCCTCTACAAGAACCGTAACCGAAGTCAAAGACGATCACTGAAGATCAACACAGACAAGGGCCAAGCATGAATTGTAAAGCAAGCCAACAGACAAGCGTCAGAGCCCTCGCTTACACGAACCTCAAAGCACCTACTTGAGGAATTTTTGAAATGTTAACATCCGCTTCAAATTGAACTCTCTGGATAGTGCATGGCCTGGCATTCAGCGCCGCCTTAAACGAATGAGTCAGAGTTTAGAAATTTTTGGTCTGACATATTTTTAACTTATTCTGTATCTGTCTCAACCTGGGGTGATGAAAAAGTCATCGTGCACCGGCGTTTGTGCACCGGAAGGCCCACAAAGACTTCTCTCTCGTGCACAAAACTTCTGAGACGTTTTTTAAATCGATATTTTTTGACATTGATTTTAGAACAAGGGGATAGAAAATAAAAATATTATAAAATAATATTAAAATAAAAAACATCATTTCATAAAAATAATATTAAAATAAAAAACAACATTTCAAATGGTAATTTTTTAAGTTTCACCTCATCCTTTCTACTTCATTCCGTCAAATCATCACCTGGAGTGATGATTTCGATAAGTGATGAATGATGATTTCTCTCGCTACTCCTTCATTGCATCGCTGCAAAATATAAAAATTTATTTAAGAATCCATTTAAACCTTTTTAATAGAGAGGCTCAGGATCGTTTTTCTAATCCACAAATAAATCTCCTTTCCTTTAGTAAATCCCAGTAACCCTTCAAAGATCCATTTAAACCACATTAAATCCATTTAAACCGCATTAAATCTGGTAACTCTAAGAAAACTCACCACTTGGAGTGATGAGTTTGGTGATACTGAAATCACCACTTCAAGTGATGATTTCTGTTATCGCCACTTAATTGCAATTTTGAAGTCTTCACTTGAAGTGACATTTTTTACACGGCAAATGTAAGTAGAAAAAGATAAGATGAAAGTAAAAAATATTATTTTAAATAAATCATTTCAAATGATATTTTTAAATTTAACATCATTTTTATAATACCTTTAATTTTATTATTTCATTAATTTAAAATCGATGTTTTGACACTGATTTTAAAAATAACTCCAAAAAAAAAACATCAATTTAAAAAACGGCTCCAAAACTTTCCCCTTGGCGTGATTGCAGCATGGACCACGCTTTTATCTTCACCGTTTAAAAACCAAACATTTATCGCTAAAAGACAAAGGTCACACGACACGAGCAACGTAGGCCAGTTTACCTTCACCGTTTCAAAGCCAAACGCATGTCACTAAAAGAGAAAAATTACACCTATTGAGGTCAGGGCTCACCCTAAAATCACACGTTTTTCAAGCATACCATCAAAGCACAAACCAACCCTAATCAATGTTCAACTGATTTTGGTCGGCCCAAAATCATTTCAGATTTTAAAAGTTAGAAAGTACATTTAAATAGTTTTACAATTTTCTAATTATATAAAAATTGGTAAAAACTATAGATAGAAAGTTATTTTGTAATATTATAATTATAATATAGTGTAAAATAAGATAATATAGTAATATTATAAAATACTATAATATAATATGCAAATATATATTATTTACTATATAACACTATAATTTGTAGTGTTACTATAATAATATATTATGTTTAAATATTAATGATATTATTGTAATTATAACATATTGTGTAGCATAAAATGAGATAATACAATAATATAATATAGAATAAAATATAATATTATTATACTATGTAATGCTATAATAATAATATATTATAAAAAATATCACAATATTCTGATATTATATTATATAACAATGATGGTAATTTTGGCAATATATATAATATAATTATTAAGTTATAGTCAACTAATATATATAATAATTATTATATAATAATAATAATAATATTTTTTATATGATAATATTATGATATGATATATTTAATATATTATAAAATGTTATTATTATATTATAATATTATTAGAGTAATTTGTAATAATATTTTTTAATATATATTAATTAGATGGTTGAAATATTATGTGATGTTTTATTATTTTAGTTTTAAAAGTACTTTCTTAATTTAGTCATCAAATAGATATTAAAATCTCATAACACTTTAAATATAAAATAGTTTTTTTTAAAAAAATTATTTTTAAAAGTTCTATTGCCAAAGCTAATTTATTTTCAAACATTTTACTCCCAACAGCTCCATCAAATGGGGCCTAGACGTCCTCGCCACCCTCGTTGCAAAGTCTCACCACAGCAAAGATCTCAGTCCCTAATTTTTCTATTGATATGACTGATCCCGTATTGTCAGAAAAGGTAACGGCGGCTACTGACCCCGAGACCCCCATCGGTCTCGGGGTGCATTGTCATTTCTCCACCCCGGGACCTCCTCGGGGTCGGAGGGTGGGGCCATCATTTTCAATCCCGGGACCCCCATCGGTCTCGGGGTGCATTGCCATTTCCCCACCCCCGGGACCCCCTCTGGGTCGGGGGGTGGGGCCATCATTTCTCAACCCCGAGACTCCCACCAGTCTCGGGGTGCACCGTCATTTCCCCACCCCTGGGACCCCCTCGGGGTCGGGGGTGGGATCATCATTTCTTAACCCCGGGACCCCCACCGGTCTCGGGGTGCATTGGCATTTCCCCACCCCCGGGACCCCCTCTGGGTCGGAGGGTGGGGCCATCATTTCTCAACCCCGAGACCCCCACCGGTCTCGGGGTGCACCATCATTTCTCCACCCCCGGGACCTCCTCGGGGTCGGGGGATGGGGTCATCATTTCTTAACCCCGGGACCCCCACCGGTCTCGGGGTGCATTGGCATTTCCCCACCCCTGGGACCCCCTCTGGGTCGGGGGGTGGGGCCATCATTTCTCAACCCCGAGACCCCCACCGATCTCGGGGTGCACCGTCAATTCCCCACCCCCGGGACCCCCTCGGGGTTGGGGGGTGGGGTCATCATTTCTTAACCCCGGGACCCCCACCGGTCTCAGGGTGCATTGGCATTTCCCCACCCCGGGACCCCCTCTGGGTCGGAGGGTGGGGCCATCATTTCTCAACCCCGAGACCCCCACCGGTCTCGGGGTGCACCGTCATTTCCCCACCCCGAGACCCCCTCGGGGTCGGGGGGTGGGGTCATCATTTCTTAACCCTGGGACCCCACCGGTCTAGGGGTGCATTGGCATTTCCCCACCCCCGGGACCCCCTCGGGGTCAGGGGGTGGGGCCATCATTTCTCAACCCCGAGACCCCCACCGGTCTCGGGGTGCACTGGCACTCCCCCACCCCCGGGACCCCTCGGGGTCGGGAGGTGGGGTCATCATTTCTTAACCCCTAGACCCCACCGGTCTCGGGGTGCGCCGGCGTTCTCACACCCCTGGGACTCCCTCCGGCCTCAGGGTGGGGAGTCAACAGCGATTAGCATGCAACTCAACTGCCAAGGAAAACGACAACTCCAGGCCGCACGGTGCTCACACGTGATTCTCAGTACGTCCGTAGTTGCGCCCCGTTACGGAAGGCCATACCTCATAACGGCGTATGGGGCATTGCATGTCCCTGTGCATGGCCATGCCTTGCTACGGCGTACGATTCACTACTACTTGCAACTGTGCTCGGTCATATCAGCCGACGGCGCGCACTGCATGCCTCCGCAGCCGCTGGACCGTATGATATCACGTCAGTGAACGGTACGGGATGTCTCTGATGCGCGTAGCGATGGTACGACGGCAGCCTCCCAAAATAAAAAGATAAGGTATTTGGACAAATATAAATGCACGTGCTAGTGCTGTAAGTGGCATCTGAACTCTGGTTTTTCTGAGCTTTCTTCCTCCCAGCAAAAACCCTAACCGCCTCAGCTCTTCTTCGCTGAACCGGTTCTCTGTCTGAGCCCAAGTGACTGACTCGATCGTCGGAGGGTCCCCACCGGTATCGCCGATCCCTGGGGGACTTTTCTTGCAGGACTCCGAGGAGAAGGACGTCCGTCTTCCCCAACGTTTGTGGAAGGTGACTTGGCGCCATCAGATTGGCGCGCCAGGTAGGGGAGTGTAAGAAAGACGTCGAACCGGTAGCTTTCTTCTCTTGACTTCAAGCCATGGTGATGACTCGGACGAAAGGAGTTTCAGCCGGTCGCGCTGGGGGGCAGCGCTGCAGGGCTGGTCCACCCGCGGAGGCCCCCCCGGCTCTCGCATCCAGTCTTCCGGAGCCTCTGAATCTCCGGGGGGCATGGCCTTCTGTTCCGCAGAATGACGTTCCCGCGCCTGCTCCACAGCAACTCCAGGAGGATCGATTCACTGCTCTGGCCACGCAGGTCCAGTCGTTGGCGGTGATGGTCCAAGGCCTGCAGCACCAGCAGGCGGCCTTGCAACAGCCGGAGTTGAACCCGTCCATCCCGGGGGTGATGCAGCCTAGCCAGCATTCCTCCCGCCGGAGATCGCCAGTTCCTGCAGATCATCGCCGCCGATCCCCGGCCAAGCCACATCACCGTGAAGCATCCAAAAGGCTCCGGTCTCCCTCTCGCCACGCCAGCGTTTCTCCTAAACGGCGGCACGGGAAGGAGGCGGAGCGCCCGCGTCAGCGTCCGAAGCCCTGCACTAGCCAGGCACAAAGCCCAGTGTACCACTGGCAGAGCAGTGTGCCACTGGCTCTCAACAACAAAAGCCCGACGCCCCGTCGGCACTCAAAGCCCTGCTCTAGCCAGGCACAAAGCCCAATGTACCACTGGCAGAGTGGTGTACCACCGGCTCTCAACAACAGAAAGCCCGACGCCCCATCGGCACTCAAAGCCCTGCACTAGCCAGGCACAAAGCCCAGTGTACCACTGGCAGAGTAGTGTGCCACTGGCTCTCAACAACAAAGCTCGACGCCCCGTCGGCACTCAAAGCCCTGCACTAGCCAGGCACAAAGCCCAGTGTACCACTGGCAAAGCAGTGTGCCACTAGCTCTCAACAACAAAAGCCCGACGCCCCGTCGACACTCAAAGCCCTGCTCTAGCCAGGCACAAAGCCCAGTGTACCACTGGCAGAGCAGTGTGCCATTGGCTCTCAACAACAAAAGCCCGACGCCCCGTCGGCACTCAAAGCCCTGCACTAGCCAGGCACAAAGCCCAGTGTACCACTGGCAGAGCAGTGTGCCACTGGCTCTAAACAACAAAAGCCCGACGCCCCGTCGGCACTCAAAGCCCTGCACTAGCCAGGCACAAAGCCCAGTGTACCACTGGCAGAGCAGTGTGCCACTGGCTCTCAACAACAAAAGCCTGACGCCCCGTTGGCACTCAAAGCCCTGCTCTAGCCAGGCACAAAGCCCAGTGTACCACTAGCAGAGTAGTGTGCCACTGGCTCTCAACAACAAAAGCCCAACGCCCCGTCGGCACTCAAAGCCCTGCTCTAGCCAGGCACAAAGCCCAGTGTACCATTGGCAGAGCGGTGTACCACTGGCTCTCAACAACAGAAAGCCCGACGCCCCGTTGGCACTCAAAGCCCTGCACTAGCCAGGCACAAAGCCCAGTGTACCACTGGCAGAGCAGTGTACCACTGGCTCTCAACAACAGAAAGCCCAACGCCCTGTCGGCACTCAAAGCCCGGCACTAGCCAGGCACAAAGCCCAGTGTACCACTGGCAAAGCAGTGTGCCACTGGCTCTCAACAACAAAAGCCCGACACCCCATCGGCACTCAAAGCCCTGCACTAGCCAGGCACAAAGCCCAGTGTACCACTGGCAGAGCAGTGTGCCACTGGCTCTCAACAACAAAAGCCCGACACCCCATCGGCACTCAAAGCCCTGCACTAGCCGGGCACAAAGCCCAGTGTACCACTGGCAGAGCAGTGTGCCACTGGCTCTCAAAACAAAAGCCCGACGCCCTGTCGGCACTCAAAGCCCTGCACTAGCCAGGCACAAAGCCCAGTGTACCTCTGGCAGAGCAATGTGCCACTGGCTCTCAACAACAAAAGCCCGACGCTCCGTCGGCTCTCAAAGCCCTGCACTAGCCAGGCACAAAGCCCAGTGTACCACTGGCAGAGCAGTGTGCCACTGGCTCTCAACAACAAAAGCCCGACGCCCCTTCGGCACTCAAAGCCCTGCACTAGCCAGGCACAAAGCCCAGTGTACCAATGGCAGAGCAGTGTGCCACTGGCTTTCAACAACAAAAGCCCGACACCCCGTCGGCACTCAAAGCCCTGCACTAGCCAGGCACAAAGCCCAGTGTACTACTGGCAGAGCAGTGTGCCACTGGCTCTAAACAACAAAAGCCCGACGCCCCGTCGGCACTCAAAGCCCTGCACTAGCCAAGCACAAAGCCCAGTGTACCACTGGCAGAGCAGTGTGCCACTGGCTCTCAACAACAAAAGCCCGACGCCCCGTCGGCACTCAAAGCCCTGCACGAGCCAGGCACAAAGCCCAGTGTACCACTGGCAGAGCAGTGTGCCACTGGCTCTCAACAACAAAAGCCCGACGCCCCGTCGGCACTCAAAGCCCTATACTAGCCAGGCACAAAGCCCAGTGTACCACTGGCAGAGCAGTGTGCCACTGGCTCTCAACAACAAAAGCCTGACGCCCCGTCGGCACTCAAAGCCCTGCACTAGCCAGGCACAAAGCCTAGTGTACCATTGGCAGAGCAGTGTGCCACTGGCTCTCAACAATAAAAGCCTGACGCCCCGTCGGCACTCAAAGCCCTGCACTAGCCAGGCACAAAGCCCAGTGTACCACTGGCAGAGCAGTATGCCACTGGCTCTCAACAACAAAAGCCCGACACCCCGTCGGCACTCAAAGCCCTGCACTAGCCAGGCATAAAGCCCAGTGTACCACTGGTAGAGCGGTGTGCCACCGGCTCTCAACAACAGAAGCCCGACCCCCGTCGGCACTCAAAGCCCTGCACTAGCCAGGCATAAAGCCCAGTGAGCTGCCGGCGGAGCGGTGCACCGCCGGCTCTTCATAACCAAGACTCGACACCCGACAGCACAGTCCCACTGGTCAGATAAAAGCCGACTCCTGTAGGCATCAAAAGCCACGCACCAACTTAGCACAAGGTCCGATACTCGACAGGGCGTTGCGCTGATAGCCCCAAGGAGCCTACCCACCTAACCTCTGACCGGTGGCGTTTCTGCTCCGAGAATTCTACCCTTCCTGACTCTAACTTTCGGGTTTAAACGGCTGGGGCGGATTGGCTCGAGTGGGGAGTAGCCCCCGGAACTATCAGAACTAATGGGGTGATAAGGCTATGTATCAATCGATGAAGTCAATGACGATTCAGATGGCATTTTGAAGAGTGTTTTCGTTAATTGAAAGAGACTACAAAATGCCGACGTTGTCGGGCTTACAAAGACAAGGAGGAAGACGATGGCAAAGGCGGTATGGCGTCCGTTCCCCCCCCCCCCCCTTCGCCTAGCTTTATCGGGTTTTCAAAACGTCCCGTCATATCCCGTCGGCCACATGGCTCCTTGCCATGCACTGGCTCGCCTCGAGGAATGCCCCAGCGCGTGGTGCGGCACACCTCTGGCCAGTGGTGGGACCCCACTGACGTCACTGTAATGAAAGGAAATGATGATGCGGCTTTTCGCGCAAACTCCGAAGGGCCAGTCCTCACTCTTGAGGGCGATCGTGGTAGGCACAGTGTATGGAAGGCCGCCTCTTTACATTCCCTGCACCGTCCGCATAAAAGACAAGGACGGGGATCAGCCACGTGGAGAACGCCCCTCGAGCCTCAGCGGTGGGACCCGCTTCGCCCCAGGGGTGAAGGGGCATCTGATATGACTGATCCCGTATTGTCAGAAAAGGTAACGGCGGCTACTGACCCCGAGACCCCCACCGGTCTCGGGGTGCATTATCATTTCCCCACCCCCAGGACCCCCTCGGGGTCGGGGGGTGGGGTCATCATTTCTCAACCCCGGGACCCCCACCGGTCTCGGGGTGCATTGGCATTTCCCCACCCCCGGGACCCCCTCTGGGTCGGAGGGTGGGGCCATCATTTCTCAACCTCGAGACCCCCACCGGTCTCAGGGTGCACCGTCATTTCCCCACCCCCGGGACCCCCTCGGGGTCGGGGGGTGGGATCATCATTTCTCAACCCCGGGACCCCCACCGGTCTCGGGGTGCATTGGCATTTCCCCACCCCCGGGACCCCCTCTGGGTGGGGGGTGGGGCCATCATTTCTCAACCCCGAGACCCCACCGGTCTCGGGGTGCACCGTCATTTCTCCACCCCGGGACCCCCTCGGAGTCGGGGGGTGGGGTCATCATTTCTTAACCCCGGGACCCCCACCGGTCTCGAGGTGCATTGACATTTCCCCACCCCCAGGACCCCCTCTGGATCGGAGGGTGGGGCCATCATTTCTCAACCCTGAGACCCCACCGGTCTCGGGGTGCACCATCATTTCCCCACCCACGGGACCCCCTCGGGGTCGGGGGTGGGGTCATCATTTCTTAACCCCGGGACCCCCACCGGTCTCGGGGTGCATTGGCATTTCCCCACCCCCGGGACACCCTCTGGGTCGGTGGGTGGGGCCATCATTTCTCAACCCCAAGACCCCCACCGGTCTCGGGGTGCACCGTCATTTTCTCACCCCCGGGACCCCCTCGGGGTCGAAGGGTGGGGTCATCATTTCTTAACCCCGGGACCCCCACCGGTCTCGGGGTGCATTGGCATTTCCCCACCCCCGGGACCCCCTCGGGGTCGGGCGGTGGGGCCATCATTTCTCAACCCCGAGACCCCCACCGGTCTCGGGGTGCACTGGCACTCCCCTACCCTTGGGACCCCCTCGGGGTCGGAAGGTGGGGTCATCATTTCTTAACCCTGAGACCCCCACCGGTCTCGGGGTGCGCCGGCATTCTCACACCCCTGGGACTCCCTCCGGCCTCAGGGTGGGGAGTCAACAGCGATTAGCATGCAACTCAACTGCCAAGGAAAACGACAACTTCAGGCCGCACGGTGCTCACACGTGATTCTCAGTACGTCCGTAGTTGCGCCCCGTTACGGAAGGCCATACCTCATAACGACGTATGGGGCATTGCATGTCCCTGTGCATGGCCATGCCTTGCTACGGCGTACGATTCGCTACTACTTGCAACTGTGCTCGGTCATATCAGCCGACGGCGCGCACTGCATGCCTCCGCGGCCGCTGGACACGTATGATATCACGTCAGCGAACGGTACGGGATGTCTCCGACGCGCGTAGTGATGGTACGAAAGGCAGCCTCCCAAAATAATAAGATAAGGTATTTGGACAAATATAAAGGCACGTGCTAGCGCTGTAAGTGGCATCTGAACTCTGGTTTTTCTGAGCTTTTTTTTCTCCCAGCAAAAATCCTAACCGCCTCAGCTCTTCTTCGCTGAAGCGGTTCTCTGTCTGAGCCCAAGTGACTGACTCGATCATCGGAGGGTCCCCACCGGTATCGCTGGTCCCTGAGGGACTTTTCTTGCAGGACTCCGAGGAAAAGGACGTCCATCTTCCTTGACATTTGTAGAAGGTGACTTGGCGCCATCACCTATCATTAAGCCACTTGATGAAAAATTGAATTTATTTATCCTTGTTAGATCGCTTCATTTTTACTTCTGTTAGGACTTCAAAGCCAATTCTAAAGAATAAACTTGGTAGTTAGTCAAAAAGTTTGCTGTTGCATTTCTCCCGGCGGCGATGATAGAGTGGTGTTTTTTTTACGCTACGTAATCTGGTCAAACTTGAAAGGCTCGCTGTAATTTCACTCTCTTTTCTTATATATTTCCCTCCGATTTTGATCGAAGGACAGTTGTCAGCAAGCGTCGAGGTGAAGAAGAAGATAGAGGCGAAGCAGATCGAGCGGCTTTAAATAGCGAAGGCCAGGGCTCAGAAGAAGTTGGCAGTCGCATAGAGTACTGGGAGAATGGAAGCCAAGCCATCATCATCATCAGAGGGAAGGCCTCATGTGGTTTGCCTCCCGATGGCAGCCCAAGGGCACATAAATCCTTTCCTTAAGCTGGCCAAGATCCTCCACTCCAGGGGCTTCTTCATCACCTTCGTCTTAACCGATTTCGACCACGCCCGCCTCCTGAAAGCCTGCGGCCCCGATGCCGTCAAGGGCTCCGACGACTTCCGGTTTGAGACCATCCCCGACGGCCTCCCGTCGTCCAATCTCGACGGCAACCGGCACATACCCAGCCTGTGCGAGTCCCTCAGCAAGAATGGGTTGGTCCCCTTCCGTGATCTCCTGGTTAGGCTTAATAGCGCTGCAGCGGCGCTCCGAGTCAGCCTTGTGATTTGGGATGGCATCCTGAGCTTCGGCCGGAAGGCCGCCGCCGAGCTCGGCATCCCTGACATCATGTTTTGGACTGCCAGCGCCAGTGGTTTGATGGGCTACCTCCATTACCCGCAACTTATTGACAAAGGCTTGGCGCCACTGAAAGGTCTCTCTCTCTCTCTCTCTCTCTCTCTCTCTCTCTCTCTCTCTCTCTGCTGATTAATTATCTACTATTAAGAGCTAGGTCACAAAAAGTCTACCAACCCAATTGGTTGATCTAATTATCTAAAGCCTTTCATTTTTAGTTCTAATATATATAAATCACTCTCTGGATTTGTCCTCTCCAACCATTCCAATTAACTTGGGAAGCTAGATGAAGATTATTGTATTTTGAAAGCATATATATTACTTGGTTTTTCTAGGTTGTAGCTACGATCTCATTTGACTCTATGCCCCAACTCCTTGGCCTCTAGCTCAAAACCTTATTTAATAAGTTAAATAAAATAATTAAAGGCAAATATATATATATATCATCAACGCTCAAACATTCTCTCAAATTCATTTTGATTCTCAAACTTCGACTTATCATAATTTAATTTTTCATATTTTAAGAATTATATATGCATCGTGATATCTCTTTATATGTAGTCGATCGCTTTAAAATTAAAGAAATAATTAATGAGAATACATAGGCTATTATTTAAGCTGAGTAATTTGTCATATAGAATAAATGGTAACTTATGTTTTTACGCTATTTACTATTCCATCGGTTTTAAATGATTCATATAACAGAATATTGAAAATAAAATATTTTAAATTGTTGCTGCCGAAATCTGTCCTTCGACTCGGGCGCACTCGGGCTTCCTCTTGGGCGGACCTGCAAAACAGTCCTCATGCGAGAGGCATTGGGGGTGGCCCTCTGCGGAAGACCCTCCGACGCTCAAGTTAGTGGGGATCGATAATCAACAAAAATAAGGAAAAGGCTCTCGCTGAAGAGTCCCTTCAGGGCTCTGAGCAGAGCGCTAATGGCGGAAGCTAAGGCAGAAAGAGAGAGGGTTCCGATGAGCAAGTGCGCATACCTGAGGAGTCGATAAACGACTCTATTTATAGAGGATCACTTGATTCCTTGGGGGGCGTCGTGGGTCCGAAAGTCGTTAGGATCTGAATCCAGTTTGTTATGAGGTCAGTAGGATTCGTATCTTGTTGGTTAGAGGATCGACGGCTAGGAGAGCTTGTTGATGTCTCGAGATTTGGCGAGGACATAGGCTCCAGGGCCCTAGGCCACTCTCGCGGGTCCTAGGCCACTCCCGGATATGATTTCTGTTTGGAATCTCACGAATTCGAGTTCTCCCGCGCCGAATTCCGTAGAGGTATAGATATCGCTCGGGCTAGGCCGAGCGATGGGAGAGATCAGCTAGAGAGGCCGAAAGATGACATAGCTTGGCTGGGGCCGAGAGATGATATAGCTCGGCTAGAGGGGCCGAGAGACGACATAGCTCGGCTGGGACCGAGAGATAATACAGCTCGGCTAGAGGGGCCGAGAGATGATATAGCTCGGCTGAAGGGGCCGAGAGATGATATAGCTCGGTTGGAGGGGCCGAAAGATGACATAGCTCGGCTGGGGCCAAGAGGCGATATAGCTTGGCTAGAGGGGCCGAGAGATGACATAGCTCGGCTGGAGGGGCCGAGAGATGTGATCTGCACCTTGGGAATCCTTGGCTCGGCGAGGGGCTAAGGCGCCCCAACTTACCGAGGCTAACTTATCCCTGGCGGGTGTCGCGCAGCGAGTAGGAATCAGGGCTAGCCCTAGCCATGTGCACGATTATTGACACACAGCGATTTTATCCCTCAACACATGCCCCCACTCCCTAGTTTGAAACATAAGTTCGGGCGTATGGAGTATAATTCCATGTGGCATGACTTGGACGGAGGGATCCGGGTTTGACCGCCTGCGCAATGATGCCCTATTTAATGCTCGAGCGATATCTATTCCTTTGCGGAATTCGGCGCGGAAGAACTCGAATTCGTGATATTCCAAATAGAAATCATATCCAGGAGTGGCCTAGGACCCGCGAGAGTGGCCTAGGACCCTGGAGCTTATGTCCTCGCCAAATCTCGAGACATCAACAAGCTCTCCTAGCCGTCAATCCTCTAACCAACAAGATACGAATCCTACTGACCTTATAACAAACTGGATTCAGATCCTAATGACTTTCGGACCCACAACGCCCCCAAGGAATCAGGTGATCATCTATAAATAGAGTCGTTTGCTGACTCCTCAGGTATACGCACTTGCTCATCGGAACCCTCTCTCCTTCTGCCTTAGCTTCCGCCATTAGTGCTCTGCTCAGAGCCCTGGAAGGACTCTTCAGCGAGAGCCTTCTTCTCATTTTTGTTGATTGTCGATCCCTATTGACTTGAGCGTGTCTTCTGCAGAGAGCCACCCCCAACGCCTCTCGCGCGAGGACTGTTTTGCAGGTCCGCCCAGGAGAAAGCCCGAGTGCGCCCGAGTCGGAAGACATATTTCAGCAGCAACATAAATTATGAGAGACTAAGAGGTAACAACTGAAAGTTTTAGAAGTAAAATAGATTTGGAATGAAAGTTTAAGGGCTAAAAGTATATTTTAGCAGCCTAAAACAAGCAATCTCACTCAAAACCTGCATGGCCAAACAGCTACGATCCCTGGTTCATATGGCTTGCAAGCCCAATATTTTCCCCCTGGTTTCTGTCAACTTTAGCACGCTTGATATGTAGCTTCAAAAGATATTTACATGCAAGCCTTTGGATGTACTACCACACCATATTTACTGCAGTTTTTTTTTTTTTTTTTTACTGCGTAGAGGAGAGTTATCTCACCAATGGATTCCTTGACGCTCCCGTGGATTGGATCCCTGGCATGAGTGGCATGCGATTAAGTGATCTTCCGACACTGTTTCAGGTGACAGACCCGAACGACATCTTGTTTAACTTCGTGTTAAACGAGACGAGATGCTTTCAAGGCCTCTGCGATCATGATAAATACTTTCCAAGACTTGGAGCATGAACTTTTAGACGCATTGGGACGAATGCTGCCTCCCCTGTACACCGTCGGCTCTATATCCATGCTTTGCGCGCAGGTGTTCGACGATTCGTCCACACCTCTGCCATCGAATCTGTGGAAAGAGGACGCTAGGTGCATCGAGTGGTTGGATCGGAGGGATCCGAGATCCGTGGTGTATGTGAACTTTGGAAGCATCATAAACTTGTCCATGGAGTACCTGCTGGAGTTTGCCCGGGGAATTGCGAACAGTGATCATTACTTCTTATGGGTCGTCCGGTCCGACCTCGTCTCCGGCGACCGGAACATCTTGCAGCAATACTTTATGGAAGAAACTAAGGGAAAGGGTTTGGTGGCGAGTTGGTGCCCACAAGTGGAAGTTCTCTTGCACCCTTCGGTTGGGGCGTTCTTGACGCATTGCGGGTGGAATTCAATATTGGAGAGCATTTGCGGTGGGGTGCCCATGATATGTTATCCTGCCTTCGCCGAGCAGGCGACCAACTCTTATTTGGCTTGCAAGAAATGGGGGATCGGCGTGGAGATCGGTACCGATGTCAAAAGGGATGAGGTAGAGACTGTCATCAAAGAGGTGATGGATGGAGAGAAGGGAAAGGATATGAGAAAGATGGTTGCGAAGTTGAAGGGGATGGCAGAGAAGGCTGTCAGAGAAGATGGAACCTCTCATACGAACATGAGCAAGTTATTCAATAGCTTACTCTTAGGACCAGCGTAAGTGCTACTCAGTTTATGATTGTTGTCTTCTGGAGTTGGATGCACTCGTGTTGGAGCCGCTGTTGTGGGTTAATTTTTAACTGGCATCTTTCTTGGTTTGGATTTTAGAACTTGGGCTGCTTTTTATTTGTCTTTGTTTAGTTTTCTTTGCCGGGTTAGGGGGATCATAAAATCATAAACTAATAAAAATGCTTATTATTATTAAGGATAAATGGTATATTCATCATCCCTATGCTTACACTCCATTCTTGAACAGTGAATGATTTTCCTCTGTTCTCATCCTGCATTTCCTTATTCTTTGCAGAAAACCCCTAATTCCATTTTTTTTTTTCAGAAGAGCGATTAATATTTGACACAATCCTATTATTTAAAAGCAAAAACTTATTTGAACCCAAAATCCATTATAAATCGGTAGAGATCTAAAATTTATTAAAAGATTCATATTTAAGAATCTAACCATGTCATTTAGAGGGTCTGCTTGAATTAGCTATTTGCTTAATTACTGACCAACAATTATCTCCCATAGCTGCTAGCTAACAACCATCAATAACCACTTAAAGGTGCTCTAGCAATTAATCCAAACAGAATTTTGGAGTACAATTAGAGGTCCAAATTTATATAATGCATCTATTATCATTCGAAAAAAATTGAAAATAAGATAAAAAATGGGTTGAAACATGGAGATTTCTATCCCCATCTCTGAATCTAATGAGGTGTTAATGAATGCATTTTGAAGCTCAACAATATATTACAATTTAAAACTCACCATAATTTGTTCCTATCCCATTTATTTGGTGAGGATACAAGATGAATAATTTTGACTTCGTATGTCTCACAATGGTATAATTATATGGACATTGTATTGAATATTAGAAACATGCGGCCTAGATGGTTATGGATCTTATGACACTTTTTAATTACTTGACTTTTATTGAGTCATTCTTATATAGATACTTTTTACCTTATTTTTGATAGATTAGACCAATCAATACTTGATAAGTCTATTTATTATCCAATTAAATCATTAAAATAAATATTAATTACTTTGAATTTATTAAGAATTGATACTTTTTATGGATGTTTACATAAAAGGAGCCTAGCTTGATTTTTGGAATCCAACAATGCAGACAACCCTTAAATCATGACTCTATTTGACCGAAAAGAAAGGAAGAGATGATTTTGCATGATTCTTGGCAAGTGATGTAATGGACGGCTGAGAAGTTTTTTCATGATATCTGAATGATCTTGAGCCCGATTGACTCCAACTTTGACCGAAAAGAAGCCCTATATGAGCTCTATAAATAGAGAACCTCAGGCAGTAGTAGGGAAGGAGTTTTTTTCTAACTTTTTTTATTTTTTATTTATTTAGATCATTGTATTTAGGCATGGGAAAGAAAAATTATGGAGGGGATGCTGGCAGCAATAATGCGTAGCTAGATTCCTTCAACTTGGGATGATGATGAAGCATGTAATCAGGTTCTATCTTTTTTTTGTTCTTAATTTTTATGCAATAAAAATCATGCTCTTTTTTCATATATCTTTTGAATTATTTTTCTGATCGAAGTTTTAATCTGGCATACATGGCCTACACCCTCTATCGACGTACCGTAATCTCAGGATATGGTACGTGCCTAAGAAAGGTAGATAGTAGTATGATAGATTAGATCCCTAATCTTGCAAATAATTAGATTATTTATACTCTAAGCGAATGTGCTTTGATCTTTTAATATGGTCCATGTCTGATAAGAGATAAATTAGTCTAATTTTAAATTTATAAAAAAATTATTGCTATTGCAATATAAAAAAAAGAAGATAAACATGTGTGCATGGTGGATTCAGATTCCTGGGTTGCTTCTTCAGCTATCTTAATTTTATTAATTAATTAGTTGTTATCTTTTAATAACCATTATTCTAAATATAATCATCTATAAATAATTTTTTTTTTTTTCATAAAATAATTGCTCTTGATCCTCAAAGATACCATTTCGATCCACTACTAGCTATGGTAGTGAGTAGGTTTTATTTTTGATCATCAATACTCATATTAATCGCGGCCACACAACAATCTGCAAATGGAAGCTATAACAGTATGGGCATTAATTATTTTAGTTGCTTCCATATTATTAGGGTACAATCAAAAGATCGATAATATCTAAATGTAAAGCTAAAATTGATCAAATTTAATTTAAAATTAATTTAAAGCTTAAAAATTGAGATCTAATTTCATTTGTGTTTAATTTCAAACTAGGCTGAATATAAAAGTAATTGATTAGCATGAAAGTCCTTAATCAAGTTAAAGGACAATTCAAACTTGAATTAATACTTGATTCAAAATCATATTTATATTACTAATTTTTTTAAACATTAATGAACATTCAAATATCATGAAACCCATGCATACAACATCAAAGCAAGACACGAATTTCTTCCGTCTCATTTCAGCAATGTGAAAAAAAAAATTTCCTAACCTTCCTTTTACATGGACAGCAATGAATCAAACAGAAGATTGAAAAAGAACTTCACCTTTTTCCTTGCACATGACAATTTATATAAGTTGCCACCAGCACCATTGGAGAAAACTCTGCATCTAGACATTCCTGATGCCGTCAGTTTACCCAAGAATTGAATTTTCTTAGAAAATGTGCTTTGATTAGCTTAGAAGAAAAGGACATATCCATGTGGCAGGACTTTGTTATGCATCTGCCCTAATGATCAACCATTGCCTTTATAGTGGAATTTTTTCCCCCTTTTTGTTGCCCCATTTTGAACCATGGCATCCTCACATTGAACCTAACATGAATCAACTGCAAATATCTGTAGTTTTTTTTATTATTTTAAAAGTAGCTTTCAATAGTTAAGAATAAAATGGAAGCAAAAAAATAAAAAGCAACGATGTCTGCCAAATATGTTTATGCTATCAATTAAGAAATATATAAAATATAAAAATAAAATTTTTATTTTAAATGTGTTAAAAAAAAGTAAGCAGATGCAACCTAAATTGTTCTATTTTGTTTGTTTTACGGTGTTAGTGCTTCAAACTAAATGCCATTTGCGCAGCATTTCGAAATTATTGCTCAAATAGAAGCAAGGAAGGGTAAGTTTTTAATTATATATACATATTGTTCATATTTGTTCTATTTTGTTTACAAATTAAATTCACTGCTTGCTAGAAAAATAAAAGCCACATGCATTCTCTTCTACCCTTATTTGCTTTGCCATAGAAATCTCCACAAATGAACCTTCTGTGATTAGATTACCTTACAAAAAGAAAAAGAACTTGATGTGCAATAATCGATTGATGGGGCACTGGAAGTTTATTGATGTTCTATTCAAATGATGCATCTGGTCCTAAGAGTAGAGATGGGAAGGAAAGCATAAAGCGCAGAAGATTGTCTTCATCTAAGCTTGGACATGAGAGCCCAACATATGGTGATGAAACTCTTTCAGCTCCTACATGTCTAGTGATACTTAACACGGGAGTAATGATTGCTTCAGTAGCTGCAGGTGGACGTCACACACTAGCATTGTTCACTTCAGGCTATATCAGAGGGAGCCAGTAAATAGTGTTCAAAGGACTGCTTTAGATGTACATTTCTCAAGTGTAGAGTCCCTAAGCCAGCCAAAGACATCTTAATAATTTGATATCTAATGTATAAACCATTACTATTGTTGATGTATACAGATATATTTATCTTATTTTATGAAATGCAATTTTTATTCTTAAATTTAAATTTTCATCTATAAATTTCATTAGAATGCATTAAATATATTGTAATTTAAAAATAATATTAAATTTATAAGAATAAAAATTTGATAAAATTTTATTAGGTTAATGATGGATTAGTGATGGATTTTCGATAGAAATAATAGTGACAGATTAGTGACGAAAATATTAGTAACTGATTAGCGATGGAACAATAACGAATGACTGATGGATTCTTTCGTCACTAATTCGTCGTTGTTAGTGACGGACTAGTGACGAAAGTTTGTGACTAAATTTTCATCAATAATCCGTTACTAAATTATGATGGAATAGTGATGAAAATATTTATGATGGAATAGTGATGGAATAATGCGTTATGGATAGTTTGTCACTAATCCGTCACAATTTAGTGACAGAAAATATGTTCTGTCATAAATTTTTGACGGAATAGTTCGTCACTAATCCGTCACAATTTAGTGATGAAAAATATTTTCTGTCACAAATTTTTGAAGAAATATTTCATCATAAATCCATCGCTATTATTTTGTGACAAACATCTTTCCATCACTAAATTTAGTGATGGAAAAAATAGTGACAATAAGATTTTCATCATTAATCCGTCACTAAACCCAATTTATGATGGAATAATGATGAAAATTTTATCACTATTTTACTTTTTCTTGTAGTGATTAGGACTTTGGAATAAAATGATCAATACATGGGAATCACAGCAACTTAGGACAAGTTTGGCAATGTGCTTGTTTTTTTCTAGGAATTAGTGAAATATCTTAGAGTGACTGATGTTAATTAAGATATCGCACACGTGTAAAAAAATATAAGTCTTTCACCACACGTGTAGTTTACTTCATTCTTTTTTCCTCCTCTTTTGGAAACAAAAACAGAAAATGAAAGTTATTGTAAATGAGTTCGTGGAGGATAATGGATGGTAAATCAATTCATATTCTGAAATAATCCATAACCCTGCTATATGATCACTCATCCTAACAAGATGCAGAGTTGGCATGAACTCATCATGCAATTTGTGATGCATATTTGATGACAACCAAAGATAGATATTTTTATTCCCAATTAACCTACACCAATCGTGACGGATGGAATAAAGTTATTCCGGTCCTTCAAGTCCTCCAAGCCTTTACTTTGTGCTATTATGATTGCCTTTAGACTTATATATCCTGGGCTATCTTTGCAGCCAAGTGCTCAAAGAATCCATCAATTTGGCACTTAGAATATTTTGCTATCAACTGCTCATGAAATTGATCTTTAAATGTGCTGAATGAAAAAGAGAGCAAAAGAATGTTTCTTAAGAAGCTTGAAGGGTCAACGGTACCATATGTTTTCAATAGAAAACACATAAGGAGTAAAAAAAAGAGCTGTGTCATCTCTCAATGAAAAAAAAGGTTGTTGGGTTTGCTTACCAGTGGCTTGAAGGGACAGTGGCAAAAATATTCTTTCTTTATTTTTTGGGTTTAGCAAAAGTGTTTCTTTTTGTAATTTGCTTCAAAAGTTAAGCTTCAATTTCATCCATCTAAAGGTTCCTTTTCAATGCTTAACCCTTGTACCACTTTTTCATAATCTTAAATTTCTCTTTATTTAAGACATTGTAGAATTTATCTCTGATTTTTCTCATTAGTTCTATAGGTTGAGTTGCATGGTATCCAGCCAAATAGGCTCCATGGTTTTCAGTGATGGCAATTGTGCTGCTACCACATTGGTTTTGAGGTTGGGCAAGGGTTTTGTTATATGCAATGACATTTGAACCATAATAACTCTAAATAATTCAATTTGTTGTAAATTTGGATAGATCATGGTTATCATTTTTTTTTGGTACAACGGATGATCATACTAATCTAGTGCAAGTCAGTCCCGATAGATCAGAGTACAAAATTTGTTTAAGAATAAGGAGATAGGGGTCATCCTAGTTCTAAATTCAAAATCCAGCATGATAGGCCACAGAGGCCATCATCCAATCAGCCGCAGAGTTGGCTTCACGGTAGATATAACGGATATGGGCTTTGTGCATACCTCGAAGGATAGACCAGATGTCTTGAATCAATGGATTGATGAAAACTTGATTGTAGCTTTCCTTCCGGAGCCATCGGATGACAGTAAGAGAATACCCCTCGATGAGAAGGCAGTGAGCATGAAGAATTCGAGTGGCAAAGGAAATACCAGCTCAGGCTGCATAAAGCTCAGCAATAGGGATAGATGAGTCTAGGCTGCCAAAACCATCCGTCGATAGCAAAGCACAATCAGTCCCTCGAATAATAAAAGCTAAACTTGCTAGTCTTCCCCAAACACTTCCATCGAAGTTGATTTTGACAAACCTTGAGGGAGGGGCTCCCAAGAGATGAAAATCGTATTACGGTTCGCTGCCGAAGCAGTAGGGAACCCCCAGTGGCCAGAGGTATCAAATTCAACAGCATTACAGTAAAGTGCGTATTCCGTCGATAGAGATATGGCTTTCTGCACAATCCTATGGGATGAAATGATATCATCTGTGAATAAAAGCAGATTTTGAGATAGCCAGATCTAGTAGGCTACAGCTGCCCAGAGGGCGCCCTTCTGCTGGTTGGCCCTTCGAAGATCGTCAATGAAAGAGGACCACGCAGAGTCTGTATCATCTGCTCTACATTAGTAATCCACCATCTGCCAGATCCCTCTTGTTCTAGGACATATGAAGATGGCATGTTCTGTAGTCTCCTTCTTTTGCCTGCACAGAGGGCAAGTAGCCTGAATGGATAGGCCCCTCCTTAAAGTAGGGAATAGGTAGGAAGACAATCCCACACTATCTTTTAGATAAAAAGCTGAACCCTGGGATAAATGGAGAGCTTCCAGATCCAAGCAGCATCCATCGTAATGGCAACCAGATAGCAACTTTGAGAGGTAGCAATTTTTGTAACCTCTCGTAGGCTGTGTTTGAAATAGGGGATAAGGAGGGTTATCCCCTGGATATCCCCTCTTATCCCCAAAAGCTATATATAACTACAGGGGATACTCTGAAAAAGTTTAACCAGAGGGGATAACCCATGTTTAACCTGGGTTATCCCCTGAACTTATTCCCTAGGGACCCAGGAATATTTGATTATCCCTCCAACTATCCCTTAAGGGCATATTTTCCAATAAAAAAATAATTTTGCTATAAAATTTCTTCGTCTCCTTTCATTCCTTCCCTTCCCGTCCAAGTGGCCATCTCCCGATCTTTCGCTTCCTCCCTCTCCCACTGCATCAACCTCTCTGTCCGCTTGCTGCAACAAAGATAACAAGAAGGTCCTACTCGCCATCAAGGCCGCCTTCAATAACGCCTACCAATTGCCTCCTGGATGAACGACACCGGCTACTGCAACTGGTATGACGTCGACTGCGACCTCAAGATTGGCTGCGTCATCGGCCTCTCCCTCTTCCAGGACGACTTCCCCGGAACCATCCCTGATGCCGTTGGCAATCTCCCTTACCTCCAGAACCTCGTCTTCCACCATCTCCCCAACCTCATTGGTCCCATCCCCCAGGCTCTCACCAAGCTTAAAAACCTCCAGTACCTTGACATCAGCTGGACCAACGTCTCCGGCCCCATTCCCACCTTCCTTTCCGAGATCACCTCCCTCAATCAACTCGACCTCTCCTTCAACCGCCTCTCCGGCTCCATCCTGGCCTCCCTAGGCAACATCGTCAACCTCTCCTCCATCGACATCAGCCGCAATCACCTCACCGGACCCCTCCCGCCCTCGCTCTTCCAGCTCTTCGCCTCGCAAGGGCCATATCTCCGTCTCTCTCACAACAATCTAACCGGTGAGATCTCGCTGGCTTTAGAAAGGTGGGATTCTTCTAGATAGACCTGTTGCGAAACCAGTTCACCGGTGATGCCTCGGTCCTCTTCGGCCGATCCAAGCCGACGCAGTAGATTGATCTGTCTAGGAATCGGTTCGGCGGCAGCAAAGGGGATTGGGGAGGGAGGTGGCTGCTCCTTTTTATTCGTTTGGTTTGGACCATTTGATTTCAGATCAAACGGTTCAAATTAATTATTGTATTAAAAATTATAAGGATAGTTTAGGATTTAAATCAATTTTTTTGAGGGATATCCTTTCCTATCCCTTCAATCAAATACAATTAGAGGGGATAAGAAAAAGTTATCCTCTGGATTCAGTTTTTTGCATTTGGTACATTCAAAGGGATAGATAGGGGGGATATCCCTAGGGATATCCCCTGAAAAAACTCTATTCTATACATTTATCCAGGAATATAATTTTTTCTATCAAACACTGCCTTAAGTCTCATGGTAGACTTGTTATTGATTATAAGAAGGAAAATCTCATAACTGGCACATGGTTTAACGATATATCAAATTTCTTTGTAGAGTGGTTTGATGACTCACCGTTACAAGTAAAGATGTAATAACCCAATTTATGTCATCCTAAGTGCAATATCTCAACTTTGTCATCGATTTTATTGCGTTCCGAGATGCATCATGAGCAAATTTGTCAGAGGATGAACAACAGCACGCATTTGTAGCGACTGATGGGCATGGAATACATTGTTTGCTGTTTCTAACTGCAGATTTTTTTTAAAAAAAAATTCATAGAACTTCAATCCTATCCGTTTAACATTTCCATTCAATGCCTTTACTCTTTATATCATCTCTTATACTTTTTTAACTTTATTTTATTTATGGCACCATCCACATATATTCAGAAGCATGGTAGAAAAAGCATTGTTTACCTTGTGATAAAAGAAGACTCATTTTGTGTGCCATTATATTCGATAAGAGACACTACAGTAAATATAAGGTATAATGACGCTTTTAAAGCTATTTCCTGACTCTTTTTTAGCATCAGGATATGGCCTTTCGATGCTTTTAAAAGCGTTGCCAAGGAGGGGGTGGAGAAGAAGTTTGCCGACGCTTTGTAAAGCGTCGGTAAAAAAACTGTGCCGATGCTTTTTAAAGCGTCGGTAAATTAATTTGCTGATGCTTTTTTTAAAAAGCGTCGGCAGATTATTAATTTGCTGACGCTTTAAAAAGCGTCGGCAAATTAATTTACCATGGAGAGTGATCAGAAGCTATAAGACAAGATCAGAACAGGGTAAATATTGTCTTAATCTTCAACAGTCTCTCAGAACCTTTTATTATTTCTAGCTTAGATGAGTCACTGTAAGACAAGATCAAAGCTGCAAAGACTAACTTACCGCCGCCTAGGAGGAATCGGGGAGCGCTTGCGGACCGGACTACCACGACCCTTCATGGAGAAACCCTATTAAACATTAATGTTATCAATATGGCAACTGACAAGAACAAAAGCTAAGAGAGTACATGGCAAACATTACTAACAGTGTAGGTGATCTATGCCTCCTTAGAGAAGAAGAATGTCTTCTAAGACGAGATGCTGCTCTCCGCCTAGGTCACACTCAGCTACAAGGCCGGATCTGCTTTGCTAGTAGATCAGGATCGATTGGGGGGAGGAAAAGGTCGGATCTGCTCCGCCACTGATAAGGATTGGCTGGGGGGGGAGAGAAAAAGAGCTCCGCTAGGGCATCAGAACGGGCGGGGATCAAAGAAGGAGCATGGATCAGAGGTAAACCTAGAATCAGAACGCTGAAGGAGGGGGGGATAAGAGACGCTCGCGGGAGGAAAACCTAGAACGCTCAGGGGAAGGGGGATCAGAAGGCTCGCGGGAGGAAAACCTAGGGAAAACCTAGATCAGAAGGCTCGCGGGCTGGGGGGATCAGTAGAAGGCTCGCGGGCGGGGGGGGGGGGGGATCAGTAGAACGCTCGGGGGATCAGATTAAAACCTGTGGGGGGGGGGATCAGAAGGCTCGCGAGGAAAACCTAGGGAAAACCTAGAAAGAAGGCTCGCGGGCAGGGGGGATCAGTAGAACGCTCGGGGGATCAGATATTAAAACCTGCATGAATTTCCAACCCCACCCCCAAGCGTTGGGAAAAAAGAGTTGCTACACATAAATTTTGCTGTAGTGAGAGTGAGTGAATACTCCACAATTGAGAAGTGAAAGATTCTGTACTTATACTAAGCTCTTAAATTTTATGGAGCAGAGATATTTTCATGGAAGTAGATGCCATGTGTTCCATTTGTCTTGATCCTTAATCTGATTAAGCATCTCAATACTTGCTTGAAATATTTTTTTAAAAAATATTTATGAAACTTTGATGTTTTATTCAATTCTTAAATAAAATTGAACTTTAAAAGTTATATTTTTATAATAAATTATATCTATTTAAAATTAATACTATAATATATTATGGTTTGGATAGGATGGAAGGAAATGATCAAGATGGGTCCCAAAACCTTTTTAGGATGAGATATCTCAATTGTCTTGATCTCCATTCTTTTGATACTTGAATCACTGGTTGCATTTTATTCTTGTCAATGCGCATTGATTCGGTACTCTTTTAAGATATTTCCAATCAAGAGGTGCAAGCTATTCTTAATTGCTATTAGTTAAGCATGTGCATGGATTAGGCCTACCTAAATGCCATGGCCATAAAGGAAAAGTCTTTTTGCACAGCGCGGGGCTGGACGCGCATCGTACATGATGATTGACCGTGCATGCATGTGGCTACGCATGCATCGAGGGCATTCTTGTCCTTTTTGTATCGTACGCATGGGCATCAATCATCGTGTGCGATGCATGCATTCCTATATCTTGCCGTATAGAAAGAGTTTTTCGGCCATAAATCATGCATAACCTCGATTGTGTAGACCTCGCCGGGTTTTTTTCAGTGCCCACTCAAATTTACGACGTGCAAGTAGTTTAAGCCTGCACATATGCATGAATGTCTAATAGTAAGCCTCTAAATGGACAAATAACATGTATTGATATGTCAATAGGAGAGCAATTTGTATTCGCATTCAAGCATATCAATAATGCTTGCAACAGTACTAGAAAGAACCCAAGAAATAAGCCTAATGGAGAGATAAAGAATTAAAGTTCAAAACATATTCTAAAAAATGGGTAGGAGACTAATTTGATTTGGTGGAAATAACTTTGTGCACCGCCCATGGTGTAGAACGTGAGCACCGCACGCGTGATTGGTTTGTGCGTGCATATGACGAAAATATTTTTTTTTTCTACGCCACATGCGCAGCCACACCTACGCGTGGATCAATCATCATGTGTGGTGTACGCGTTCCTGCACCATGCACGGTGCACAATAAATTTTTCTTGATTTGATTTACGTCATCCAACCTCAATATTATATTATCCAGGCTAGATATAAATGGGCCCAACTTAGATAAAATAATTTGTTAGGTTTAAGTACAGATGGCAATGTTTGACCTATTTAACCGATTTGACTAGATTTAATTTATTACAAGTTGGATTATGTTGCTTATTTAATAAAATGATAAGGTCCAATTTTGAACTTTTGGCCTTTTTAATACTCAAGTTAGGTTTGGATCGAATCTCATTTATCATCTTTAGATTCATCCTAGTTTCAAGAGAAGGTTTCATGTCATTTGAGTTTTAATACTAGCCGGTCTTTTGAGTCACAATTAGGTGTGATTCCAATATCTTGACCCATACGTGATGCAAAACCAGGAGGGGGTAAGCACTGGCCGGGCCAAGTTGGGCTTGAACAGGTCAAGGGTAAAAAGACCAACTTGAGGTATTAGATCGAATTGGTTTAGTTTGAACTCAGCTGAGTATTGTTAGCTCAAGCTTGACCCTACAAGAATCTTGTAGGATTTGAACCTAGTCCGCAAGTTTTACAAGAATTTTTTTAAAATTATTATAATAGAAAACAAAATTAATCCTAAAGAAGTTAATACTTGGTTGGATTTATTTCCCTAGTATTTAGCCCTTTAAACCTTGATACAGATTCTATATATATATATGTATGTATGTGTGTGTGCGCGCGTGCGCGTGCGCATGCGCGTGTGCTGAGTTTATTTTTTCTAAGCATAGTTCTAGCTCCAAATTTGAATGACTTTAATCAAATCAGCCTAAAATCTTGATTGAAGCCCACGAATTTCAAAGATCCAACTTGGGCCGGCCCACGAGATGTGTGGCCCATGCCTACCCAACTGGTTCACCAGGTGCATCATTTTCAGAAAGGAAAAGTCTTTGTACATTGCCTCTAGTGCAGCAAATCCTACGTAGACTGTACCATCCATTCTTATTGGTCTACATGAATGTTACATGGCTTAACGCGATGGGATAGGATAGTATATATCCCTTGCGAATTTGTAATCTTAATCCCACTAAAAAAGAACATTTTTGCCCTCCTATCTTTCGTAAAGGATAATTTTAAATTTTTTAAAAGTTGATTCTTCTTCTTCCAAAGCCGTGCCTATGATAAGCTTGCGGTTCTTGTGTTCCTTCTTCTTAGCTAGAAATGGGCAACGGGCTGTGCCGCCCATAGGCTAGCATGGCCTAGCACGAATTGGGCCGTACCTGGCACGGCCTATTAAACCATGCTGTGCTGGGCTCGAAAAAAGGATTTTTTGAGCCCGGCATGACATGGCTATGACGGGCTTGGGTCGGCCCGTTGTGCCGGCACGACACGGCCCACATGGGCCTGGGCCGTGCGGGGCCCATTAGGGCCTAAATTTTTTTAAAAAATTAAATAAATAAAAAATTATTAGAAATAAAAATATTTATTAATATAAAGCCACCTTAATGGTGAGGGTTTGGCATAGACCCCTACCAGTTTATTAATTTAAAATCAAAATAGTACATGAAGGGAGGGGGGCTAGGCCTGACCTCTAGAATATAATAAGAAAGGAGAAAAAAATAGAGATAACTCATTTTAATAATTAAAAAAATAAAAATATATAATTATAAAAATAAAGATGACTCACTCATCAGTGGTATTTGTTCATCATCATCTTCGCTGGTTAAGTCATGTCCATCTTTATCTTGAAGCCTCGCCTCAGCATCTAACCATTCTTTAAAGCAGAGAAGCATCTTAATCATCTCGCTAGTCATCCTACTTTTCTTTTCGTCCAAAACACGTCGACCTGCACTGAAAGCGGATTCCAATGCTATTATGGACATCGACACAGCTAAAATATCTCGTGCAATGGTAGACATAACAGGATATTGATTTCTAACACTTCCACCAAGCTAATACATCTAGACTCTCTATTTGATCTTCATTATATGTAGAATGAAGATCGTTTAGTAAATAAAATTTTAATTCATTACTTAAAGATGAAGAAGATGAAGCATATGTGTCTTCTAATGAATAAAAAATAGATGACGAACGAGATCTAGAAGAAGAAGCAGAGCTTTGAGCAAGTATTCTAGATCCACGAATTTTATCATTATATAAAGCATAAATATCATTAAGAAGTAGTGTTACCTCATCTTTAGCAGGTTCAGGATTTTGATTCATGTTTTCACAATATTGATCAATTAAAAAATTTATGCCATTTAATTTAACTCTAGGATCAAAAATAGCAGCTAAGTTATGCAAAGGACATATCCTATTCCAATATTCATTCCATTTAGTTTTCATATTATATAATAGGATTAAAACTTTATGATATCTATATTCTTTAAATACTTGAACAAGAAGTTGGATAATAAATACTTGAAAGAATATTTGTAGCATCATAAAAGTAACCAAAAAATCTTCTAAAATTTTACCTTGATGCCAATTAGTTTCAGTCAATGTAAATCCTAATCCATAATCATTAATATAAGAACTTAATAAGTTCTTATATGGATATGCATCATGTATCATGGTATAGATACTATTCCAACGAGTAATTACATCAAGTTTAAATTTTTTAAAATGTTTACCATGATCTACACATAATTGTTTAAATTCTTGAAGTCTTGACCTTGAAATGAATAAAAGAAACTGCATTTCTAAGTTTTGAAATAACTTGAATTATGTCCATGCCAGATTGAACATAAAGATTTAATATATGACATGCACATCTAATATGAAATAATTGTTCATTTAAAATGGGATGCAAAGAGTTATTTAATAATGCAACAGCAGAATTATTATTAGATGCATTATTAAAAGTAATAGATATTATTTTATTATTAATATTATATGAGCATGCAGTTTGATAAATATAATTTGAAATTTGTTGTCCCGAATGCAAAAAATCAAAAGTACAAAAGAAAGAATTCATTTATTTAGTTGTCAATCATTATCAATCTAATTAGCAGTAATAGCAATAAAATAATTACTACCTACATTTGCCGACCAAATATCAGAAGTTAAAAAAACTCTAGCATTTAAATTTGAGAGCATTTCAATTAAACTTTATTTTATTGTTAAAAAGTTTTTTAGCCACTCTTCTAAATGTACGCCTACTAGTTCTTTTATAAGCAGGTTGTAGGCCTAATTGAACATATTGTTCAAAATTATAAGATTTAGATAAACTAAAAGGTAATTCATCCTGAAATATCCATCTTACAAGTAATTTTCTCTGATTTTATGGTTATATGCAAAATTAACTATAAGTGATCCCTCTTATATATTAAGGGTACATTGTTGATGGGAATCATACATTCTATGAGTCTCTTGATGTCTTTTAAAATGCCCTGTTCCCCAGTACTAGTACAACTGTAAAGTTTTGCACATTTTCTATATATTGATTTGTAGACTTCATCAACCATAATTCTATCGAAATTATTCTAAACATCACTAGTCCTCTTACGAGAAAGGTTTGACATTCACTAACACTGGCTTTAGAGAGAATTTGGGGTTGGGGTTGGGGATTAGTTTCCTTACCCTCAGAAAAAGGGTGCATGTTAAAATTACTTTCGTCAAAAGATGCTATATCTAAAATTTTTAATTAATGAATGCAAAAAAATAAAAACTAACCACAAGAAGGAATTGAAAAGAGGATCAGAGGTGGAGGTGTGGAGCTGAGATTTGTGAGCTTCCTCTTGTGCTCTCGCTTCTCAACAAGAAGTGACCTCCTTTCTCTTATACTTCTCAATAAGAACCTCCTCTTGTGTAGCACTTGAACACTTGCTAGAGCACTTACCACTTGCAAAACACTTGCAAACTAAAAATTAAATTGCTAGTCTGCTAGAGCACTTGCTAGAAGAAAGAAATAGTAGTAGTAGAGAAGAAGAGAGTTGGTTTGGTATGGTAGAATGAGGGAGGAATGGGCTATTTATAGAAGTTCTAATTTTTTTTTCAAAAATATCCTTCAATATAGCTGTTATATGGCTATTGAGGGGGGTAAAATGGTCAAAAACCCTCTAAACGGCTTTTCAATGGCTAGAAATGGCTATATAGCCATTTTTAACGGCTATATAGCCGTTAGGGGCCATTTGTTACTGGGCCGTGCCAAGCACGGCACGGCTATGGGGGCGGCCCGGCTGGCCTGGGCCGTACCATGCCAGACATGGCCCAATGCCCAACTCTATTCTTAGCCTCGAGCACCATCTTCTTTGCTAGCGCCCACTCTTCCTCCCTCTTCCTCTTCTTCAACACCGACTTCAGGAACGCCTCCATCGCCTCTCCCTCCTTCCCTATGTGGAAACCCTAGCAGTGAGAATGAATCTAGAATCATAGTGGAGGAAGATCTTGCAAAGATAAAAAAATAAAATCCTAGATTTCGATTCGAGCGCTGCCGATCACAGAAGTCAAAAGGAACCCTACTCTTGCCTGCTCTTGATTGAGAGGAGTGGAGACAAAGGGGCACAGAGGCTTTTAAGGGAGCGATGGACTCGACAATTCTAATGGTCGTGATACTGCATGGGCGTTAAACATGATTTGGACTGCAGAACTCTAACTGTTTGTGGTGTTCATAGGAACGCAGATAAGTTAACATTTTTCATGGTTTCTATGATTCCATCTCTGGATCTCGGCCATCCAAATGTAATAATATTTGTGCAAAGCATTCTTTTTGTACCATGGGCAGTGCAAAAAATCCTGCACCGCCTACGGCCATTGGTTTGCACAAGAAGCCCACATCGAGGGTCCACTATGCGATGGGCCCCTTATGCGAATCAATGACCCCAAGCAGTATGAAATTTCCTACACCTCTCGCATTGCCCGCGGTGCAAAAGGACTTTTCCTCTATGCAAGATCAGCAAGTGCTAACAAGGATAGGGACGGATAAACGGGGAGAGGGTGGAGGATACCGTCCCTGGCCGTTTGCCCATTTAGCCATTAATGGGTAATTTTTGTACCCGTTAAGCTGTTTAAACCGAAGATTCCTCAATCCATTAGAAATGGTATCGGCCAGGTAAACAGCCAAACAGAAAAAATTGTTATCTCTAATTAAAACGTTAACTAGCCATTTTGAACCATTGGGGATGGTTAGAGTGAAAGTTTCAAAACTTGAATTGCATCAGAAACTAGTCGTTACAGTGCCATTTACTGGGTTAGTCGGCTACCATGCCGGCTAACCTAGCGACATTTCCTGGAAAACCACCATTAGCCGGCTACCATACCAGCTACTGGGATGTTAGCCGGCTACCATGCCGGCTAACACAGGAAAAGTTTCTGAAAAAAAAATTCTAAAGCCATTTTCACTGTGTTAGTTGGCTATCATGCCGACTAATCAAGGAAAACTCACTAAAAACACTTCCTGTAGCCATTTTTTACTATGTTAGTCAACTACCAAGCCGACTAATGGAAGAAACTTTTTGTAAACACTCGGTGAAGCTCAAATTTCTCTTGTTAGCTGATATGGGAGTCAACTATCTTGTTCGAGCTGTCCATAAATGATTCTAACTTGATGAAAAACTCTTGATTTGATGAATCCAAATAGGTTGCCCTTGCATCTTGATTTTTCTCCATAGAATGCATTCCCAAACAACTTAATTTCATTTTATTGAGCCTTGAATCATTCTTCATTAATTTTGTTCTCCTTCAAAACTATCTTTCTTGAATCAAAAGGCATTGTTAAAAGTTTGGATTCCATCTTCTTCATCTTGATGACTAATATATGCTTGCATTGCATTGCATTGTATTTCTATGTCAAGCTCATTAGTAACTCACTTAATTATTTTATATTTATCAAAATTAATGTAGGGTCAACAATGTAGACATAATTAGAATATAGAACGAGGAAGAAATTTTTTTGAGGTACTTTTGATATTATTAAAGATACATGTGCAGTGCAACTCATGAATTGGTATGTAGTAATGAATTTAATTAATGTCTTGTGGGATAAAATTTGAAAATAAGAATGCCTAATTGAAAACATTTTATAAGCTCATATATTTAATTAAATATTTTTATAAATTAATATATTTAATAAAAATAAATATGCTCAGGCTATCATTGATTAGATCCATTAACTCATTATTGATGGTTATTAAAAATGCACTTAATCAAAACATTTATTCAAATTATTATACCTAATTGAAAAAAAATAATATAAAGAAATAATTAAAAATTTTGAATAAGTAAGTATATTTTTTATGTAATTATTTTTAATTAATTATTATAAATTAAATGCGCACCCTTAATGAAAGCAACAGACTTATCATTTTTTATTTTTTTCGATTCATGAGCTTCTCACTGCATTTTATTATTGAAAGATCGGATAGCATGTCAACGCTCTTGTGATATGATGAGGCCATCTCATGATAAAATGCAGGAATAGTGGTTATCCCTCCAAATAAGAGTAAGGTAGTGTTTGATAGAAAAAATATTATCCCTGGATAAGTGTACGGGATAGAGTTTATCCCCTGGCTATCCCTAGGATATTCCTTGGCTATCCTATTAATCATATCAAATGCAAAAAGGTAAATCCATAGGATAACTTTTTTTTACTCTTATTTGAGGAATAACTAGCTATTTCTGCATTTTCTAGGGAATAAATTGAGGGGATAACCCATGGTTAACTATGGATTATCCCTCTGGTTAACTTTATTTCCAGCTATCCTTCATAGTTATGGCTTTTGGGAATAAGAGAGGATATCTCCCAGGAGATATCCCCTCTTATTCCCTATTTCAAACACTACCTAAAAAAAGTTATCATATGGAATTATCTTTTTACATTTGATATGATCAATGGAATAGCCAAGAGATATTCCTAGGAATAGCCAGGGATAAACTCTATTTCGTACACTTATCTATGAATAATATTTTTTTCTATCAAACACTACCTTAGTTTTGCTATAAGTGCCTAAAGTATGGGTGTGAGAAAGATGATGGTAACTTCAATGAAATTCTTTAGGGTTCCCAACCAGTTCGTCTCCTAGAGTGAGGAAAGCATGCATGCGATAAAATGAATGATTAGGACTTTGGAATGAAATGATCAATACACGGGAATCACAGCAACTTAGGACAAGTTTGGCAATGTGCTTGTTTTTTTTTCTAGGAATTAGTGAAATATCTTACAGTGACTGATGTTAATTAAGATATCGCACACGTGTAAAAAAATAGAAGTCTTTCACCACACGTGTAGTTTACTTCATTCTTTTTTCCTCCTCTTTTGGAAACAAAAACAGAAAATAAAAGTTATTGTAAATGAGTTCGTGGAGAATAATGGATGGTAAATCAATTCATATTCTGAAATAATCCATAACCCTGCTATATGATCACTCATCCCGACAAGATGCAGAGTTAGCATGAACTCATCATGCAATTTGTGATGCATATTTGATGACAACCAAAGATAAGATATTTTTATTCCCAATTAGCCTACAACAATCGTGATGGATGGAATAAAGTTATTCCGGTCCTTCAAGTCCTCCAAGCCTTTACTTTGTGCTATTATGATTGCCTTTAGACTTATCCTGGGCTATCTTTGCAGCCAAGTGCCCAAAGAATCCATCAATTTGGCACTTAAAATATTTTGCTATCAACTGCTCATGGAATTGATCTTTAAATGTGCTAAATGAAAAAGAGAACAAAAGAATGTTTCTTAAGAAGCTTGAAGGGTCAACGGTACCATATGTTTCCAATAGAAAACACATAAGGAAGAGGATAAAAAGAGCTGTGTCATCTCTCAATGAAAAAAAAGGTTGTTGGGTTTGCTTACTAGTGGCTTGAAGGGACGGTGGCAAAAATATTCTTTCTTTATTTTTTGGGTTTAGCAAAAGTGTTTCTTTTTATAGTTTCTTCAAAAGTTAAGCTTCAATTTCATCCATTCAATGGTTCCTTTCAATGCTTAACCCTTGTACCACTTTTTCATATTTTAAATTTCTCTTTATTTAAGACATTGTAGAATTTATCTCTGATTTTTCTCATTAGTTCTATAGGTTGAGTTGCATGGTATCCAGCCAAATAGGCATTACTCCATGGTTTTCAGTGATGGCAATTGTGCTGCTACCACATTGGTTTTGAGGTTGGGCAAGGATTTTGTTATATGCAATGACATTTGGACCATAATAACTCTAAATAATTCAATTTGCTGTAAATTTGGATAGATCATGGTTACCATTACTATAGTGGCAACCAGAAGCAATTTTGAGAGGTGGCGATTTTTGTAACCTCTCTTAAGTCTCATGGTAGACTTGTTATTGATCATAAGAAGGAAAATCTCATAACTGGCACATGGTTTAAGGATATATCAAATTTCTTTGTAGAGTGGTTTGATGACTCACCGTTACAAGTAAAGATGTAATAACCCAATTTATGTCATCCTAAGTGCAATATCTCAATTTTGTCATGGATTTTATTGCGTTGCGAGATGCATCATGAGCAAATTTGTCAGAGGATGAACAACAGCACGCATTTGTAGTGACTGATGGGCATGGAATACATTGTTTGCTGTTTCTAACTGCAGAATTTTTTAAAAAAATTCTTAGAACTTCAATCCTATCCGTTTAAAATTTCCATTCAATGCTTTTACTCTTTATAACATCTTTGTACTTTTTTAGCTTTATTTTATTTATGGCACCATCCACATATATTCAGAAGCATGGTAGAAAAAGCATTGTTAGCCTTGTGATAAAAGAAGACTCATTTTGTGCGCCATTATATTCGATAAGAGAGTGAGTGAATACTCCACAGTTGAGAAGTGAAAGATTCTGTACTTATAGTAAACTCTTAAATTTTATGGAGCAGAGATTTTTTCATAGAACTTGATGCCATGTGTTTCATCTGTCTTGATCCTTGATCCGATTAAATATCTCAATACTTGCTTGAAATATATATTTTTTAAAAATATTTATAAAACTTTGATATTTTATTCAATTCTTAAATGAAATTAAATTTTAAAAGTTATATTTTTATGATGAATTATATCTACTTAAAATTAACACTGTAATATATTATGAACTGGATAGGATGGAAAGAAATGATCAAGATCGGTCCAAAACCTTTTTAGAATGAGATATCTCAACTGTCTTGATATCCATTCTTTCGATACTCGAATCACTGGTTGAATTTTATTCTTGTCAATGTACATTGATTTGATGCTCTTTTAAGATATTTTCAATCAAGAGGTGCAAGCCATTCTTAATTGCTATTAGTTAAGAGTGTGCATGGATTAGGCCTACCTAAATGTCATGGCCATGAAGGAAAAGTCTTTTCGCACAACGCGCGGTGCAGGATGATGCACCATGCATGATGATTGATCATGCGTGCGTGTTGCTACGCATGCATCGAGGGTATTCTTATTCTTTTTGCACTGTACGCATGGGCGATCAATCACCGCATGATGGCATGTGATGCATGCGTTCCTGCATCTCGCACGGTGCAGAAAGAGTTTTTTGGCCATAAATCATACATAACCTCGATTGTGTAGACCTCGTCGGCAATTTATTTTAGTGCTCACTCAAACTTACGATGTGCAAGTACTTTAAGCCTGCACATATGCATGAATGCCTAATGGTAAGCCTCTAAATGGACAAATAACATGTATTGTTATGTCAATAGAAGCAACTTGTATTCGCATTCAAGCATATCAATAATGCTTGCAACAGTACTAGAAAGAACCCAAGAAATAAGTCTGATCCAGAGATAAAGAATTAAAGTTCAAAACACATTAAAAATGGGTAGGAGACTAATTTGATTTGGTGGAAACAACTTTGTGCACCGTGCATGGTGTAGAACGTGCGCATCGCATACGGTGATTGATTTGTGCATGCATGCGACAAGGATATTTTCTTTTCTATGCCACACACGCAGCCGCGTGGATCAATCATCATGCGTGGTGCATGCATTTCTGCACCACGCGATGCACAATAAGTTTTTCTTGATTTGATTTACATCATCCAACCTCAATATTATATTATCCAGGCTAGAAATAAATGGACCCAACCCAGAAAAAATAATTTGTTAGGTTTAAGTACAGATGGCAATGTTTGACCTATTTAACCATTTGACTAGATTTAATTTATTACAAGTTGGATTATGTTGCTTATTTAATAAAATGATAAGGTCCAATTTTGAACTTTTGGCCTTTTTTAATATTAGGTTTAAGTACAGATGGCAATGTTTGACCTATTTAACCATTTGACTAGATTTAATTTATTACAAGTTGGATTATGTTGCTTATTTAATAAAATGATAAGATCCAATTTTGAACTTTTGGCCCTTTTTTAATACTCAAGTTAGGTTTGGATCGAATCTCATTTATCATCTTTAGATTCATCCTAGTTTCAAGAAAAGGATTTACATCCACGTGATCGATCACCAATTACTGTAGCTTGTCCCTGTTCTATTTGAGCCTTGCTTTAAGATTTGTGCGCCGGTCTTTCTTTGAGCTGATCTTGGTGATTCTTCTGCTTCTGCGGTTCTTGAGCCCTGGTCTGAGGCTCCCCTGTCCCCCCTTTAGTCCCATGGCTTTGGATGGTAGTTTGATGGCCGGACCTCAGGGAGTCGGGCAGCGGACGCTAGTTTTCAGTGGTGTCTTCTTCTCCGTCGCCGGTAGAGGTGGCGATGCTGGAGACCTCTTTCCCGTATTCCAAGTGCCGGTGGCGGAGCTGGCAACTGAAACTTTTGGATGGCAGCATCAGGCTGTTTTGATGAGGACTTTCCACAGGTGGGTTCCTGTCGAGGCTTTCATCAGGGAGTTCTGGCGGAGGCATTTCCGGCGAGATCATCCCCATTAGCCTGGCATTCCAGTTACATCTTCCGTTTTGCTGATGCTAAAGCCCGGGACTTGGTGCTGCAGAGGCCTTGGGTAATTAATGGCCAGCCTGTAGCGTCTGAAGCATGGAGGCCAAAATTCCCCGGCGGCTGATGCCATATCTTCGGCTCTTTTGTGGATCAGATTGCCCAACCTTCCGATTGAATTTTGGAGGGTGGAGATCCTTAGAGAGATTGTAGCCGGGGGTCAGTTTGTTTGTGTTGATTCGGCTACTCAGGCAAAGAATAGGGAGGATACGCCCGTGTCTGTGTTCGAGTCGAGCTTCGTTCTCCTCTCGATTGGGGTCTTGTGAGGGGGACGAATGGCCCGTTCTGGCAACAGTATGTATTCGAGCAGCTGGAAGGTATCTGTCCGCGCTGTGGCTTGCTTCATCTCTCGGCATATGCTCCTCTCCGACCAGGTCTGCCTCTGAATCATCATCTGAGGCTTTCCTATTCGATGCGTGGATGTCGGCTGTCCGGCAACGTAAGGTGTCTAAGGGGCCTCAGGCGAAAGGAGGGAGAAGGTGCAGTCGGGGGCGATTCCAGTTTCCTCTATTCCTTGGCCGAGCTCGTCGAATGTGGCCTCTGTTCGGGGATGTTGGCTGAAGGGTGGTCTGCTCAGTCGAAGACGGCATGACGGGAAGAGCTCGAGGCCACAAGGAGGAAGCATTGCATGCTGGGAGCTCCGTCGATTTCTAGGGGCTAAGGCTAAGGAAGCTATCATAAGTATGAAGCTTTTCTCTCCAAATCCATGCTTTCTAATCCATTTGCTTCTTTGGATTCGGAATATGGTGGAGTTAGCCTTTTGGGGAGTAGGGATGCTTGCCGGGTCCCCTAAAGCGGGCTCGTCCGGCGGAGTATCAGGCCCCCTGGCTAATATCTAAAATGGACAAAAAGAAAGGAAAAGGAGATGCCTCCTTCTCTAAAGCTAAACTAGCCCAAATTCATGAGATGCAACACTTGAATGTTGATCTTGGGTCCTTAGTGGTGCATCAGCCTAAGGGTTCGTGGGGGAGAAGGCCCAGCCCATAATGGCTACAGGCTCTTCCAGTGACCCATTGACTTCGGTTATCCAGGGCCAGGGTCCAGGATCGAGGTCCTCTGATAATTCACCTCGGAGTGTCGAGGTTCAAGATGCGATGATTTGCTCTTCACAGAGCCCTGAGGTAGGCACTCGATCTACTGGGTGTTTCCTGATAGTGATATGGTGGAAGTGCAGGGGGGATTCCAGCTTCCTCTTCCAGCTAAATGAAGATCCTTTTATGGAATGTCAGAGGAGCTCGAAAGCCATCGTTTCGATTCTCTTTTTGTAGATTGATGCAAATCCATAATTTTGATATCTGTGTTATTTTAGAAACCAGGTTGTCGGGGGACAGTCTGGCCTGGTTTTGGAGATAGATAGTTCAAAATTGGTCTATGTATGCAGTTGAAGCAGGGGTCTATCTGGAGGCATGATAGCCATCTGGCGCTCCTCTGCGGTGAAGATTGATGTTGTACATCATAGTAATCAGCATTTAGGCCTTCTTGTGTCTGATGGCTCGGCTGACTCTTGGCTTCTTTCGGCTGTTTATGCTAGTACCGATTTTTGGAAAAGGCGGCTTTTATGGTCTGATCTTCATTCCCTTCTTGCTCGGGGTATTCCTTCCATTGTTGCTGGTGATTTCAGTTGTATCACTTAAGCTAGTGAAAAGCGTGGGGGTAGAAGGGTCTCTGGCATAGCTAATATCACTGAATTTAGGGATTTCATCAGTTTGGTGGCCTTCTGGATTTGGGGTTTTTGAAGCCTCAATTTACCTATGTAATAATCGCCAGGGTTCAGCTCGTGTTTGGGAGAGGCTGGATAGAGCTTTGGCTTCGGATCAGTGGCTTCAGAAGTTCCCTTCTACTTCTGTACTCATCTTCCGAGGATAGCATCTGATCACTGCCCCATTCTTATTTCTACGAAGATCGATCTTTTTCAGAAGAGGCAGTTCAGGTTTGAGCAGTTTTGGACTTCTATACGGCTACCCGATCTATTATTTCCCAGGTCTGGCATACCCTATCCGGGGCAATGTTATCTATCGTCTTTCTCGTCATCTTTTGTTGGCTCAACGTAGGCTGGCCAGATGGAATAGAGTGGAGGTTGGTGATCTGGTCAGGCAGGTGGAACAACTTGAAGCTGATATTCATTTCTTGCAGACTAAGGAGGACCAGGAGGGTTTTCTTGGGATTTCTGACATGTCTGCTCTCCGGGCCAAGCTAGCTTTGCATCACTCTTGCTTATTCAGCAGGAGATCTATTAGAGGCAACGGTCTAGGATCCAGTGGATTCGTGAAGGGGACCGTAATAGATTCTTTACCAGGCTACTCTGAAAAGGCGAGCTGCTAACAGGATTCGCAGACTAGCCGATGATTCAGGGGACTTTCTTGAGGATTTTCTTTCTATTCGGGATCAGCTCCTTCACTTCTTTCAGGCCAGATGGTCGGAGTCCTCTGGCCTTGGCTCTCCGGTCATCCAGGTCCTGACTCTAGGAAGGTTTCTTCCCTGGAGAATGAAATGCTAACCAGACCTATCACAGTTGATGAGATTCGTCTGGCTCTGTGGAAGCTCGGGCAGGATAAGGCCCCGGGGCCTGATGGTTTTCCGTTCTTCTTTCGTCATTATTGGGACATTGTTGGTCAGGAGGTGACTCAGGCTATTCTTCAAGTATTTTAAGCCAAGGCCATCCCTGTGGAATGGAATCGTACTCTTATTACCCTGGTGCCCAAATGTAATGATGCTTCCCTCCCACAGCATTTCAGGCATATCAGTCTCTGCACTACTTTATATAAGGTTTGTGCTTTGCTTGCTGGCCGCCTTCGCTTGGTGATGCCTCGCCTTATAGCAGTGGAGCAAGGGGCATTTATCAGAGGGCGCAGTATTTCGGACAATGTCCTCATTGCTTAGGAGTTTATGTATGATCTTCAGAGAGCTCCGACCAGCAGCCCCTTATGGCTGTCAAGCTGGATATGGAGAGGGCCTATGATAGACTTAGTTGGACTTTCCTCTACCACTCCTTGCAGGAGTTTGGTTTTGATGATCAATTTATCGATTGGATTATGGCTTGCATCCAGAGGCCTTCTTTCTTACTGATCATTAATGGAAGTCTGACTGAATATTTTCACTCTTTGGTAGGGCTGCGTCAGGGATGCCCTTTATCCCCTGCTTGTTTATTTTGGCGGCGGATGATCTTTCTCGTGCCCTCTATCAGGCTCAGGCAGATCGTAGTATCTCTCATCTATTCTTTGCTGATGATTGTATTTTACTGGGGAGGGCTACCTCAGCCAATGCTTCTTCCTTTGCTGACATCATCCAGCGCTATTGTCAGGCCTCGGGTCAGAAGGTCAATGCATCCAAGTCTTCTATCAGCTTCAGTCCAAAGACCGCTAGAGCTACCAGGGAAGCTATTGTTCATATGCTGGGCATCTCATCTCAGACTGACCGTTTTCAATATCTGGGGGTTCCTATGATAGGCAGACATCCCCGCTGTGCTAACATTTTTGATCTTGAGCAGAGGGTCCGTCAGCGTATTGAGGGGTGGCAGGTTACGGATTTATCTATGATGGCTAGGGTCACTATTATCCGAGCGGTTCTCTCCTCCCTTCCTATGTATCTTCTTTCCAATGCTGCCATCCCAATCACTTGTCTTAGGAATTGAGAGATGCTTTAGGGATTTCCTTTGGGTCAATGCAGGATGGGCATGGTATTCACCTTATGTCTTGTGAGAGGGTTTGTATGCCGATCTAGAAGGGTGGTCTTGGGATTCAGTCTTTGACTGTCAGAAGGGAGGCCCTATTGGCCAAGCATGCCTTGCGGTTCATTCTGAAGCCGCAGAGTCTATGGGGTTCTTTTATGTGAGCGAGAGATGGCGATTGGACTTCCTCCTCGCATATGCAGTCTTCTCGTCGGCATTCTCCCTTCTGGAAGGAGGTTTGTCGTTATGGTAGCTCCATTATGGAAAATACTTCGTGGATGATTGGAGATGGCTCTTCCATTGAGGTTATTCAGGATACCTGGATCTCTGACATTCCTCTATCTCGATGGCCCTCCTTCGTTAGTATTGATGTCCCTACTAGTATGAGAGTGAAGGAGTTGATATCTTCTGATCCTTCCTCTTGGCATGGCCCACTGGTGTCCCGATTCTTTGGAGAGGAGCTTGCTTGTCGGATTCTGTCTATTCTGATTACCGGTACTGCCTCGGATTGTAGACTTTGGCGAGATCCTGTCTTCCTAGGGCCCCCACGAAGGATCTTGTGAAGATTTTCAGGCCCCAGTCTCAGGGGCAGGTGGATGCTGCGTGGATCTGGAAGCTTCCCATCCTCCCCAAGGTTCAGCTCTTCATTTGGAAGCTTCTGTGGGAATGCCTCCCTACTTGTGCTATGCTTGTGAGGAGGGGCCTACCTATCCAGCCTATATGTCCGCTATGTGGCTTGGAGGATGAGTTACTGCTCATGCCATCTTTTCTTGCCCTAGAGTGGGACGGATCTGGTAGTCAGTTGCTATTATTGTAGATTGGATCATACAGCTTCTCAGTGTTCCCTCTTCTTAGATGACCTCCGGAAGGCCTCCTAGTACAAATGTGCTCTATGGGCTTACGGCTTATCAGATCTGGTTGTCTAGGAACCAGATATTTTTTACAGATGTTGGTGTATCTTTACAAAGGATCATAGGAAATTAAATCCCTGGCGTTGGATTGTGGCCCGGGGCTTCCATTCAGGTGGTTTTGACTCTTCTGGCCTCTGGGGTTCCCTGCTGCTTGGTAGCGAACCGGCATACGGTTTTCATATTTTGGGAGCCCCCCTCCAGGGTTTGTCAAAATCAACTTCGATGGTAGTGTTCGTGGTAGATCAGCAGGATCTGCTTTTGTCATTGCAGAGGGATCTATTGCGGCTGAAAAGGTTTGGTAGTCTGGACTCCTCTGTCCCAATGACTGAGCTCTATGCTGCTTGGGATGGCATTTCCTTTGCCGTTCGTCTCTTTAAGCTCGCAACCGTTTATTGAGGGTGACTCTATGATTGTTATCTGGTGGCTCGCGAAGGGACCATGGCTTCCTTGCTCCTGCTAACCGCTCTTAGATGATATCTGAAATATGTTGAGGGAGGCCTAAGATGTTCAGATCCAACATGCTTATCGGGAAGCTAACTCGGCGGCCGATTGGTGGCTTCATCAGTGGCTCACTCTGGTTTTTGGGGTGGAGGCAGGGTGATCCCTACCCTTTTGTTCTTCAGCAAATCTTGTATTCTGATGTTCAAGGGCTGACTCGTACCCGAGTTATATGATCGCCCGGTTGTACCAAAAAAAAAAAAAGAGAGAGTTTCATGTCATTTGAGTTTTATGCTAGCCGCTCTTTTGAGTCACAATTAGGTGTGATTCCAATATCTTGACCCATACGTGATGCAAAACTAGGAGGGGGTAAGCACTGGCCGGGCCAAGTTGGGCTTGAACAGGTCAAGGGTAAAAAGACCAACTTGAGGTATTAGATCGAATCGGGTTTAGTTTTGAACTCAGCTGAGTATTGTAAGCTCAAGCTTGACCCTACAAGATCTTGTAGGATTTGAACCTAGTCTGCAAGTTTTACAAGAATTTTTTAAAATTATTATAATAGAAAACAAAAATAATCCTAAAGAAGTTGATACTTGGTTGGATTTATTTCCCTAGTATTTAGGCCTTTAAACCTT